>VWZV01000788.1:0-34286 GCA_013397155.1 Irena cyanogastra
AAAAAAACAAAACAACTAAACAAACAAAAACATCAAAATCCAGAGAAACAAATAAGAAAAAACCCAAACCTGCTCTCAGAAAACTCAAGACCTCAGCATATGCATATGCAACAATTGTCTTTCTCACTGTCACTCTTTATCACAAATTCTGCTGCAGTTAGAATACCAAATGTGTTCTTGAATAAGAACATTTTCCACATCCCAGCAGAATATGTGGAGTTATTGTTCTAAGACATTTTCCCCCTCAATGATAGACAAGAGGGTGTTTCTTTTAGATCTATCTGTTTTCTGACTTTTTTTTGTGTGTGTGTATTGTTGTCTTCAGTATTAGCTGCCGATCCATCATATATATTCTTTCACCTGCCCAATGTCTCTTTTTTCCTGCTTCATATTGAGTATAATAAGGTTACCTGCAAAGAATAATTTAAAATATGTGTACACATCTACAAAATCTGTGTTCCTCCAACCTATAGGAAATGAAGGAGGCCCTAAACTCCCATAACAAGGCAACAACACATCAGATAAACAGTCTCATGCCCCAGAATAATATTCAACAGAAGACTAAAGTTAGCTAAAATTATCTCAGGACTATAATTTTCAATATAGAATAGTTAAATCTAATTGAGACCTCTAATCTGAGAATATGGAGTCAATACCAAATAAAATATCAGAAAAAGATATGTTTTTAAAATATAGGAAGAGAAAGTATTCTGTTAAAATTTAATTTGAAATCTGTGCAGATTTCAATGCTCAGATGTTGGTCTATGAACATGACTATGGTCTCAGGGCCATCCTGAGTTACCTGACACAGGTAACAGAATCCTCAGGAATTCTCTGGCATTTATACTGTGCACTCCCTACTAAGGACTTCCCAGTTGAACATTCTAGTGGGATGTACAGATTTCTCTTGTACTTGTTATACATGTTTAATTGTGAAAATCAGAAAAATGAAGTATACAGAGTTCAGTAAATATAAATTTTAAGCTAAAGGTGGGAGTGAATGATAAGCCTCAAGAACTAGATTAAAGGCTTGAATGACAGAGCAACTGGTTAGGAGCAGTTTCATCTCCATCGCACATTTTGTGGCCTGAAGGAGTTGTACAGTCAGAACTGAGAAAATGGTCACAGCATGTGAGAAAGACCAGGGAGTGTTCTGGGATTTTAGAGTGTGAAAGTGATGTGAAAGTGATGTAAGAAAGGAGATTTTAAAACATTACTAAGAATGCAATAATGAGATCTGGGAAGGCTTAGGGAAAAAAAAAAAAAAAAAATAACCACAAGATTGTGAAGTGAATGACGGGTGACTAGTTAATTGTGTAAGATGATAGGAAAGTGTCAAAGATGATTATTTTGGAAGAAAGATTCAAAAGAAAGGAACAGACTAGCAATAGGATTTCCTGAGGATATGTCATAGACAGAGAGAAACAGGATACTGGGCAGACTAGATAGTAAGAGTTAAGGAAATATAATAGCGACTCGCTGGCACAGAAAATTCTAACAAGGATAAAAAATAATTCAGTCAATACCATGAGAGAAAGTGAATGGGAAGAAGATCCACAGAAGATATAATAAAAAGAATAATCATCAAAACAGGACATAAATGACATAGTAGAATGCAAAGTAGAGAAGCAGTCCAGATAAAGTGGATTGCAAAAGTTAAAGAAAGACCAAGAGTGCCTGTGGAAAACAGACTCTTAGAGCTTAAAACAAATGATCAGCAATATTTGTAGTGGCAGTGTCATTGATCAATCTGTTTCACACTGGAGTGGGTAGTATGGAAAATCAAAGACAGTGAAAAAAGACATCTCCAAAACATAACACATCCAGTAAGAAAGAATATATACAGTTAAAACATTTACTGACTCGGTTGATGAAAAAATCAATACAGCAGGTGGTCATTTCAGGATGAGAAGTCGAGACTCATCTGACTTTACTGCCTGTATTTACTAAGAAGTATTCACTTGAGTACATAGAAAAAAATACAAGTCTCACCAGTAGGTTTTTTTCTGCCTGCGTGTTGCAGCCACAATGGCAATATTATTGACAGATGTCCCCAAAACATTTTAGCAGCAATGTATTAAGAAGACCTTGTAAAAGTAGGCAACATGTGGATATAAAAATCAAAGGTAATTGGAATAAACCATGTATCTAGAGTGATCAAGATTTGACCCAGCCTGCCAAAGTGAAATACAATAAGCTGAAGTGCTATGCAAGTTGAAAAGCTAGTTAAAAGTCAGCTCTGATGCTCAAAAAACACTAAAGTGTGAGGGAAAAAAAAAATAAAAATGTTTTCAAGACAAGTTCAAAACAGTTTAAAGTTTCAAAGACAACAAGAAAATCATGGGCTATCAGAACACCTCCTACCTCCAGTCAGTTAAGAGAAAGGAAAAGGAAATAAACTGGTTAGAAAACTGGCCTACAGGGATAAGGTATACTTAGTTTAAAGTGTGTATTAAGTATAAATGAGGTTAAAATCCAAATCACAATAATACATTTGATTTGGTCACTTAAAAAAATATGAGTGTCCATGTCAGATATCAGTTCTTTATGTCTGAAATGTTACATTTTTTGCACATGATATAGCAATATGAGCGGTGAAAACACAGGAAAACACCTTCTTTGTCATGGAAGATGAGACATTCAGATGTGGCATAAACCTTCTGCTTATTATCTAATATGACTTTGTCTTGCCTGGGCACAAGACCACTTTTGTTTTGCATAAGGCTTTGCACACCCTGTAGGCATGGACCAGGTAAATCTAGCTTCTATGTTTCTGTTCTCAGTAAACTGCAGTCAGGCTATGAAAGAGGGCATTATATAGGACGATAATGTACTGAAATCTGTGCCAAAAGTGGTCTAGGTATACAGTGGATCAGAACTGATGGACTGTTTTCTACTTTCATAATGCTTGTGCTGTGTAGCCTTTAGGAATTCTTAAATTTTTTACCTTTATTTTATCATAATTCATTTTCTACATATTCTGTTTTGTCTATTTATTCTACAAATAGCTTGGAGCAGAGACTCTCTTTTATTCCATGAGAGAATTTATTCCATATCTGTACAGATCTTAATAAAATGGGTTCCCAATACCTGAGTTTCTGGGTGTTACTCTGTCACCAGTAACCTCTACAAGAACTTCTGATAAGATTCTGACATTATAAAGTGTGAATATCAAGTCTGATTCAATACAAGTCTCAAACCTTAACTCTGATTCACTTTGGATATTTTACGGCCACTTCAGCCAATCTTCACTTATAAATAAGTATTTCACTTAGAAACAGATGCAAAATAAATGACATTATTTTTATTACCTTTTTTCTTTCTATCCTGAAGAAGCTTTAAGGAAAAAAAAAAATCACACGTGTATAGATAATGGGAGCGTTCATTAATGTTCCCATGGTTATCTGTTCAATTTGCAAACTCTTAAATAAAATAATTTAATTGTGTGATTTTTTTCCCACTCTTTCCATGATAACATCTGTAAGAAAAAGAAATGGTCACCCCAAACCACCTTGCAAAAGAGAGCTTTATATGTCTGTTTTACTAGCCTAATGCCTGATTATAGGAAACTAGGTCTTCGCTTATAAACTCACTAAGATGTTTATTGCTATATAGCTCAGTAAAGCCATATATTCATGGTTATAACACAAAACAATATATGCCTGCCCTTGGACGTTTTATGCTTTTCCACCATACTGGGGTGAATGATAATTATTTGGGCTCATTCTTGGGAGCAGTGCATTGTGGGATCGAACTGGTTTGTGCCATGGTTTTTCAGTGCTCAAAACACCTGGACCTTCAATAGTCTTTCAGCTTAATTTGCCATGGTGACCAATGTCTACATATGCTAACCTGAGCATTTGGGGTTTGTACCTTACAAAAAGTGTATTTGACAGAACATTAGTTTCTGGCATAAAAAACCCCAAACCAAACCAAAACACTACCTTGGTTTAAATACAACAAATTTATATTCAAAAAGAAAGGCTATAAAGAAGGAAACATTTCCTGTGGTCAGTGTCAAAGCTTAAAAACTGACTTTTTATTCAAGTACTGCTTTTACTCTTAAATTAACCCAATATAGGAATGAAAACAATCAGTGAAAGAAAGAAACCGAAAAATTCAAGAAAGCAATTTAACTGAAGCTTTTTTTTTTAAATTTTTGTTTAATATTTAATTTTGCTAAATTAAGAAAACCACGCCATACCTAAAAAAACCCCAACCTCACTTCTGTTCACACACCACTGTGATAATAACTACGTACCAGCTGCTTGCTTATGATTGGCTCTGATTTTAGACAATAATAGCTCTGTAACTCACACATTACACGCACGCTGGAAAAGTAAAAATAAAACCAAAATTAGATTACAAGAAACCCCAGCTTTACCCGAGGCGCCCCGTGACGCCCCGCAGCGCTGAGCCACCCCGGGCCGGGCCCGCGCTCCGGCGTCCCGGCGGGCGTTGCCTGGCAACGGGTCCCTGGCGCTGAGCGCTGGGAGCGGCCCGGGGGCCCGGCCGGGAATCCGCTTCCCATGGAAGGCGGAGAGAGGCTGCCAGGACGGATGGGGAGCTGCGGCACTGCTGGCGATGGCGGCGAGGTGCCAGGGACAACTGGGCGAGAGCCTGCCAGGTTCCATTAGCAAAGCTGCTCCTCCTCTCCCAGGGAGGTGCCACTGGCAGGAAAATGCACAAAGGCCAGAGGTTTATGTCCATAAAGGGGACAGAGGAGTCCTGCAACTTTATTCGAATAAAGGGAGAGACTCCACTGGGGCACACGCCCGCGGGGTTTTCTCTCTCGAGGTTTCAGAGGGCGCAGCCTCTTCTTACGCTAAACTCCGACCGCATGTTGCGCTGTTCCTTTCCCCACTGGCTGAGGTACTAGGAAGGCACAGCCTTCCCGAACCACCTACCACATATCCGCCCTTGAACCTACTATTTTACCCCAAAGTTCAGAAGTTCAGGCTTGTTCAGACCCTCCTGTCTGCTTCAGGAGCCAAGGCGTTTGGGCTCTGTAACAAACCTGCTGCTTGAAGTTAGTAGAGACATGAAGACCCATTTCAAAGACGTTAACATCCATCCCCTCACCCATAAAATTGTTTATAAAGACTTTAGCTTTCCTCTTACCACCGCTGCACGATTCCTTTAGGACCACGTGGGAATGAGCACTTCTGGCTCTCCTTTTTCACCTGCTCTCCATCCGCCCGCTGGAGGACTGAGGGGTTTTGGTTTGGGTTTTGTTTGGTTTTTTTTGTTTGTTTTTGTTTGTTTGTTTTGTTGGTTTGGGTTTTGTTTTGTTTTTTTGTTTTTTTTTTTTTTTTTTTTTTTTTTTTTTTTTTTTTTTTTTTTTTTTGTTTTTTTTTTTTTTTTTTTTTTTTTTTTTTTTTTTTTTTTGTTTGTTTTGTTGGTTTGTTTTTTTTTTTTTTTTTTTTTTTTTTTTTGTGGTTTTGTTTTGTTTAGGTTATTGTTGTTGTTGTTTTTCTTGCTCGGAGATGCCTCCCGATCAGCTGCAAGCCTTGGATATAGAGTCTGAGCAATACCACTCTTGGACAGAATCATGGGGAGTATTGAAACTTAACATAAATAATAGGGCTGATGGGAGAAATCACTATTTAAAACCCCATAACCCACCCAATATAAGGACAGCCCAAAAAGAAAATTTTATTTATCTTTCATGCATTTTCTCAATTATTAAATAAATGGAAGGACAAATCATCTGATGTATACATTTTTAATTATTACAAAGGCTCTGCTCTAATTTAATTTACAATGTCATGTTTTCTTTCTTAAATAAGTTTAATCTTAAAAGCCGTATGACTAAATGAAGAACTTCCTTTTAAAATCTCTAAAAATCAATGCAGATGAAACATTCATTTTAAAGCCTCAAGAAAAAGGCAGATAATGCAACATCTAAATTGCTATACATGTAGGACTTTCAGCTAAAACTCCTGTTGCTATAAAACACAGAATAGTTAAACAGATTTATCTGGTTCAATCTTTTTTTGAAGGAAATCTTATTTATAGGATTGACTTAAACTAAAGTGTTGTTTTGGGGGGGATTTTTGTGGTAATTTCTAACAATAATTAGATTTTTTTTGTCTGATTAAATTGTTACAATTTAAATTATAGAGTTGCAGTTGGTACATTTATTTAAGAGATGCAAAAGGAAACATTAAGCACTTTGTAAAGAAGAATCTGTTGTAAACTATCAGTTTTTATGTATGTATATAGCATTTTGGCTTAAAGATATGGACATAATAATAATTATAATAATAATTATTATAATAATAATGGTAATAAACCACAAACAAAAGTCTTAGAATTGCCACTGACTGTAGGGAATCCTACAATAATTCAAGATTTATCAATAGCTTTTAGCTAAGGAAATAGTGTTTAAATTAATTTAATTACATGATTTTGTGTGTTTCAGGAAGGGCAGTTCTTTTCGCTTAGGTCTGTCAGAAAATAGATTAAATTCAGTGTTCTATATTATCAGCTGATAAACTGAATATTAGGTGATACTGAATATTAACCAGAATATGAGAATATAGACTTGTCAAAATGCAATTTTGTATAGTTAATAGTGAGAAAACTGTTTAAGTCTTTTACCAACCTTCCCTGTGTTCTGTGGAGCTGGCACACCTTACCAGACCTACCTTATAAATCACTTTTCCAGGTGTTTCCAAAGCTTTATATGTGGCCATTTAATTTGATTTGACTAATGGATCCCACTCCAAATCTGCAAATGTGTTTGTAGAGATAGTGAGGTGGACCTCGCTTCCTGTCTCCAAGCCTACATAAAACTCAGCATGAAAGAACCAGCAATCTTGCTGCAGCCCAACAGTGGTGCTCCAGCTACAATTGTACAGATTGTGAGATTTTTATCTTCCCAAGACTTAATAGAGTAAGCTACATAAAAACAACAACAACAAAACAACCAAAAAAAACCCAAAAAAACCCCCAAAAACTAAAAAACAAGACAAAACCAAAACCCCCCCAAAAAAAGGAAGAAAAAAAGTGTTTAGATTATCTTTTTATTTTGTCCTATGATTGGTCACCTCTGGAAAGAACCTGTCTCTGCCCTCTTTGCACCCTCCCTTCAGGTATTTATATACATTGATGGGATGCCCCAGAGCCTTCTCCAGGCAAAGCAGTCCCAGCTCTTTCAGCTGTTCCTCTTCTGTGTAGTGCTGTTATCCTTCTGATGTTTTGCTGAACTCTCCATAGTATCCCTCAGGCCCCCCAAAATGGATGCAGTTATACAGATGTGACTTCACCACTGCTGGATAAAGAAGAAGGATCACCCCCCTTGACCTGTGGGCAATATTTTGCATGACATAGCTCAGGATATCCCAGTCACCTCCTTTGCAGCAAGAGAATATTTCTGGCTCCTGTTCAACCTGGTTGATCACCAGAACCTCCAGGTACTTCTCTGCCAAGTTGAGTAGCCCCCAGATTAGTGCACTTTATTGTTCCTCACCAGGTGCAGGAATTTGCCTTTCTCCNTTTTTGTGGTAATTTCTAACAATAATTAGATTTTTTTTGTCTGATTAAATTGTTACAATTTAAATTATAGAGTTGCAGTTGGTACATTTATTTAAGAGATGCAAAAGGAAACATTAAGCACTTTGTAAAGAAGAATCTGTTGTAAACTATCAGTTTTTATGTATGTATATAGCATTTTGGCTTAAAGATATGGACATAATAATAATTATAATAATAATTATTATAATAATAATGGTAATAAACCACAAACAAAAGTCTTAGAATTGCCACTGACTGTAGGGAATCCTACAATAATTCAAGATTTATCAATAGCTTTTAGCTAAGGAAATAGTGTTTAAATTAATTTAATTACATGATTTTGTGTGTTTCAGGAAGGGCAGTTCTTTTCGCTTAGGTCTGTCAGAAAATAGATTAAATTCAGTGTTCTATATTATCAGCTGATAAACTGAATATTAGGTGATACTGAATATTAACCAGAATATGAGAATATAGACTTGTCAAAATGCAATTTTGTATAGTTAATAGTGAGAAAACTGTTTAAGTCTTTTACCAACCTTCCCTGTGTTCTGTGGAGCTGGCACACCTTACCAGACCTACCTTATAAATCACTTTTCCAGGTGTTTCCAAAGCTTTATATGTGGCCATTTAATTTGATTTGACTAATGGATCCCACTCCAAATCTGCAAATGTGTTTGTAGAGATAGTGAGGTGGACCTCGCTTCCTGTCTCCAAGCCTACATAAAACTCAGCATGAAAGAACCAGCAATCTTGCTGCAGCCCAACAGTGGTGCTCCAGCTACAATTGTACAGATTGTGAGATTTTTATCTTCCCAAGACTTAATAGAGTAAGCTACATAAAAACAACAACAACAAAACAACCAAAAAAAACCCAAAAAAACCCCCAAAAACTAAAAAACAAGACAAAACCAAAACCCCCCCAAAAAAGGAAGAAAAAAAGTGTTTAGATTATCTTTTTATTTTGTCCTATGATTGGTCACCTCTGGAAAGAACCTGTCTCTGCCCTCTTTGCACCCTCCCTTCAGGTATTTATATACATTGATGGGATGCCCCAGAGCCTTCTCCAGGCAAAGCAGTCCCAGCTCTTTCAGCTGTTCCTCTTCTGTGTAGTGCTGTTATCCTTCTGATGTTTTGCTGAACTCTCCATAGTATCCCTCAGGCCCCCCAAAATGGATGCAGTTATACAGATGTGACTTCACCACTGCTGGATAAAGAAGAAGGATCACCCCCCTTGACCTGTGGGCAATATTTTGCATGACATAGCTCAGGATATCCCAGTCACCTCCTTTGCAGCAAGAGAATATTTCTGGCTCCTGTTCAACCTGGTTGATCACCAGAACCTCCAGGTACTTCTCTGCCAAGTTGAGTAGCCCCCAGATTAGTGCACTTTATTGTTCCTCACCAGGTGCAGGAATTTGCCTTTCTCCTTTTGAGGTTCCTGCTCTTTCCTTGGCCTCTTGATGTCCCTCTGGATAGCCTCACAACCTACAGTGTACCACTCCTCCCTATGGTGTGTCAGCTGTAAATTTCCTGAAGGTATGTTAAAGAAATTCCTCGGCGCTATGTTTCCCACAGCAGAGTCTCAGTTGTCCACTTCCAGGGAAAATAATTTAGAATTTGAAATGTATTGCAATAAGGAAAGCTTGAACTCAGTGTCTTCAGAAAAGGACCCCAAACAAAGAAATCCCTGGGTAGTTATAGTCTTACCATCAAAGTTTCCTACTCCTTATGTGACAGTTCAGTCCAATAAAAATATTAGGAACTGGGGTCTTCTGGTTCTCCATTGGTTCTGTTCACTGTCTCTAGGTGGGCCATTTCTCTTTTTACCTCTGATATTGCAGCTTGTGCTGGTGGGATAGTGGCCTTCCTTAATGCCTTCTCTTCCAGTATGTACAGGCTCTGGGGATCCCTTTTACTTAAGTAGGTAAAAAGCTCAGTGTATCCAGCAAAAAGTTCACAGTGTGTGGCCTGAGGCTTCAGCACAGCTAGCTACTAGTGCTAAGTGAGTTACACTATGCAACTAATTTCCTTCATTCCTTTACAAGGTACTCTCTGCTCTGTCACCCAGATCATTAATTAAGATGTTAAACAGGGCTGGACCTGTTATTGATCCCCAGTACACCACTAGTCACTGGTCTCCAACTAGACTTTTCTTTTTTACTGCTCTTTTTTTGCTAAGCAGGCCCTTTTTCAGCTCCTTGGAGAGTCTTACGGATTTATTAGCTTACTCTGAAGAAATAAAATTGGGGTTACATTTAAGAATAGTACAAAGGAACAAAACAAAAACAGTTGTCCAGTAATTATGAAGCCCAGATTTACCTCCTTCATGTGGTACAATATAGTAGTAGTAGTAATGATCTGTGTCAGTGACAAGAAGTACCCTGTTTAATGTCACAATTCCAGACCTAAGCTGTAACCGTATTCTGTATTTATGGACAGCTTGCATCTCTAAACTCTCATGTCTTAAATGTGGTTCTTCCTCTTGGCCTCAGCTTTGACCTTTTTCTTGCTCTGGAGTTGTGTCATTCTTTTATTCTTGAACTCTGAGCTGTAACCATCTAAAGCAAAGTTAGACTCCAAGGAAGGTGCTGCTTTTTAGAAAATTATTTACTTTATAATTTAAGAACATAAAGCTAAACATAAAATAATTCAAGTGACAAAGTAACTATCTCACTTATCTTTCAAGTTTGCTATTTCAGGGCTCTTGAAAATGCCCAACTTTTGTTTCTTCCTCAGAGCCCTAGACAATCCATTCTGTCATGGTTGGTAACGCTGTGCTACCTGGATTTAAATCCATTTGGATATTTTTGACTGGCAATTTTTATAAATGGAGAAGGATGTGAATATATTACATCTATGTAAATATATACCTGAAAGTGCTGCCTTTTTTTAATTAAAAAAAGCTACTGATAAACTAGTGGCAAGAAAGCATCAAGACAACTCTTCTTGAATGACATAAGGCAAGTGGAAAGTTGATAGAATGTGTTTTGTGTTTTTGTAAACTGAATCTTGACAGAAGTAAATTCAGGAGTAGTGACTTGTTGGAGAAGTCATTACATACGAAAGAAAACAAAAACTAAATGCTTTTACAGCAATTTGGTTAATGAAAATATGCTTAGAATAAAGGAGATAAAGATTAAAGGAAAATACACAGAACTTCCATTTGGAGCTGAAATTTTGTATGTTGCTGGGCATCCTCCCTCCACCACTCTCCCCACCTGATGTGGGTATATCAAACTATTATTTTGTATGATTCTAATTATCAAATGATATTCAAAGAAACGCATGTTAATAGCATGTATTTGATAACAACTGAGAAGTTAAAGGTAAAACCCCTCGTAAGTATTACTGTGTAAACTACAAAATGGCAACTTCTAATACAGATACTAGTTCCATTATTACTTATTTATCTAGAAAGAAATAACGGATTTTTTTTTCCCTACAGCATTTCATGAAAACAAATGTGTTTATTTTTCTATCACAGAACCAATTTACTGTGAAAAAATTCAGAGTTCAAAAGTGAATTGTTTCTCAGGGATATACAATGAAGCACAGACACCACTTCTTATCCTCTTGAGGCAGAAACTGTAAATTAGATTTTAACAAGCCAGATGCAGGCAATATAAATTTGTATAACAAACCTCAGCAATAAAAAAAAAAAAAAAATCTGTTCATTTATAGTGTGGAAGTAGTGATAGTTAATACTGCAGTAAATTCAGATTTGTTGTGGTCATTTATGGAAAATCACTGTTGTATGACTTGCACTGTATCAAAAACTTTAATATTATTAAATAATAAATGAATAATAATGATTACTGTAATAATGCTCTCTGGAGATTAAGAACCACAAAGTCTAACAGGAAGTCTTCAGTAAAGGAAAAGAGCTGTCTGTCACACAGAGAAGGGTACAGTGCACTTTCAAAACCCATTTACAAGTAACATTTGTGCCCTGGAGCCACTCATACTGGATGTCACTTGGAGTACACTTGTTCAGATCCATGTCAGTGTGCAGCTAGTGCCAGCTGCTCCCTAAGAGACCGGGAGCTGTGAGCCAAGGGTGACCCTAGGCCTGGCAGAGCTCTTCCCAACAGGCACCATCCCTCAGTATCTGACTATAGTGAGCAAAACCTAGTGCTGTAACTGGGCGTTAACAGTCCTGGGAAGGCAAGCGACAAGTTGATGTCAGAAACTCTCCAGGAACAGAAAAAGGTGCCAGGAGTGAGGCTGGAGAAAGACCCTAAGGTCCATTCTGGGGACAGGGCTTGAGACCAGCAGTCCTGTGGGGCAGGGGACTGAGGGCCTCAGACTGAGCTGAATTTTTTCTCCAGGGTACACATGCAGGATTGGGAGTTCCCTGGGGAGACTGGGAAAGGCCAGTGAGGTCTAGTAGCATCCTAAGAAGCCTCAACAGTGTGTGTAAGTCTGTCTTCAGATGTGAAATAGCTAAAGAGAGTAACATTTTAGGAATCATGATGTATCAACCAAATTAATTGGTAAACAAAGAAATTAATTAAGAGAGATGACTGGTGGTGGTTAAACTCCTCAGAACTGTCTTACTCATGCTAGGTATTTTGAAACTTGTCTCTATTTTTAAGGCTGTCTGCTGAAATATAAAAGGGACTAAGAAGTGAATCAAGCAAGCCACAATACCCGGAACAACTCAGAAGAAAACTAAGAACTCATGCCCATGATCATGAAGTGGCAAAAAGTAGCTACACAGGGTGTCATGCAGAGATGTAAGTTGCTGTGGCACATAGGTAGCTGGACTGTTTGGAAAATGTAAGAGAATGAAAACAGGTTTTCTTTCCAACAGCTGGAAAGAAGCTATGCCTCAAACCTAAATAGCACAAGGTTGCTGAGGGCAGAAATGCCAGTGTTCCTGCTAGTTTTACTGTTTGCTGCCTTTTACTGTTACATTTAGGGAGCTTTCAAACCGATGTTCCCCAAAACCCTTTGGTACACACAGACTGATTCAGTCTTTTCAATCCATTAAGGTCTTTTTTTTCAATATTGTATGTCTAACAATCAGTGCTCTCTCATCATAGTAAATATTTTTCTAGAATAGTTAGTAATGTAGAAGAACTGTAGCCTTTATTTCAAGCACAATCCCAGTGTAACAGTGGTTTTGGACAAGAAGAAAGAGGAATGGTCTATCCAGTCCCCAGATATGAAGAAAGAGCTTTGAGAGGCTTTTAGCCACCCTGACTTGCACCAGAAGAGCTAAACTACACTGGTCTCCTTAAAGGTACAACATGGCTAAAAGCAGAGGGGATCATAGGGTCTGTGTGTTCTCAGAGAAATCTACATGATTTCTGTTAAAGTAAAGGAAATAATATTTTCTTCCACAATTCTGTCCTCCTTTTGCACACTTGCTCAGGTGAGGATGTGACAGATTGGCAAGCTGATACAGAGATGCTTGAAAGCAGTTGCGCATTACAAGAATTTCATAAGCTTAGCTGATTTTTTTTTCTATTTTATTTTAATGCTTTATCACTAGCAACCAGCATGCTGTTATTACTTGTGGATATAATCTTTGCATCGTATGGAAGGATACTGAAGATCTTGAGTAATAGTCAAACGTGTCTTATGGTGCTCATTAATATGCAGGAGTTAAATCACCAGCCAGCAATCAAAAATAAGAAATGATCACATCAAAAATAAAGTGTCCCAGGGAGAGAATTAATGTCACAATAATTACATGGTTCACAGTGGAGAATGTGTGGTTATTAGCAGTTCTAGAGAGCTAATTAAGCAAGTCAAAATTCTTTTTAAATCAGTTTAATCATGAGAAAAGGTGTTCCCTTGGCTCTGAACAACTAACTAGCATACAAGAATTGAGAATTCATGGGTACATCAAAAAGAAAAGAATGATGGTAATTGTACTTGTACTAAGCTGAACTACCTTCAATTTAAAAAGTGCTAGCTAATAAAAATAGAATTCATCAAATTGTTTACTTTGGCAAAATACAGCAAAGACTGCTGCTGTTCATTAAGTCTCAGTGTTTTTTTACATAGTGTGTACAAATTTATTTATCATGATTGACTACATTGTGCTTTTCCATCATATCAACAAAGTTTTTTTGAGGCAATCTCTCTGCCTTGCCTGATTCACTCAGAGATATCAAACTAAAGCAAGATACAATGTGTCATGGAATGGAGAAGAAAATGGCACTTAGGCTCATAGAAGTCACCAGAACCAAATTCAAAGTGAATTCATGTTGAAGTAAACAAAACCTTCTGAAATGTTTTCGGAGTGCCTTGTGGTGTCCTGTTCTACCCCCCACCCCCTCCAACATACTGGTGGTTGGCTACTGGGACTGAGAAAACGCTGGCTAACTCATGAATATCTCTCTGAATGCCAGCATTGTCTGTGCCTCATTGTGATGCAGGAGCTATAAGAGTAACTGGATTTTCCTTTTGCCTTAGCCTCTAAGCACACACAGAGATTGTGCCTCTCTAGACAGTATGGTTCTCACCTACCTTACTCTGTTTATTGTGGAACCATAATCTGCCTGGAACCACAATTTTAATTTGTTACCTTTTAAAAGTGGTGAGTAGCATGCTTAGCATGCTAGTTTGCTGTTAGATTGCAGCAATAGTGTTGTGCAATAAAATAAATCCACTGTTGTAAGAAATTATATTCTATAGTGTGATATGGATAGCAGTCAGATTTTTTGTTATTCTACTTCCATCATTTATGTCAGCCACTGTCTCATTATAACAGTCATACCGTTTCCATCTGGAATTCATCACAAAATCTTTGCAGTTCTAATATCTTAAATGATTTTTCAATGTGGAATTGTAGATATTGTCTTTACTGAGTCTCAAAACCCTACAAATGAAAAGGGATCATTACTAAAGGATGAACACTGAAGGAGTTTAGGCCATTAAAAATATCTTTAAGATTACGCAATTTTTAAATTCCAGAATTATATACAATGAAATTTAGCTGATACAATATACTTCAAGGATATATATATGTCTTCTTACACAAAGATTGAAATGCATGCAATTATCAGAATATTACACAGATTTAATCCATTTTCCTAGGCCTGTTGAGAAAGAAAAATGATAAATCAGAAACATGGATTCAGATATAATTGGCTTTTGACAATGTGTGTTTAGGTGAAAAAAGAATATGGATGTGGAGGAATGATGAAATGCAAATTGACATGACATTTTAAGCGTCTTACTAAGCAGCAGGTGGAGGATACATATCCAAAAACTAGGATCAGACAGGAATATATGACAGAACTTTCTTTGCTACAGATGATCCATACACAATGTGGAGTTGTGTCAGTAATTAATAGGGATACTTTTATTATTATAAGCTACGTAAGGCAATACCTCTTCATCAATACATCTACCATTGTCTCATGTTATCTGACTTTAAGCTTCTAAAAACTAGTACTTTAATCCAGTTTTTTGTGTTCTTTCTCAAATCAGTGGAGAAACTCACATTCTATCACAGATTTATATTTTTCTGTGGAAACTGTCCTCTTTATTGACCACAAATGGAGCTAATAACTCTGCCAAGTGGCTCAAGTTATGTAACATGAAACCTAGTCAAACTAAGAAGAAATTAAATGAGATAAGACTTTAAAAAGGAAGAAAACAAAGACCAGCAATTTGGCAGTGCTCCAATCTACATAATAAATAACGGAATAAAAATTATAGAGATTGATGTAATTTAAAAAACAGACTGCAATTATTTTTAACATAATTTTTGAAAATAAATATTTAAGCCACGTATCTCAGAAATGTCTAACCTCATATGCTACTGCAAAACCTTGCACAATGCTGGTCAGTTTATGGTTTCAGATAATATACTTGTAGTGAATTCATGCATATCTGAAAATGTATTCATGCTGTACATTTTTTTATTGGTTCTCATATAAAGCTCTCAAATATGTTATTCTGTTTCCTTCCTTTTTGTCTTTGTTCTACAAGAACCTGATTCATCCTACTCAAGTTAAAAGTATTTTTTCCATTTATTTTGACACAATTTGGATCAATGCCATACATCTCTTTCCTTTTAGAAGCAAAAATGAATTTTAATCACCAAGAACTTGCAAACGTGTCATTATATAGTCAGTTGCTTAACAAATATAAAAATAAGCCTTCTGCCATTTATCTTAGAGGCATATTCTAATAACCTATATATTTTGAAATCATGGAGGAGTAAGTTACTGATGAAAAAGCTCCTGCAGTGTAGAGACTAAGGAATAAAATTGCTAATGTTTAGTTAATCAGTTTACTTAGCTATTTTAGATGCTTAGACTACATGTTATTTTGGAGTTTGTTTTTGTAATTACTTATCAATCAATATTATTAACATAGTTTACAGTAAACACCAAAAATTAGATTTGCCTGGCACTGAGAAAGATAATCTACCCATTTATTTCTTTGTACAGTAAAAGCATAGAAGCATAGGTAACCATAAAAATATCAGAAAGAAAGTCTATCATTTTCTCTCATTGTTTTAAAAGATGCATGTATGATTCTTACAAAAACTGAAAAGAGGGCTTTCTATCAGCCAAACATATTTTAAATATGTAAATTCATGACTGTGAACTTGAGCAGAATTACTGAGTAGCCTGATACTTCCTTTGTGTGAGGTTTCAAGAAAGTTTCACTTTGATTCCCATCAAAAGGCAGAAAGATAAAACAAAACTACTTGTCAAATATAAAATCATAGCATCACATAATCACAGGATATCCTGAGCTGGAAGAGATCTATAAGCATCACCATCATTTCTCTGTCTTGTGCAGGACCATCCTTGAGAATCACACCATATGCCTGAGAGCATTGTCCCAACACTTCTTGAACTCTGTCAGGGTTGGTGCTGTGACCCCTTCCCTGGGGATCCTGTTCCAGTGCCCAGACACCCTCTGGGTGAAGAATCTTTAATATCCAACCTAAACCTCCCCTGACACAACTTCAGGCCATCTACTCGTGTCTTGCCATTGGTCACCACAGAGAAGAAATCAGTGACTTCCCTTCCTTTTTCCCTCACGAAGTAGTTGCAAACTGCTGTATTACAGAACAGATAAGAACATATATGTGCATTTTTTCCTAGCTTTTTGGGGTTTTTTTAAAGTTTGGTGAATGAAGTGTAACAACTGATTGTTACATTCTTCAGAAGCTTGTTAGCAGTTAAAGGGAGATGCATAAATTCTTATTTAGGCAAGAATATGACCTCTTGTAGAACAAGGGAGCCTTGGCATCCTGAAAGCTCTTTTCTAGTACAGAATACTTACATCTCTTCCATTCTTTGCAAACAACATGGAAGCCTGGAGTCACCAAATCCTAGATATCAGTAGAAATGCTTTCAAGACTTAGAAAGTATTGAAACATATATTGTTCTCAATCATCTTATGTTAATTAAGTTGAAAAAAAATGTTTACATTAATTAGGACTTATAAGAACAGTCCATAATGAGCTTATTTGTTTTAAGGTAGGAAAGTGTTTTAATATTTTATTGAACTTTTAGGCTAAATAAAGTATGTATTTAAAGTTGGAATCTGGATTATGGTATGTTAAACAGTAGATGACCAATTTTAGCCATAAATACATGGGATTAGGATGAATTGTTACTGTAAGAAAATGTCAAAGGACTGAAAAGGCTTAACAAGATCTTGAGTGCAGTTTGGAAGATTAGAAAACTTCATTTGTTTCTCTTTAACAGAATTGTTTAATATTCTATCATCCAGAAATGTGTCTTGAATATTGAAGACATTTTGGATGTTATAAAGTAATTTTAATGTTGTTCTACATATAGAAAGATTTTTAAAAATAATAAAATAGCATAACAATATCAAAATAGGACATTTTATTACTACTTTAGCAGTTGAATTTATTGATGTAGTTTATTTTCTTTTAACAAAGTATTTCAAAAGTAAAATAAATAATGAAATACGGTCTTTAACAAGAGCTTCTGCTTATGTTCCTAAAATCATAAATAAAATTCACAGTCCAAGAACATTGCACAGTCTTGTTAGATGAAAGTGGATCTCAAAGAGGCAGATTTTTGTCTATAGTTAATGTAATGGTGTTATCAACGATTTTTAGCATTAAAATAAATTTAAATCATGAAGTAATTTTCTCTTTCATCTTCACCTGATCCTATCATATGTCTTCAAAAAAGATTCTAGTATATGTGTATAATGAAATCTAAGAAATTCATGAAAGAAGTAGATTGTTCCCAAAACTTCTGAAGGTTGCATGAAATTAAAATTATATTGATTATTTTTCAGTTGAGTCTTAATATTCATGTCATGATTCACTGTGGATTGTTGTTTAAAAGTCGGTGTAAATGGATTTACTTTTTTGAAAGCAATATATTATTACAATATCTTAGTCATATTTAATTTCATTTGTTGGTTATGTTAAATTACTCTATAGGTAATTATATTAAATTAATATATTTATAGCTATTATAATTATTAATTTCAATAATTGGGGGTGATGATACAGCAATAGACACCATTTGCCCAGTTCTTTATATGGGAAATAAAAAAAACAAAACACAACAGCAAAAATCCTGTTGAACCGAAAAAGATAGCAACTTTTCTATTTTATTTATTTACTGGCAAGTTTTTCCAGTAAAAACTACTCTTGCTGTACTTCAGAAAAATCTCAAGAGAAATAGAACATATATGATTCTAAAAGACTGTCTCTCCTATCCCTGTCTAGACAAGAGGGATAAGTGAACTGTGTTACAGAAGTCTGACAAAAGCTTCCATAAAAGTTATTGCAATATAACGAATAAACTCTTGGAAAGAAGAATTAATAGTAGAGAGGATGAGACACATTTTGAATGGAGCACAGAGCAGACTTACTGCCTTGATGCCTATTTTATTCTGGTCTCTGTGTGGAATATAGAAGAAATAACAACATTCCTTTGCTTGCAGTGGAAAACCTGTGACTAACAGACACAAATATCTTTTTCATTTGTCAGTACAGAATACTCTTTGTTTTCAAATATATTCTCCAAGTTCAGAGCTACAAGACAAAGCATTTGGGAGTTTCTCCTCAAAGGGACATGCAATCATCCTCAAGAAAACAACTTTACATTGTAAAACACAGAGTGTGAGAGACAGAAAATGAATACATAAAAATATTTCAGTCTTTCAGTGAATTGAGTGAGGCATGGCTTAGACTATTTAGAAATGCTGAACACATTTGGTCGAGTAGAGAAGAGAATTCTCAACACCGAAAAATGAAATTTTTTTAAAAATTTCCAAATACAGAATGAAGGCGGGAAAAAAAGCCCCAACAAATCAAACCCAGAAAAAAATCCAGAGTGGAGAAAGCATGCCCAAAGTAGAAAAATTAAGGGTGTTTTTAAAGAGACAACTGAAACTATATTTTTGAAAGAGAAGGTGGAATGATATTATGAAAGCAAAAGGCTGGTCTGCAACCTCTTAGCTGTAAGATGAAAGAAAAACAGCAACACTCTTTCTTTGACAACATTGTCATGCTTGAAGAACTCAATTTCCAAATGCAATTCCTACTAGGAAGAAGCTTTCAAGTAATTCTAAGTATAAAGAAAAGCTTTAGGATGTAGTTGATACTTCATTAGGCTTTAATTGTGCACACTTTATTACTATTAATGACAATTCTTCAAGATGAAAGGAGCTGAGAGGCAGTGAGAGTAAGCTTGTGAGCAAGGGTTTCAGATGGGAAATAGGAGATCCATGGTGAATTTCTAAGTGCCATATACTCTCTTGGGTCTGCCAAAACTCTGTGCCTCAGGAATATGAAGGGAAGAATAAGTGTATGGTTCCAGGTTCCAAGATAATATAATGATAGATGCAGTGATGTTTGTGAGATTTTTATGTAGTGTATTGGATCTTATAAGAGAATGAAGGCATCAGTTTTATACTTATGGAATAAAAGAGAAGGGCTATTTTTTAGATGATAATGAGGCAAAGGTTCCTTTTCAGGAGGTATCAAGTAGCAGGTATCCTGACTATATATGATTATTTTAATTCATGCCTTACTCCTCCCCTTCTTTCCTTCCTCCATATTACTTTCATAATATGAAATTATCCTTCAGTCTTTTAAAATTTCAGTAAAAGCATCTTTATAGAAGTTACAGGAGCCAGTCCTTACACTGAAGTGTAGTTCAAAAAATCTTGACAGATTAGATAAATTCTGCTTAGAAATATCATTTTCATGGTATATACAATGGAAATTTAGAATATTTTTAATGGAACTTTGGAATCTTTTTAATGGATTTATGGAATCATCTTTCTTGGAGGATTGGAAAGCCAGGTTAGATATCTTTCTTTCAGGAACGATTGAAGTGCTTTCAATTTTATCTTTGGCTTGGGCCAGATTATTTTTCAAGATTATCTGATAGGTCTGGACTTTTGTTTATTTGTTTTTTTTCATATCTACTGCAGCAGGCAAAAATTATTTCAAATATATGGAGATAGAGGCGAGCTGGCAGAGGAAGTGCTTTTATACTGTCACTGTATTTCTAGATACAGTTGTATTGCATTGTAGATAAACTTTCAATTACCATTGACCAAAAGGGAAAAATTCTGCAGACTTTTTAGAATAATCTACGATATCATTAAAGAAAATGATATAGCAGAGACAGTGGTAAGCAAAGACAATTACATAATATTTTGTAATACTGTGAATAAGCTTAAAGAATTTCAAAGTAGAGGAAAAAACAGTCCACTTATGCCTGTAGTTACTATATATCCTTACCAAACCTCACCCAAAAAAAAAATAAAGAACTGAAAAGTGTTCATCTAACCATGGAGTGGAGGAAAAAAAAAAAAAGTGCTACTTTGGAGGCTTTGGTATCTCTTTAAGGGTCGTAAAGATACGAAATTCAGTAAGTCACGTGTACCCAGTAGTGATGTACTGAAGATCCCAGAAGCAAAAGAATTCAAAATGAAAACTCAAGGCTGTGTCTTTAAAAGAGGTTAAAAAGTTTTTAAGTAGGATTCTTTTCTGGTATTAACATATGATGTTAAACTGTGAGCTGTGGAATCCTCAAAGTATAAATCAAATGATCCCTTGAGTTTAAGCATTTCTAGATACAAGTAGATGTGTTAAATGTCTGGACAGGACTTCACTCTCATTTGCAACTATCTTACAGTAACAAAATTAATGATTTATAAATTCTTATCAAGTATGCAAAAAATCAAAATCTTATTAAAACTTTGATAATAGCTGTATCAATGAAATCAAATTAAATTATTTTTTTTATGAGTTTGACTTGATCTGTTGAAATGGCAAGACAAACTGAATATGGAAATATATTTTCCCGATTTTTTGAAAAGTAATACTAATCACTCTGGATTTAGGTTGCTAGTTTTTTGTTTTAGGAATACCTAAAAATAACTATAGCTGAAGTATTTTTTGGTTAGCTAACGATTTTCCTTTAGACACACGAAAATATGTCTATGTAATTTTTAATCAAAAAGTGAAAGGGAGAAGCACTTTTCTTCATTCACTATTGTTTTTAATTTACTTTTTAGCAGTTTAATTGTTTAAGCCTGCAGTCTAATCCATGTGTGCCGTTACAACTGTGTGATTTAATCGTATTTCATTTTGGCTTTGATAGGTGCAATGTTGACTCATTTATTCCTGTAGGAGCAGCTGTCCTTTGGAAGATTGCAAATGATGTATGAATTAATGAGAAGGGTGTCATGATTGTCCCTGATGGCCCAAGAGTGGAATTTAGATCTGTTCCAGGTATTCCCAAAAGATCTATGAAATTCTCATTTACCAAAAACTTCAGTAACACTATAAAGAATGAATATTATGTATTCTTTTATCTGGGATATGGAAGTTTCCCTGACTTCTCTGAGTGACAGCACTACAGCAGAAAAACAAAACTCTTTTTTAACACATATATAAGGTCATGTGAACATCATCTCATGAACTGCTTTTTTTCTCTCTCTCTTTTTTTTTTTTTTTTTTTTTTTTTTTTTTTTTTTTGGGAATTTTTGGGGTTTTTTTTTTTTTTTTTTTTTTTTCTGTTGGTCTGGGAACTTCTGGGGTTTTGTTTGTCTTTCCTTAGGTCATGTTATGAAATAGATGAAACAGACAGATTATTCTCTTACTTTGTCACTAGTAACGTAAGGCCAGGTTGGATAGGGCTGTCAGCAACCTGACCTAGTGAAAGGTGTCCCTGCCCATGGCAGAGGGGTTGGAACTAAATGAAATTTATGGTCCCTTCCAACCAAATCCATTCTATGATTAATATTAATCTCTAGAATCAGAGGGATAGCATGAGATCAAAAAGAGAAGATTTGAGATCTAGATGGAGTTGCAATACTTCTTACACTACTGTTGTTGATTTTATAAAAGCTGTAAAGACTGTACAGATTTTTAAAAAATGTACAAGATACAATTAATTGCAATCTGCTTCCCTGTTTTTGGACTTATGTCAGCAGTAGTGTTGTAAATAAAAAACAGTCTTGAAATTAGAGCGTTTAAGTATGTGCTAGACTCCTGGCTAAAATCATGCTTAAATCATCATATAACTAAGTATGTGCTTAAAGAAGTTCTCTGTGCAATAAGATGCAGCCACAGTGAGAACTATTCAGAAGGAAATACACACAAGCACAGTAGGTTTGGGTTTGGTTGAGAACTTTCTCCATTAAAAATGACATCTAAAAGCCCTCTATTTCAAGTTGTTTACTAACATTGATGCATTTAGTGAAAATATATCAAAACTGCAGCTGGATTTGCACAGTCATGTGGCTGAAATTCACAAATCTGTATAGGCAAAGTTATGTTCCAAAATGTCTAGTTTTTAACATCTTTTAGCACCTTTGTGAGTCTGACTTCAGATAGGGAATGATCTGTAATGAAAATATGCAGTCTTAGCATATTTGATGAAAATAGTTGTTCATCTGAAAGTCCTATTTTACATGTTTTGTGCCTGAAACTGGATACAACCCATTTTCTATTTGTGTCTTCTTTATAAGAATAATTAGCATTAAAAAGGAAGAAACTATTCAGTCATCAAGCTGTTCCTTATAAATGTTTTCATTTCATAGGGATAACAGTTCCCTTTGGAAAATAATTCTTCAATAATACTTCAATTAAGTTGAAGACTGCAACTAGGAAAAAGTTCCATTTTTATACAAGAAGACCGAATTGCAATTTAGACTTTTTCATTATTGATTATACTGTGTTATCCTGAGAGTTTGTTCTGTGAAGCTTGAAAGTGTACCAGCATTAATTTTTTTCCATTTGTTTCCATGGCCAGTACAGTATCATAGTGGTTCAAAAAGCTGTGCTCCATCTTCCTTTAATGCATCTTTAAAAAATGCTTGAATATTTGAAATGGATTTGGTATTATATACTTTCTTATCTGCCAAAACTTTGTGCAATAGTGAAAATGTATTTTAGTGACAATACAGAACTGATTGAGTTTGATTTGTAATATTTGGATAAGAAAAAAGACAGAAGAAGAATATTTTCCTGCTTTTGAGTCAATGAACTGGGCACTGAAAAACTTCAGAATATCCTTAACACCCACTGAAGGAACTGTGAGATAAGACTGCTTAATCCCATAGAAAAAACCAACAATCATCAATTGGATTGTCTGTTCTCACCCTTTTCTTTAGATTTCTTCCCACATTACTGCTCAATGAACACCAATCTTCTTCTAGCATTGCTAAACCCACATCTTCAAAAATTATTAAAATAAATTCTCTTGAACTTCCCCTGAATAATGTAGAATAAAACAACTACATTCTGATTAAAAAAATATAATCTTTTTGAATTCAGAAAAGCATTATTCTTTGCATTTACAGGAGGTTCAATCTTCATGTAGGCTTTGAACGGATTGTTTAAAATACTTTTCTCTTTGTTCTACTGTATTTCTTTTTATTAGTTTCATCCAATCAACTATTATCAATATAGTTCATAAGATTTCTAGTTATTTTTTTTTCCTGAGAGTAAAAAATATATAACAAAGTATCTTAGTGGGCTGTGATAATATTTATGAGGAGCTATGTAGGTGTCAGACACTTTCTCATGGCTGAATGTATGACATTGTCCTATATTCTGTTTACAGGACAGGAATATTGCAAGGTAACTGCAGTTATTCCCAGCTTTATAAAGAAGTATGGGGTTTTTTTGCTGTTTTTGGTTATTTTTGTAACTGGGAAGAACATGGATTCCTCTAATCTTCATTGGGATTAGATAAACTAAAATTGTTTTGAATGCTGTGATTTTTTTTCCTTTACTGCTTCAGTTAATTTATTTGTATTGCAAATGTACACATTTGTTGTTAAGATGATGATAGTGTACTGTGTAATGAGAGAATACAGGTTCAGAGCAGTGCTCATGTGGGAAAAAAATAAGAAAGAGGGGATATTGGGTTTGCATGCTCAGGTTTTGGTAGTGGAGAGGACTACAGGGATTACTTCTCTTAGAAGCTGCCAGAAGCTTCCCCCATGTCCAGCACAGCCAATGCCAGGCAGCTCCAGGATGGATCTGTAAGTGGCCCTGACAAGACAATCAGAAATATAATTGTTCCCAGAGAATAGGGGGTGAGAGTATGTGAGAGGAACATCCCTGCACACACCAAGGTCAGTGAAGAAGGAGGGAAGTGCTCCAGGTGCCAGAGCTGAGATTCCCCTGCAGCCCATGATGCAGACCATGGAGCAGCTGTGCCCCTGCAGCCTATGGAGGTCCATGGGGATGCAGAGATCCATCCACCTTCAGTCCATGAAGAAGACACACAATGAAGGAGATGGATACCTGAGAGGAGGCTGAGAGCCCATGGGGAACCCATGCTGGAGCAGGCTCCTGGCAGGGACCTGCAGACCCATGGAGAGAGGAGCCCACACCAGAGTAGGTTTCCTGGTAGGAGTTGTGACTATCTGGAGGACCCACATTGGAGCAGTCTGTCCTTGAAGACAGCACCCCATGGAAGAATGACCCGTATTGCAGCAGTCTGTGGAGAGCTGTTGCCTGTGGGATGGAATCACGCTGGAGAAGTTCATGGAGAACTGTCTCATATGGGAGGGACCCCAAACTGGAGCAGGGGAAGTACTCCTGTCTGAGCAGCAGCAGAAACAATGTGTGATGAACTGACCATAACTCCCATTCCCTGTCTCCCTGTGCCACTGTGGGGAGAGGAGATAGAGCTGGGAAGGAGGAACAGGTGGGGGGTTGATGTTTTTAAGATTTTACTTCTCATTATCCTGCTCTGATTTTGTTAGTAATAAATTTGATTAATGTCTCTAATTCGAGTCTGTTTTGCCTGTGACAATATTGAGTGAGTGATCTCTCGTGGTCATTATTTTAACTCATGAAACCTTCATTATATTTCCTCTCCCCTGTCCAGCTGAGGAGGGGAGTGAGAAAGAAGCTTTGGTGAGTGCCTGGCATCCTACCAGGGTCAACCCACCACAGTTTTCTGGTGCCAAAACCTGGGAAATCATGAAAATTTTGAGATAAGGATAGTTATCATGGGAGGTAACAGGCAGGACAAGTACTGAACAATGTTAGAGTGGAATGATTATGGGGAATTTTTGTTGTATTTGTGGTGAAGGGATAAGAGGTAGATTTTGTTTAAATTATACACTTCCATTTGTTGTTGTGACAATGTTATTTTGTTTATTGTGGAGGGCATTTTTCTGTTGTTTTAGTTGGTTGATTTTGTGGATGTGAGTGAAGGTTGTGTGATGAATGTGGATTTTAATTATAGTTCTTAAACGTGTGATTTATAGATGGGAGGAGTGGAAGCCCTCTCTTCTCACCTCCCATCACTGCAGGGCTTTTATGAGAAAATGCACCCCATCTCAGCCAGTCCCAATGCAGAAGATATTTTGTGATGGATGAGAAGTATCATAGTTTCAAAGCCTAGCCCAACTGGATTAAAGTGAATGTATTTCAAAGATGACATTCTTCCCAACAGGAAGAAAAAGAGTGAGCAGTAACAGTACTTTTTCAAAAAGCATCAGTGAAAATAAACTAACCATTAACTGTTTCACCATGTATTCACAAATCAATTAATAGTTAAATTGACCAAAACATACTTTATGAGAAAAATAACCTAAATCAGCAGAAGAGAACATGAAATCAGACATCAAATGAGATTAAAAAAAGTAATGACTTCAAATAGTAGAAGGTTCTCTTGAGCTATTTTAAATTAGTAGATAGTATACCCTTTGGATTATTTGTGGGAACTATTTCCCTCATTTTATTTTTAAAACATCACTAATTATTTGAGAAAATCTAATGTATCAGAGCATGCCATAATAAACACAATTACTATCTTTCCTCACTTTGCATCTTTTCAGGAGTCTTGAGAATAACAAACATATCAGAAAATCAATTTTTTCTCCTGTAGTCTGTCCCAAAACATATTAAAACATGTATAGATACTGTTCTTTATATCAGAGGAAAATATTACCTTTGTGATGTTCTTGTCACTGAGAATATAGTTTAACAGACCAAACGCAAACAAATCCTCCTGATTCCAAAGACTGAAATCCAGACACTGAAAAATGAAAATTTTGGCTTAGTTGCCTTATTTTAAGAGTTGGTCAGACTATTAAAAAATCATCAGTTAATCTGAAGCCTTTCAAATAGTAGATACTGAAAAAATCTAGGGAGAAATCCTAAAATACCTGTGCACATTCACGTATTCCTCCCACTCAGGTAAACACTGGTCTTCATATGTAGTCTGCTTTTTAAGAAATGTCTTTCACATTGCAAAATGCTTCTTCAAAAAGCTGTCGTGGACCACACTGATAATTCCAGATCTATAAGTAAACACAGAGAGAAAATATATTATCCTCTAAGAATCTCCTAAGTTATTGATATTATACATTAATGTCTAAGGAAAAATAAGATATTATTAATTTCTTTCTTAATATATACTCACTTGATCCAAAATGAAACATCCAATCACTGAGCACTGAAAGTAGACAAATAAAAGACTATTTTTAAACATTAATTATTTGACAAGGGGATTTATATCCTTTTACACTACTTTTATTCTTTGTATCAAATTTAGCTATTTCCATCTTACTCAAACACACAGTCTAATATAGACAAAAATAAAAGATATTCATATAGAAAGAATTGTACCATATAGAAAGGATTACATAACAAATATTTTTGTCTAACATAAATTGAAATATTTGGAATTTAGGAAGATCGTTGAAGACTTTTTTCTTTTCATCTGGATTTGAGAAATGATGTATTTAAACTATGAAGTTTAAAAAATAATTAAAATTGACATTTTGAAAATTATTTCAGTTTTACATAGATATTATTTTCAACCTCATGAACTTGTAATTTTTTTTGCTTGTATTTTGATATTCACCCTTATATAGTGAATGAGATGAGGACCTGAGTTGCTACGAATTTTACATGGATTTTCTTTGCTTTGCCCTTTTCCTTTTAATGAAATTAGATGAAAAGGAGGGGGAAAAAAAGCTAAAAATCTAATGCTGACTTGTTAAACCATTCCTCTGCATTGACAAAAGAAAAAAAAATCAAAATACAATAAATAAAACACTGAAAATGCACATTTATTATAATAATTCTGCTTTTTTTTAAATAATACTATTAAGTGTGAAAACTACAATTAGCAATTTGATGTTTTTGTGGAGGCCAGCTCATTTTTACTCAAATGTCCAGCCTTCAGTTCTGAAGATGTCTTCTTACTAATCATTCCAAGCAAGTACTATGTATTGAAAGGAAAAAAAGGTCTGCAGACATGAGTATAATGCAAACTCAGAATCTTGTGTTGCAGCTATTTTGTTTTGATTTTTGCTTCTGAAGTACAGAGCTCAAGTCCACTCTATTTTCTCTAGTCTTTCACCTGTTATTCTTCTTGTCATATTTCCCTGGAACTTTATGTAGTCTTCTCCATCCAGCAGAAATTATTCCAGACACCTCATATTGAAGTGTACTCTTTTGAATAATCGTCTCTTCTTTTCCCTATAAGTTCTGGGCACAGCAGCTATGTTCTTTAATATGCTGAACTTGTCTCTTCATTTGTGACTGGGGACCCTTTCAGTGTCAGTAGCATCTTGGTTTACTGTCTTTCACAAACCACATCTCCCACCGGTGGTCCCTCTAAAATGTAGTACCAGTTCTTGTTCTGATTGCAGCGGCAATATTGCAGCCATAGTGCTCCCGGGTTAGACACTTCCATTGCCTTAGTGAGAGTCTATATTAGAAAAACTTTCCAAAAACATTTCTCTGGAATTATAAGATCAAAATCATGAGGTACTAAAGCATTCTGGCAGATCTATTGCTCTGTACATTTTGCAGTGTATTGCTCCTTCCTCCAAACTGGCCAAAGGGATATTGCGTACTATTCATGCTTGCTCAGCACTAAAAGATAAGAGAAGGAAGGAGGAATGGGGGGAATATTTGTTACTACAACATTTATCTTCTGAAGCAACTGCGAGTTGTATTGAAATCCTACTTCCCAGGAAGTGGCTGGACATTGCCTACTGATGGGATGTAGGGATTAATCTTTGGTTTTCCTTTGCGCACAGCCTTTGTTTTGCTTTATGAAAGCACCTTAATTTTGACCACTGTGTTCTTTTCCATCTTATTTTCTCCTCTCTCTGTCTTGTTAAGGAGGGGGTGAAGCAACAGCTTGATGGGCACTTGACTTTCAGCCACAGTTAACCCACCATACTATCTCACTTGGTTTTCCCTGTTGACTGACCATTCCCAGAACCAATTGCCACTAATATTGCCGCAAAATTTCTGGTGTTTGTTGGGCTTTCATTCTTGATACTGGTTCCAAATGAAGTAGATCAAGACTATGGTAGAAATTTGTAAAAAGAAGAAAGTGTGGTAAGCATGCATTTCCTCCTTTTAAATAACAACATGGTATAACTAAGCTTTTTGACATTATGTGAGCTCCTCGGTTGTTAGTGTTTGAATCAATACTTGTTTTCTCTTCAACACCAGTAGATTATTAATTACACTTGTCAATTGGTGTGGGAATCAGGGAAACAGCCCCATGAACCCTTATCACTGTGAATGGAAGGTCATGTCAAGGCACACTGTAAGAAATGCAGAATTTCTACCTGTGAGCCAAGAGTATTCCTCCAGAGCTCAGTGTCTTACTGGATGCAGGGATTTTGTTTGTTTGCTTGTTCTTCATAGTTGCAAAACCCTGAAACTTCCCTCAAAGATATGTGAAGCTTATGTTTTGTCAATAAACTGTGTTCATTCAGAAGAGTGTAAGATCCATCACAGAGCCGACCCTTCTGGGATACTGTTCAAAAGAATACATGTTGCGAAGCTATTCACACAACTATTATTTGGGTTAAAAATACCAGCCTACCTGAGGGAATACATCTTCAGAATGAAAGGTAGACTTAGATTAGGGGTGGGTTGACCATGGATAGATGACAGGTGGCCACCGAAGCCACTCTCTCACTTCCCTCCGCAACTGGAGCACAGTTACATCTGCACTGTAATTCTTTTTTCCTTCTTAAATTTGTTATCATAGAGGTGCTACTACTTTTTCTGATTGGCTTATCCTGGGCCAGCAGTGGGTCTGTCCTGGAGCCGGTCGGCGTTGGCTCTGATGGACATGGGGGAAGCTTCTGGCAGCTTCTCACGGACACCTGCCCCTATAGCTCTCCCCACTGCCAAAACGTGCCCATGCAAACCTAATATCTTAAGATGACAAAAAGCTATCTCAACAGTGGTAAATTTGTTGTTTCCTGAACCATATTTTTTAGGTTACTGTCTAAATTACCTTTCATTTATCATTTTATCTCACCTTAGTGAGGGGAATCTTATGCCCAAATACAACTTAAGTTATCGTTTACAAGATTTTCAGGCAGTTATCTATATAAGCATGAATACATAGACATATATATCTAGCTATATAGATAGACATATACATATACATTAAAAATGTTAATTTTACCCAATGAAAACGCCCCTGTAGACGTCTTGAGATCTTCATAGCTATTCCTCAGAACCCCAATTAAAATTCTGTTTTCTCATGCTATCTTCGAAGCATCTGACAATCGTTAAACTTACAGAGTTTTAAAACCACTGCCTAGTATCATCTCTGGGCTTTATTTTACCACTCATAGCCTGCAACCATCTGTCTCAGACCATCTGTTGTCTCGTCTTCTACTTAGTTTGAAAATTCTTTGGATGGGGATTGTCTTCTTGGTTCACATTTGGCAAAGAGCTCCTGGCCTCTAATAGACTTTTAAGAATATACTGGTAATACAAATAAGAGAAAGAATCAACTTAGCTGTCAGTCAAGAAAGTATATTGCAATACAGTTCAACCAATATAAGGAAAGAAAACATTTACAATATCTGAAAGATTTCATTCTTGTGGCAACGTTTCATTCTTGTATCTTACATTCAACACATTTCTATAACAGCAATTTTCAAATGTCTGTGTATAAGCAGTAAGTGTTATTACAACTGACTGAGCTGAAGTCGTAATTTAGATAGCAACTTAAATCCCTCAGTTTTCTAAGATTTTGATGGGCTTATTTTCTTCTTTATGTTTAGAGCTGCTGATTTTTCTGGAAGATCTCTTTGTATGAGTAATGATAATGTAGTTTGTGGGAATATGTTACATATTCAGTCTAAGCTATTGCAGGGAAAAAAATCTGGACTGAATTTTGGTTTATATTCACCTTACTCTACTTACTTATGCTGATTTTTTTAAGGGTTCCTTTATTTTGGTGAGAAAATAAACCTATTAGTTGTTAAGATAATAGAGTAGTGCACCCATACACAATTAAAGTCTGGTCAGATGTATCTCCATTACCATTTCCTCCAGAAACATATTGTCAGATTTTACTTTAATTCCAAGACTCCTATGAAAAATCACCTTAATTATAGAATTCTTGGCATGGCATCTATGTTGTCAGTCAACTTGATTGATTCTTATTGCTGAGTTATCAGTCTAAAAATGTATTAAATTTATTTTCAAAATATATTTTCATTAACTTTTTTTTCCTGTTATGCAACTGTAATATAAGATGTGCCTTTCAAAAAACTTCTTACAAATCACCGAACATTTTTGGTTACAGATTTTTGAGCTTGACTCTCATTGAGAACTTCTCCATTGCAAAACACTGAACCTAAGGAAATTGCTGCAGATTTAATTTTGGGTTTGGCCTCACAACCAGTAAGGCTAAATAAAAACTGTATATTCAGATGTTCTAGTTCATTAGAAAATGAACATTACCAAAATTTATTTGGTAAGTTACCCTTGACCACATAATGCCACTGTGTTAAAAAAGTTTTACAGAGAGCTGCATAGTAAAGTAGCAGCAGTCAAGATCTATAATAGGTGATGAATTATCATGTTACAACAATCTTTGCTGTTAAAATACAATTCCAAAAATGCTTATGTAGATTTTAGTTTTCTCTCTTGACTGAAATATTCATGTATAAAAGCAGGGGGAAAAAAAACCCTATAGACCATTACTGTTGGAAAGAAAGAAAAAAGAAAGGTATACTACTTATCTGGTATATACTAATATAAATATATATTTTCAGTGGTTAATGTGTTCAAATAATACCTCCAGAAGTAGGCCAGGCCACTCTCTGAAAATTTCCATCCCCTCCAAGAGTTGTGCTAAATCTGCAAACTGTAATAATGTGTTCATGAAAAAATACTTGCTTTGCCATGGGCTAAACATTTGTCTCATATGACTGCCTCCTGCTGTGTCAGAAGCTGGTGTAAGGATGAAGAAGATTGTGAATACCAGCAAATAGTATTTACTTGTGCACTTTTTCAAATAAACCAATGATTTAGTGTTTACCTCACCTCTGATTTTCTGTGGTAATGGAGGGAAGGTTAAAGACCAGAGGAATAAAATTTCTTGGCAATATGATGAACTTCTAGCCATAGTTGACTGCAGAAGTATACAAACATTATGAATCAGTGCTACTGTATTGGCTTTGTTATCTTTTCATTCACAGTAGTGCATCTTATTTTTTCTTTGTCTTTTCCTTGGTTTGATAAATGCTGCATCAAAACACTTTAGTCGGCTGTAAAAAATATTTAGACTTTTGAATGCCAACAATATTGCTACAATTATCATATAAGCCATGAACAGCATTAAAAATCTATTCTTATTTAAGATTTTTTTTATTTAAGTAGTACAGTTGAACATCACCATCAAGTAACTACATACCAGAGCCAAGGGAAGCAGAGAAGCCACTTCATTGTGAAGGATAGTTAATTTATCTTCTTTACTCAGTAATCCTGCTTGTCATATAAAGCTGTGAGGGCAAAGCTATAGCTCAGTAACATAAGGCTTATTAAAAATAAAATACATTTCAACCCCACTTCTAAAGTGGTAAAATACAAATTAATTAGGATGCTGCCAAATAAATTATGCTGCTTATGCTGTATAAATGTTCAACAAGTTTATGTCGTCTGAATTTTAGGTGCCTAGCTGAAGTAAACATGGAGTTTATTTGCATAGAAACAGTCCAACTAGCATAAGATAGGCAGTGCCAAGAAGCCTCCTGTTTCTTTTCTAAATCAATATTTTTTTAGATAATTTCCTTTGTCATATTAATGTATATTATGGAATAGAAACCTTCTTAAATGATGGCTCACATTTTTTCTGCTACTTATATATTCTGAAAATATTTAGAGGTATAGACAAACATGTACACAGGATTTTAATTTTTATTCCCTTTAGATGATAAAATGTTGTCACTTGTAATTGAGAGATATATGTCAGTCTTCAACCTGTCATTTAAATACTCTTTCTTTAAATTTATTTTAATTTCTTTTTGGTCATTAACTACATAATTTAATTTTACCTATGATTTAAGGGTATATATCCTTTCTGCTAATGGATGAGGACTAGAAAAAATAAGTTATAAATCCTTCTAGGATCATTGGCATATGTTCTGGAAAATAAGAGTGGTTACACTGCAAAATCTAACAGAAATGGTCTTTCATTTTAAACAAAATTTCTAAGCCTTAATTGGTTATCAAACTATGTTACTGAGTGACACATAAAGAACAGAAGCCTTTTATGTAAGAACATACAGATGAGTGATGGAAGGAGGAGTTAAAGACCTGGTAGCTTAAAATGTTCATCTCCACACCCATGATGTTAGATACAGAGCTCTCCTTTGACTCAGAAATACAACTGGGAAATGTTTAAAACAAAAGTTTCTGAGAGGTTTGAATACTCTCTTCTTCTCCATTCCAGAAGAACCAGGGGACACAGAGGCACGATAGTTACTTATTTTGAACTTGCCATTTCTATAAGAGTGCAAAGGCACCTAAAACTTGATTTTCACATTATAGGTAAATATGTTCTCTCTTAATTTATCCAATACATGCTTAGTTTATGATATTTTTGGAATGCAGAAGCTGTAATCTATTGGATAATATTTAGTTGGTCTCTTTTCTCCTCAAAAAAAATAACGTTTAGTTTTATTTGGGTATTCATTCCTTCCCAAATCATATGAGCTGGTACCTTGTTTTACGTCACAGCAAAGAAGAAACATCCCAGAAGAGATTTGACAAATAAGCTCTACCTGTTTGGTGTTAATGTGTGACTGCAGAACCCTGGAGGTTAATAAGGGCACGGTGCTTCTCAAGACATTCCTCACCTTTCATCCACTGTGAATTCAGCTGTTTATCTTGGTACAATAACAGAGCCCCATGTGTTCAGGTGACTGGAAAATTTAATGAGTGTGGTTACAGTCTGAGGCACACCAATGTGTTTATGACATATTTGTATTTCAGGTTTTCCATAAAATTGTGAAATTACTCCTGATCCACCTATGAAAGTAAAATGAGTTTTAAATAAGAAGGAACTAATTATTTCTTCCGGGCATAGTTTCTACACAATTTTTCATTCACTTCCTTGGCTGCAAAGAGATGAATTGTAGATCAAAGAACATTTTTTGGGAAATCAGATATGTCTTCTCTTTTTCCAGTCATTTGTAATTAACAGGTAAAATTGATAACTTTATTTCTCAGGCTCTCAATGTCCCAAGCTAACAACATGGTTTCAAAACTAAATGTTGTAATTGGTAGATCTTAATTTTTTCAGACCACTTGATTTTTCTTTAAGCATGAATCATATGATAAGAATCTCTTTTTGCAGAATTTTTTTTTCTTCAGTCTAAAAATTATAAAATAATTTATGTTCTAATGTCTGCTATTTCTGTTTGAGTCAGCTGCTAATTTATTCCACTAGCTACAACACTTCTATTTAATCTCAAAGATTCTGTGACTATTTGGACTGCAGGGTGAGATAAGTTTCATTTGAAATAGATATGTAACTATTGTCTCAAAGTACAAAACCTGAATTTGCAAGTAAAATATTAGATTGCATGAAGAACTGAAATTAAAGTTCATACTATAATATGAACAGTGGTTGTGATGTGCTATGGCTACCCAACATAAAGAAGACTTGCAAAAAAGGAATGGTTTAACTTCTCAAATAAAGGTCTTAGGGGATCTAGAAATGCAATGAGGAAGACACTGAGAAGTTCTGGATGGGCAACAAAGCAATGTTAGATAGAAGATTTGGCCTTAAATATCTATAAGGAAAATACAAATCCCATTTATTATTAAAAATGGAGATTAAAAAAATAGACAAGAGAAAGGGTTGTGTTGCAGGAGGTTTTTTTCCATTTTGTTAGATACCTGGTTTTGGGTGTGAATTCTGTTCTCTGCAATAGAACAACTGCATAATTATATAGTCACCATAATGCTTCATTCCAGTTAGTGACTGCTTTCTTCATGAACTTCACTTTGCTTTCCTAAGGAA
>VWZV01000812.1:0-20588 GCA_013397155.1 Irena cyanogastra
GCGTGCGCGTCTCCCCCATCCCCGCAGGATGATCACGGACGTGCAGCTCGCCATCTTCGCCAACATGCTGGGCGTCTCGCTCTTCCTCCTCGTCGTCCTCTACCACTACGTGGCCGTCAACAACCCCAAGAAGCAGGAGTGAGGAGCCCCGGCGATGACAGCGCGGCGATGACAGCACGGCGGCGCCGCTCCCGCCACCCGTCCCTCCGCCCGCCCGTCCCTCCCTCCGCGATGCCTCGGCGGGGCCGAGAGGCGCCAGGCCCAGCTTCTTCCAAACCGGCTTTAAGAGAAACACGATGATACACGACAAAACCGTGTGACGTTATAAACTCCCCGTCGGCCCGGGGCCCTCCTCCGGGCCCGCGGGGAGGCGCGGGGTCGGGGCGGGAGCGCGGGCTCAGCGCAGGAGGAGAGGAGCTGTCGGCAGGAGCTGGGCGAGGGGGCATCGGCGCTGGGGTGCCGCGGTGGGGGACAGCGGCGCGGGCAGGGCCAGCGGGGCCGCGGCGCCCTTGCCCAGGTGCTGCCGGCACGGGGCGGAGCAGGGCCGGAGGAGCCCTGCCCGTGCCGCTGCCCCCCGGGACGGCGGGGCCGGAGCTCGGGGGGCTGGCCTCTGCCCCAGCACAGGAAGGGTCCCTCGGTGCTCAGCACCCTCGCGGGGGGCACGGGGGCCTCCGGGCAGAGCCCTGTGGGACAGAGACTGGTGTCAGTGGGGCACAAAGGTCCCGGCGGCCCCAGGTCCTCTGGTGCCCCACAGCCGCGTGCCTGGGGTCTCTGGTGACCCAGCCCTCCCTGCCTGCCAGGGGCTCTGAGATGAGCCCACACCGCAGCTGGCAGCAGCACCTACCCAGGCCTTTCTGGGGCTCTCCGGGCATTCAGCTTCATTGGGAGCACCTGTGGGAGAAGGGACAAGAGGATCAGTGCCAGGTCTTTGTCCCTGGGGTTTCCCCATGTCTTGGAGAAATGTATGTGGGACAGAAATATCTGGCAGAGCCCCACAGCTGAGGAGGCTCCCAGCCCCTGAGGGGCTCTCACTCTTAGGGGCAGCCCCCCAACCGTGTCCCCCCCAGCAGAGCCATGGGGCAGCCCCTTTCCCTGGGCACAGCCCTGCTGCCCCCAGGTCCCCTCCCTGCTGGTGCCTCTGATACCTGCAGAGGAGCTGTGTCCTGGAGCCCTGGCACGCCTCGCTGGGCCTCCGGTGGTCTGTGGCCAGTGCTCAGCGCTGCCCGGGTGCCCTTGGGCAGAGTCCCTGTGTGACAGAGGAGGCAGAGCTCAGTGCCGTGGTGGAGTCACCAGCGGGGCACGGAGCCATCGTGGGGCAGTGGCACAGCCTGGTGACACGGTACCCTGCAGTGCCCCTCCGTGCCAGCTGGGCAGGGCCAGGGCACAGCCCAGCACCGAGGGGTCGCCCTGGGCGTGGCTGGTGCTGGCAGAGGATGTGATGGGCACAGAGCTCAGCCCCAGCTCGTGCTGCCAGTGCAGCGGGCTCCTGCACAGCACTGGCTCCAGCCAAGCTCCTGGCTTGGTTCCCCATGGCACTGGTGTGACCGTGCTGGCCGGGCTTAGCCAGAACTGAGGAGCTGGGGGTACAGCCATGGCCTCTGAACCAGGGTATGTCCTGGCACCTGGGACATCCGCTCAGCCAGGGGAGCTGGGGGGAAGAAGGAAGGTGTTCAGGGGCCTGGCTGCAGTGGACAGCACTGAAGGAGCACAGCTGAGTTGCCTCAGTTTTGCTCCCAGTTTCTGCTCACCTAGTTAAAGTCTTTATCCCAATCCCATTATCTCTCCATCCTGCTGAAGAAGTGAGGTGGGGGAGCACACTGCCCACTGGGGTGAAGCCAGAGCCAGACCCTGCAGCAGATGGGACCCTGCAAGCAGGAGCCTCTGCTGGGCAGGATGGGCCACAGCCCTCTGCTAGTGGAGGTACTGGCAAGTGGCAGCTGGCTTCACCTGGACTAAAACAGCACCAGTGGTGCCAGCCTCAGCCAGCTGAGGGTGTCCCTGGGGGTCCGGCAGAGACCCCCTCACCCTAGCATGAACACAGGTCTGAGCTCCCCAGGGTGTGGCCAGGCTGCAGTGGGACGTGGGGAAGAAGGGGGAGGGTGGGACACCAGCAGGGCAACAGGGTGTTCACCTGTGCCATCCAGCCCCCACCCTGTCACACCTCCAAGCACACCCAGCTCTTTCCCCACTGCCCGGGGAGGGCTGGGCTGGGGTGGCACAGCCAGCCTGAGGGCACCAGCACAGGGCTTGGGAGGCAAAGCCAGGGCTCAGAGCACCCCTGGGCCCTGATCCCCGTGCGGACACAGTGGTGCTGACAGTGCTGGGCCTCTCGTAGGTGGGAGTGGTAGCACTGGGAGAAGGTGGTGGGAGAGCAGCCAGCAGCTGGAGCAGGGAGGTCTGGAGTGGCCAGGCAGGAAGCAGGTCAAGCTGATGCCAGGGCAGGGAAGGAAGAGCCAGGCCCTGGTCCCAGTGCCAGGCAGCAGGAGGGTGCAGTGTCCCATGGGGCACTCACTCTGCTGGAGGAGGCCCTGCCAGCGGGGACCACAGCAGGCAGGAGACCCCAGCCAATGGGTCCTGGGGACACCAGGGAGCAGGCTCTGCCCCTCTGGCTCACATGGTCTGTTCCTGCTCACGCCCCCAACTGTCCCCAGTCCCTTCAGCCAGGGATGGGGCCAGGGGTTGCTGCAGGTGGGCCCGGCCAAAGGAACAGACGGAACAACGTGCCCATGAGAACATCAGCCTTTTATTTCCTCCCACCATGTTCTCATGGCAGACAAGACACAGTCACAACACAGGGCTGGGCAGCAAACCCCGAGGACAACGTGACAGACACCAGAGGAACAGAGCAGAGCTCAACACGACACACCTGGGCACACAGGCAGGCGCCTGCCCCCAGCTTGCACCCCAGGCCTGGGCACTGGGAGGCTTTGGGGCGCCCCCAGGGCTGAGCCCCACAGTGGATGGGAGCACAGGGCTGCAGGGCTTCTCCTGCCACTGCCTGCACCCCACGGCCCTGAGCCCCTGTCCCACAGTGTCAATGCTAGCACAGGGGGCACAGCCAGTGTCTTGCCTGACTTTGGCACCCCACTGCAGCACATCAGCTCCCACCAGAGGGGACTCTGCATGTTGGAAAGCCCCTGGTGCCCCCTGTCAGCTCACCTCACCACAGCCACAGGTCACAACCCACTGTTGCCCAGCCAGTGCCTAAAGAGTGGAAAGGCACTTTGGTGTGTCCCTGCTGGCCTCAGGAATGCTTGGGAACAGTGGGGAGTTGAGCAAAGGTTTTCTGTGCTGGCTTCTCCAGAAGCCTCTTGGCCCTGCCACTGGAGAGGGGGCATCTTCCTGCAGCCCCAGTGCCCAGGGTCCCCCACTTCCCAGTGGAGCAGCAGCAGCTCCTGCCCAGCCAGGGCTGGAGGGCCGTGGAGCAGGAGCTCAGCCGGGCTGTAAAACTGCAGGTCTTGCTGTGCAGTGTCAGCCCTGACCCCGCTCAGGACCCTGCTGTGGGGACGGGGCCCCTCACGCTCACTGTCCCACTGTCACAGTTGTCAGTGACAAACCCACTGTCACTGTGTCCGAGCCCAGGACACGCCGGCGCCGACCTCCCTCAGGGCCGTGGTCCCGCACACCAGCTCGACAGGCGCCGCAGCAGGCGTGCGAGGGGTCCCCAGCCTGGCTTACCTCTGCCCGGGGCCGGGGCGCTGCTGCCACTCGGGGGGCTCTCGGAGGCCGCGGCCGTGGCCGGGGGCCTGGGGCTGCCGAAGGTGAAGCTGGGGGAGGCTCGGATCCGGGGGGAGTCCTGCTGGCTGCCCCCGCTCCCACTGGTGCCGTTGCTGAAGCTCCTGGCACGGGCCAGTGTGTTGTCAGAGGCCGAGGTGGGCAGCCCACTGGAGGGGTGAGAGATGGGGGTCAGCCCGGCACGGTGAGGGATCTCCCCTCTGCACCCTCCACCCACCATCACAGCCCAGCACTGAGTGCTGAGCGCCTGCAGCACCACCTCTGGCAGAGCCCTGGACTTCTCCTCAGGAGCTGGTGAACAGCTGGGGACAAGGATGTCACCAGGACTGTCCCTGAGACCTGCAGCCCCACTGTCCTATGCTGTACATCGCTGTCCCAGCAGCGTTGTCTCAGGGCTCCCACTTCCTCACCAGTCCCAAACCAAGGAACTGCTGAGTTTGGAAAAGGCCTTAGACTCCATCGTGTCCAACCCTTCCCCATCACTGCCCAGGCCACTGACCCATAGCCCCAAGTGCCACATCCACAGGGCTTTTAAATCCCTCCAGAAATGGAGACTCCACCCCTGCCCTGGACAGCCCTTCCCATGAAGGAATTGTTCCCAATATCCAGCCTGAACCCCCCCTGGTGTGGGGAAACAACTCGAGGCCATTTCCCCTTGTCCTGTCCCTGTTCCCTGGGAGCAGAGCCCAACCCCCACCTGGCCCCAGCCTGCTCTCAGGGAGCTGTGGAGAAGAAGAAGGTCTCCCTGAGCCTCATCTTCTTCAGGCTGAGCCTCCCAGCTCCCTCAGCCTCTCCCATCCCAGTCCAGTGCTGGAGGTGATGCAGGAGAGACCTCCCAGGTTACTGGGGCAGGCAAATCCCAACCAGTTCACTCTCTGCCCTTCTCTGCTGACGGCTCAGAGCAGAGGGACTGACAACCGCAGTTCCCAGAGCTTGGAAGTGCTAGGGCCAGGGCGGGTGACCCTGGCAGGTGACTCACTTGGGGACATTTATCATCTCTAAGTGCCGTTATCCTGCAGCTCCCACGCTCGCCCCAGCCAGCCCTTACGTGGAGCTCCTGGGGGGGGTCCTGGCACCTCCTCTCCTCCGCGGGCCCCCGCCGGTGCCGCGCAGCCCCCGCACGTGCTTCAGCATCCAGGCGCGCAGGTTGCCCAGGCAGGTGTGCTCCGAGAGCACGATCCGCGGCCAGGGGTTGCAGTCGGCCATGTCCAGGGCCGCCACCGCCACCGCCCGGCCCACCTGCCCGGGAGAGGGCGCAGGTGAGCGGGCTCGAGGAGAGAGGAGGGACGGGAGAGTGCGGGGCCCGAGAGAAAGGGGCACGGGCGAGCCTGAGAGGGCACCGTGAGAAGGGGAGCACAGGAAGAGGGGAAGCATGGGGGAAGAAAGGGGGACACAGGGAAGGAAGGATACAGTGGGGGGCACTGGGGACAGGAGCGGTAGCGAGGGGGAGAAGAAGCCGGCAGGAGAAGCGGGGCAGAAGGGGAGATGAGGGCACCAGGATGGGTGGATTCCAGGAAGAGAGAATGCCAGGGAGTGGGGGCACAGGGGAGAGGGGCAGCTTCCCAGAGCTTGGGCCAGCAAAGCAAGTGGAGGAAAGAAACGCCAGCCCCAGATGCCAGCCCACCCTCTGGACCTCATTCCCCACGCCGGCTGCCCTGTACCTGCTCGAAGAGCTCCACGGTGTACCGGGAGGGGAAGGCGGGCGGCGGCGGGGGGCTGGCACGGCCGTTGTCATGGCAGGCCCCCGGGATGCTGTTCACCGAGCGCCCCGTGTTGTAGTTGCACTCCAGGGTGTAGCTGTGGGGCACGAGGGAGCCCCTGTTACTCCACAAACCCACAGCAGGGCTGGGGTTATCCCACGTTATGCCCCTGGCAGAGCCACTTCAGCAGATTCAGGGCACTGGAAAGGGGGTCTCATTGCACCAGGAAGGGGGTCCTGCTCCAAAGGACACATAAGTGCAGGGAAAGTGGCAGGGTTTTGAGGACAGCACCCTCAGACGGCAGGAACGGCCCATGCCCTGTGTGGGGATGCACGGATGTACCAGAGATCAGCACGATGGGAATTGGGGATGGATGTCTGAGGGTGGAGCCCAAAGTGCCAAGGTCCCTGTGAGGAGACCTCTCGGTCACCTCTGGAAGGTGATAGGGAATGGGGGGGTCCCTGATGGTAGAGAAAGGGGATTATCTACTGTCAACACCAACAATCCAGGGAATGGGTGGCTACAGCCTTCCCCTGACCCTCAAGGTGCCTTGGAGCACTTCCTGCTGGAGGAGGAGGGATGGAGGAGTGTAGGCTAGGAGCTGCCAGCTGGCATGGCTCCCATCTGTCCCACTGCCCAGAGACAGCTGCAGGGCCAGCAAAGCAGAAAACCTGAGCAGCTCTGTCCCAGTCTGCCTGAGGGCCCACACGTGCACTGTGAGCACTCCCAGCACTTTTTGGGATGTTGCTGTTGGATGAACAACCTGGGCTGCTCCAGGTCAGTCAGAGAGCAAAGCAGCCCAGTGACCCAAGCCCAAAGCCCTTGTGTGTGTTTGTTCCCATGGGGCTGGACTGGTGCTGGGCACAAAGCAGCAGCTGAGTACACAGCAAGCACTGAGGAAACTGAGGCAACCTCCGGTCTGTGGGTCTGGCTGCCTCACCCTGTGGTATGTTCCCAGCACAGGAACAGGCCAGGAATATCCCATCCCATCTCATGTGGGAGAGGGGCGGATCACAGGTATCCCCAACTCATGGGATCACTGATGGGCTGAAGCTGGAATCTCACACACAGCCATGGGGATGCTGTGCCCCCTCCAACTCTACTTAATTACAGCTCAATATAGACAGGAACACCCAGGAAAGAGGATAATTCCCCTCAGAAAGCTGTGCAAGGGCAAGGAGAAGCAGCCAGAGCAGCTGCAGGAGGGGAGGGGGGGAACAGGAAGGAAAGGAGCGTGGCTGAGCCTGTGTCTCAGGAACATGGCAGCACCCAGCACAACCAGGCCCAGCCTCTGCTGACCCACCCTGGGGCTATGCAGGACTGTCTGTCCCACGGAACTGGATCCCCTTTGTCCAACATCCCCCACCCAGCACAAGCACTTCATGCCAGCAGGGTGGCCCCCGGTGCTGCCCTACCTGTGGATGATGCCCAGGGCCTTGTAGACGGCCACGCGCCCGCTGCCCTCCTTGGACTGCCCGTCCCGCTTGTCCCGGGCGTACATGTTCTTCTCCGAGAAGTTGCAGCCCGTGAAGTCAAAGTGAGGGGAGTTCAGGGAGATGAGTTTGGGGAACAGCATATTCTCCACCTGCAGAGTGCAGGGAGCAACAGGGGTGACCAGGGGTCCTTGGCTGCTCATCCTGCTCCAGTGCCGAGCACAGGGTTGCCCCAGGGTCCACTCTGCCCAGCTCCAGGGTCTCACAAGCTTCAGCTGTGCCCAGGCCATGCTGCTCACCCCCTGCCCAATTCCCGATGGGCTCTCCTGACAGCCAGCTGGGAGGACACCCTGCTGACCCACGCCAGCTCCCAGGGGGAATCTGAGACCTCCTGCTGCCCTGGTCACCAGACTGGGGGAGGAGAGAGAGGAGGAAGAAGAAAAAAAGAGGATGAAAGAAGGAAAAGAGAAGGAAAAGAGAAGGAAAAGAAAGGAACTGTGACAGGGATTTCACGCCCCTCTCCCAGCAGTGGGAGCACTGGGGCCCCTGGGTAGCAGGCAGAGCAGAGGGACGGTCCTGGCAGCCTCAGCAGCCCTGGATTTTGGCTGTGCCCTCACCTGGTCGTTCTCGTCGCTGAAGCTGTTGCCGTACATGAAGCAGCCCCGCTTGGACGCGTGGCCGTGCAGGTCCACGTAGTAGGCCAGGCCACTGTCCCGGGGTGCAATGGGCTCTGGGGGCTCAGCAGCTTCGGGCCCGGGGGCTGGGGGAGGCGTCCACGGCCCCTCCTCACAGTGCTCGGTGCTGTGGCTCGATGGCAGGATCCAGGTGGCTCGCTCTGTGCTGTCTGACAGCTGGGCATCCTGGGCCAGTGTCCTGGGGCCAGTGCCAGCCGGGCAGGAGCAGGTGCGGGCACGCCAGGTGCCGGGGGAGTTGCGGAGGTTGTTGGCTTTGTCCAGCTCTGATAGCGCGGCCTCCGCGGCTGGGACGGGACAGTTGGGAGATTTTATGCTCAGCGAGCTGGTGCTGAGCGGGGAGACAAACGTCCTCCAGTCCGGAGAGCCCGGCAGGACGCGGCTGTGCACGTGGTGGTAGAGCAGGACGGCTTTGGCCCCATACACGGCGGGGTGCAGCTCGGCGTCGGGGTGCAGGTACTGCCGGTTCAGGTTCACCCCGCGCGAGTCGGTTCTGCAGAGAGAGCCAAGAGATGTCAGCACCTCCCAGGGCACCCCAGCAGAGATGAGCTCGCCTTGGAGGGCCGAGGGCTTTGGGCTGTCCAAAAATGGGCAAAATGGCCAGATGCTGCCAGAGCACTGACACTGCACAGTGTGGCATAGTCCTGCACGATCCTCCCCAGAGACAGGAACGGAGCTGGAGCACCAGGAGTGGCTGAGGGAGCTGGGACAGCTCAGCCTGGAGAAAAGGAGGCTTGGGGGGGACCTCGTCACTCGCTGCGACTCCCTGATAGGAGAATGGAGCCATGTGGAGGGGTTGGGTTCTGCTCCCAGAGAGCAAGGGACAGAACCAGAGGGAACAGTCTTGAGTTGAAGCACGGAAAGTTTAGGTTGGATATTGGGAACACTTTCTTCATGGAAAGGGCTGTCTAGCCCTAGCACTGGCTGCCCTGGGCAAGGGTGGATTCCTCATCCCTGGAGGGATTTAAAGCTCTGTGGATGTGGCACTTGGGGCCATGGGGCAGTGGTGGCCTGGGCATGGTTGGACTCAATGGTTTCACAGGGCTTTTCCAACCCAAATGAATCCAAGATTCTGTGATTTACATATATATTACAAAAACCATAGAATCAGCTTTCTGAGATCCCTTCTTCAGCAAACTCACAGCCTTTTCCACATCCACACCCACCAGTGAAGGACACTCACCTTTTGCTCACACCTACCAACCAATATCCAAATAAACCCTTCCTGCTTCTTGTCCTTGGGGGAATGGTTGGACCCAATGGTCTCGGAGGGCTTTTCCAACCCGAATGATTCCATGGGACACAGAGCAGGCTCCCAGGCAGGAGAGCCCTGCACTCACCGGTAGTGGCCCCGCAGCACGCCGTCGGGGTTCAGCATGGGGATGAGCTTGAAGACAAACATGCGCCGCAGCATTTGGGCACGGGGATCCTCCTCCCGCAGGATGAAGTCCAGGAAGCCGTTGAAGACAAAGCTGGACGGGGTTTCTCCTGGGTGGACTCTGCTGCTGAGGAAAAACACCTGGGGACGAACAGACGGGGTGAGAGAGGTGTCCTGCTTGCCCCAGGATGCTGCAATAGCGAGAGCATCACAGACTTTGCTCCACAAACTCTGCCCAAACGCTCCAGCCCCTGGGGCCATGATGCCGTTCTGGTCACAGACATGGGGGCTGCAGTAAGGTGCCAACACACAGGCCACCACGGAGGCTGCTGGCCCCCCATCCCCAGCCCAGCCTCAGGGTCAGCATGGTCTCTCACCCTCTTTCCAGTGAAGCAGCGAGGCCGGGGTGTGCTGGTGTCTGGGAAAAGCTTGTCCAGCCGGGGCTCCCGCTTCTCCTGCATGCCATGGCAGGAGGTGATGGTCAGCAGGTCCACACGCAGCTTGTCCAGAGAGTGGCACAGCAGCTCCCGGTGGTAGTAGACTGAGTCGAGGGGGCTGTGGGTGAGAAGGGATCTCAGCCAGCCCCAGGAGCTGAGCAGCCCCAGCCCCACAAGGACCACCCCCACATCTGGGCTGTTTGCTGCTAGGTACCCTCAGAGGCTGCGGGAGCACGAGCAGCCGGTCCCTCAGGGTAAAGAGGGGGCCCAGGGCTGGGGTCTGCACTGCCCAGCTCCCCAGCTGTGGAAGCAGCGGGGGATCAGCTCATGCACAGAAGGTCAGGTCATCCCATGGGGAGATAATGCCTCCCAGCAGGAGGGACAGCGCACTGAGGGATTCATCCCACCAGGGAGATAACCCGTTCTGGCAGCAGGGACTGGGCTCCAGAACAATGAGGGATCCTCTGGAATCCCGTGGGTAGCTCAGGGCGAGCTGCTGCCACTGCTTGTGCACAGCTGGGGCACGGAGAAGCGTGGGCCAGGCAGCTATGGGGAGGGCACAGAGACCCTCCTGCTGCAGACAGAGCTTCCCCAGGGGAAAAAACCCAGGCCAGGAAAGGTGTGAGCGCCAGGAAGGCGGGACAAAAGCCAGGAAGGAGAAAGTGGGGGGCACACCTGCTGGGGGACATGTGCCTGCAGTCCTGGAAGCGGCCGTCCAGCTGTGCCAGCATGTCCTGGCACTCAGTGTAGGAGAAAGGGTAGCAGAAGGCGAAGTAGGTGGTGGCCCCGCGGTGCTCCAGGAAGCGGTGCACAAAGGACAGCACGAACTGCGTCTCCACCACCTGCCACCGACAGCAGGGGGCTGGGCACGCCTCAGGGGCAGAGCCGCCCTAGCACAGCCCCTACTGCTCCCCTCTGGCCCCCACCAGGCACTGGGCGTGCCCGTGGCCACTGGCCCTTGGCTATCCCCGTGGCACAGCAGCTGTTGCTGCTCCTATCCCTCCCCCGGAGGTGCCGGGAACAACCCAGCTGCTCTTGCAACCCAGCAGAACCCGGGGCTCACCGTGGCACAGGAAGCAAAGGGTGGCTGTGCCCCAGGGCTGCCCTTGCCCCTGACCCCCGCCGGGCACCGGAGCCCCCCGGGCTCTCACCTGGAAGCTGGGCCGCTGCCGGATGCGCTCCCAGCGCGGGCGCACGGGCAGCGTGCGCACGAAGGGGGTCATGCCCTGCGCGTACAGCCGGCTCTGCTTGTTCATGTTCAGGATGTGCAGCTTGATCAGCTTCCCCGGGGCGCCCCCCCGCACGCTGAAGTAGAACCAGGACCTGCGGAGGGNGGGGGAGCGCCGCCGCCTCAGCCCCCGCCCGGGGAGTCCCCGAGCGCTCTGGTGTCTTTTCCATCCGCCCGGCCCCACCGAGAGCCTGCCAGAGCCCCGGCGGGGCCGGAACCGGACGGCCCGCACCCCCTCCCAGGGCACCCCCAGCCCCTCTCCTCAGACCCCCCGCCCCACCCCTCCCTCTTCCCGCGGCACCCAGCCCTGCTCGGTACCACCCAGAGCCTGTCAGAGCCCCCGGCGAGGGCACAGACCCCCGAGCCCCCTCCCAGGGCCCCTCCGACGCCACCGGCTCCGCCAGCCCCACCGCCGCCCCTTGCAGCCACAGCCCCACACCGCCCCGGCCGCTCCCGGGCCGCCGCCAGAACCTTCCCGGGGCAATCCAGCGGACCTCGGCGCCCCCGCCGGCACCAATCGCCCCTTACTGGTTCCCCGCCCAGCGGTACCTGTTGCCGTTCTCATACTCGGTGTGGGCGCAGTCGGGCCGCGTCCACACGTTGAACTCGTAGTCGGCGGCGGGGAGAGCGTTGGCGCGGGCGGCGGGGCCGCCCCCCAGCTCTGTAGGGCGCACCTGTTCTACGTGTGCCAGGTTCCCCGAGTCGAAGCGGGAGCTGAAGAGGAGACCCCCGCAGCGGATCTCCATGGCCCGGCAGGGCCGGGACCGGCATCGCCCCGGGACGGCCGCGGGACGGCCGGTACGGGCCGCCCGGCAACAGCAACGCGCGCGGTCATTGGTTGCCGCCTTCCAGCAACGTGCCCGCCCATTGGCTGGCGCCTCGGCAACGGCCGCAGCGGCACTACGGCCGCAGCTCCTCTCGACCACGCCCCTCTCAGTCAGGGCACAGGCCACGCCCCCTGCAATTGACAGCGCCCCTCATTGCACGGACCACGCCCTTTATGGCACTGGTTACCGCCCCTTCGCGGCAATGGCCACGCCCCTCACTGGCCTCCGCGCCGGCCGCGTCCCCAGAGGTGTGACCGGACAGTGGGAGTGACCGGACAGTGGGAGTGAATGGACACAGGGGTGTGACCGGACAGTGGGAGTGACCGGACAGTGGGAGTGAATGGACACAGGGGTGTGACCGGACAGTGGGAGTGACCGGACAGTGGGAGTGAATGGACACAGGGGTGTGACCGGACAGTGGGAGTGACCGGACAGTGGGAGTGAATGGACACAGGGGTGTGACCGGACAGTGGGAGTGACCGGACAGTGGGAGTGAATGGACACAGGGGTGTGACCGGACAGTGGGAGTGACCGGACAGTGGGAGTGAATGGACACAGGGGTGTGACCGGACAGTGGGAGTGACCGGACAGTGGGAGTGAATGGACACAGGGGTGTGACCGGACAGTGGGAGTGACCGGACAGTGGGAGTNTGTGACTGGACACAGGGGTGTGAGCAGACAGTGGGTGTGACCGGACAGTGGGAGTGACCGGACAGTGGGAGTGAATGGACACAGGGGTGTGACCGGACAGTGGGAGTGACCGGACACAGGGGTGTGAATGGACACAGGGGTGTGAGCAGACAGTGAGGCTGCCCAGGGCAATCGGTGTGAGCAGACAGTGGGTGTAAATTGACACAACAATGTGAATGGACACTGTGTGTAAACCAACACAGGGATGTGAATGGACACAGGGTGTCACCAGACACAAGAGTGTGACCGGACAAGGATGTGCAGACATGTACATAGAGCACAGGTGTGCATGGAGGCACAGACACCTGTTCAGGCCCACAGGTGGGTGAGCACAGAGGTACACACAGGTGCCCCTACACGCACACCTGTAAGAACACAGGCGCTCCCAACCCCCGTGCACACCCACACAGGTGACACACCCACACGGGCAGAGGCGGGGGTCAAACCTGACACATCCCCAGTCCCCAGGAACACCCCAACCCTGGGGCCCAGCCGTGGCGTGGCACTGCTTGGCAGCAGCAGCTCCTTAGCCTCCTTTAAACCACCCCGGCCAGAGCACACGGGCTCCAGCCAAGGCACTGCCTCTCCCGGAGTGGGTGGGATTGGGCAGGGAATGGGGGTGCAGGGGGCTCTGGGCAGCCCCTCCCCACCACCATGCACAGCCATCTTCAATTAGGAAGAAATATAAAGCATACAGAGCACTTATAAGGAAAAAATAATAAAATAAATCAGTTCATTCAGTGGTGAGAAGGGGTGGGAAGGTGAGGGGCTCCAGGTGTCCACCCCTGATCTTGTAAGCAGGCAAAACACAAGGGGATGGGGATCACCCACCCAGGGACAGCGGGACAGGGAAAGCCAAAGCAGTCACAGGGTGTGGAAAAACCTGGACGTGTGTCCCCCTGGCCCCCAAAATGGTAAACCTCCCCAAAAGCCCCGATTTGACCCAAAGTCCCTGCGGGCATTGCCCCGACGCCTCTGTCCCGCATCCTGCTGCACTCCAGACATCCCTCGGCAGCCAGAACTCGGGGAGGCTGTGTGGCCTCCAGAGAGCAGCTCAGTGTCCAGAAATCACTGCCAGGGCCCAGTTTTTGAGGGCCAGGGTTGCGTTCTGCAGGTAAATCCAGGAAGAATAGGTGAAGCTCATCAAGTGGTCCCTCACGCACTCCCACGTCACGTCCCCGCTGGAAAAGCAAGGACAAGGGATTACAGGGGGAGTCCGAGCCAGAAGGGATGAACGACACGGGGGGCACGGGAGCCCCCCGGTGCCAGGTCAGCAGGGCAGGATTAGGGACAGCCCTGTGGCACACAGACACACAGGTGCAGCAGGCAGGGAGCCCCGGGGCAGCGGAGCTGAGGGAAGCGCGCGGCGGGGGCTGCTCACTTGCAGGAGTCGAGGCAGTGCTGCCAGCCCCGCTGCAGCGCCGCAGCCAGGCCCTGCAGCAGCGGCAGCAGGCAGCTCCGCAGCAGGAACAGCAGCAGCTCCCGCACGCACTCGGCCAGGTGCAGCAGCGCCTCGGGGAGCCGGCTCTGGAGCTGGGGGAGCAGAGACGGCCTGGGGTGAACACCTGCAGCTCGGGGCACACACAGAGTCTGGGCTGCCCCTGACAGCATCTCACCCCTCCCTTCTCCAGCATCCTCCAGCTCTCCCCACATTCCCTCTTCTCCAGCACTCAAGGCACCCACACTCTGTGAGACACTGGTGTCACCCCACTGCCACCAACACGCTGGCTTCTGGAGCAGCAGGAGTTTTCTGAGCCCCCTCCCTTCCACAGTCACTGGAAACAGCTGGAGTGGGCTGGTGCCACAGGAGGACAGATGGCATCAGAGATCTGCCGTGGGGCTGTCCCCTCCCCAGAACACCAGCACCAGGGGCTCCTGCCAGGAACAGTGACAAACACGTCATCACCCTACTTCAGGCCTCCCCCTGTATCCCCTGATTCAGCTTTCCCAGTCCTACAAGCCCCCCTTGGCATTCCTTGTCTCCTCCAGCCCTGGGAGCCCCCACTCACCCAGTCGCTGAGCCAGGGCAGGCTGCCATGGAGCCAGGAGAGCAGGGAGGAGCACTGCTGGGACACGGCCCGGGCCACCTCCCCGCTGGTCTTCCAGAGCAGCTCCAGCTGCGGCCACAGGGCGGCCACAGCCACGGAACCGTGGTGGGCCAGGCTGTGCTCCAGCCACCTGCAAGGGAGTCCTCAGATGAGGGCAGCGCTGGACCACGGCACCAGTGGCACCCACACACGGGCACGGAGCTGCCACCACGGGGTGAACGGGGCAGAGCTCCAGTGTGAGCTGGAAGTGCTCCCAGGCAGGGCTGGGGAACAGCTCCCAGCTCCCTCCTGGTGCTGCACAACAGCCTCGCCCCCTCGCCCCAGCCAGCCAGCCAGGCTGGTGTCACAGACCTGTACCCCTGCAGGCAGCCCAGGGACACCTTCTGCCAGGCCAGCTGGGAGGCGGGCAGGACGCCGGAGGAGCGGAGCAGCCGAGCAGAAGACGAGGCTGCAAGAGACAAGTGAGGTCCTTGAGTGCCCCTTGGCTGTGGGGACACGTGTCTGTCTGTCCCCAAGGACTCTGTGGGGACACACGGCTCCAGCTGTGCTGTGGAGCCCCTCGGGAGATGCTCCAGGAGGGGACAGACGGACAGAACCCCCTGAGCAGAGAGACTCTCCCAAAGGGGAACAGGCAGTCTGCCCACAGTCCTGCATCCCCCAGGGCCCCCAGCTGGACAGACGGACAGGCCCCACTGCTCACAGCACCCACAGGACAAAGGCAGGGACACAGAGGGGCTTTGCTCAGAGCAACAGCCACAGGAGTGATCCCAGGGAGGAGGACCACTGCTGAGCAAGGGGAAAAAGCCTCAAGCTTGTGACAAGGAAGGTTTAGGCTGTAAACAAATACCAGTTTCTTCACAGAAAGGGCTGTCCAGGCTGCCCAGGGCAATGGTGGAGTTTCCATCCCTTTGAGGGATTTAAAAGCCGTGTGGATGTGGCACTTGTGGGGACATGGGACAGTGGTGGCCTTGGCAGTGCTGGGGGATGCCTGCTGCTCCCAGGGGATTTTTGCCACCTGGATCACTGTATGAGTCCCCAGCGTACCCTGGAAGGAGCCGTGTGTCTGCACGTCGTGCAGGAAGAAGCCAGCAGTGAAGAGCAGCAGGACGAGCAGCAGACGTGACCACGGAAAGCCCCGGCCCTTCATCTTGCACAGCAGCTCCTGGGGGGGAGGACAAGGCCCTGTCACTGTCACCACAGGGTCCTGACACCAGGGAGGCCCCAGCACAGCTGTCCTGCCCTCCAGCAGCACTCACCCCCAGCTTCGCAGCCGGGACAGAGACATCTGCTGAGCAGCTGTGGGCTGGATAGGGACCAGCACACCTGTCCCCAGCGTGTCCTGTGTGAGTGCTGCCACGGGGCCCTGGCCCAGCACGTGCCAGCAGCAGGAGGGGCCACCCAGAGCCCCAGCATGGAGCTGAAATGTGGCCCCAGTGCTGCCAGGCAGGGCCTGCCCCTCCGTCCCATCCTGTCCCTCACCTTGCAGGCAGCGTCACAGGCGGCCACGTCCTGGTCCCCTCCGGCCCCCCTGGCCGCCAGCTCCTCGTTTGTCACTTTGAAGGAGCGAACCGTTTCCTGCAGTGACTGATGCACCTTGGGGACAGCAGGAGCTGTGTCAGGACCCCCAGGTCCCCACAGACCCCCTGAGCTGCCACAGCACCAGGAGGGCAACCGCAGGTCCTTGGGGACATTGCCAGCTCAGGGAGCTCTGACAGCAGCACAGGGACACTCGTCCAGCCACAGCTGTCCCCATCCCACTGCTCACCCCTACCTTCTTGCTGCTGCTCTCCCAGGACTCCAGGAGGTGGTTCAGCAGCAAACTGGGGGGAAGGAGAACATGGGGCTTGGTCAGGAGCTCCCAGAAGGAACTGAGGTGTCCCAAAGGTTCTGTAGGTGAGCACTGGCCCCTCTTGGAGCCACAGTCTGCACTGACCTGGACTGAGCGAGGTGTTTGGTGTACAGCTGCCTCCAGACGCTGAAGCTCAGCGGGTCCAGGCTCAGGCACTGACTCATAGAGGTCAGAAGCTGGGGAGGGGGCACAGCAGGTTGTTACGTGTGACCCTCTCCCTGGCACGCCAGACACCCCACGCCCCGGGCTGTGCCACAGCCAGCCAGCTCCTGAGGCACCCAACAGAGCTGCAGCACCCCTGCCCACAGAGGGGGGTGGAACTGGATGGTCTTCAAGGGCCCTTCCCACCCCGACCATTCTATGATTTGATGGCTCCTATCCCCTGGGAGCAGGCAGCGTGACCCCTGCCCTGCCATCACCAATCTCCTGACAGCACACAGCCATCCTGCCCACGGCGCACCAAACCCAGCCCGTGGCCCCTGCCAGGCTCACCTCCTCCTTCATGGCAGGCGGGCAGGCAGGCGTGGCTCGGGACAGGAAGGAGGGGAAGTAGGTGTGCAGGGCGGCCTCGGGCCGCGCGCCCAGGGCCAGCACCTTCAGCCGGGGGTAGAGGCGCCGCAGCTGCTCCTGCAGGCTGGGGGAGAGCGGGGCTGCTGAGGGCAGTGGGCACCAAGGTGGCACCAGGGGACACCGAGGGCTGTGCTGGGGGATGGCACCTGGAGGGATCAGTGTACCTGGGGGACAGTGAGTTGTTGGGCATGAAGGCAAAGTCCAGCAGGGGGAAGAAGTCCTTGGGGCCGATCATGCCGAAGCCTTTGGTGAGGTTGGGGTGCATCCTGCAGAACAGAGCCCAGAGCTACTGCGGGTCTGGCAGGGAGTGGTGCCAGCTCCGAGCCCGGGGCCCTGGTGGCCCGTGGGACACGGGGTCACTCACATCAGGAGCCGGTCCAGGTAGGAAACGGCGTAGGGCGAGAGGGACTTGATGCCGAGCACCGGGAGCATGACACCGAGCCACACTGCAGGGAGAGGAGAGAGGGCTCTGCCTGGGCTGGCCCTACATGGGAAAGCCCAGCACCCAAACCACCCCGGGACAGGCAGGTAGATCCCTTGGGAAGGGCTCCAGGGTAGCTGGGCTGCAGAGCAGTGCAGCAGCAGGCTCCCTGTCCTTCCAGGCAGGATGGATCTCAGGATCCAGCCATTTTCCTGTCCCAGCTGGGGGAAGCTGCACTTCACATCTTAAGGATCTTTCCCAATGTTTTCCCACCCCGAAGCAGTAGCAGCAGCAGGAGTGGCAGTCCCAGGAGGGAATCCCACACCCTTCTCACCTTTCAGGCCCTCCTGGAGGTCAGCGAAGCCGGCCTGCCCCAGCGCCCAGAGGACGGTCAGGCACTTCGCCGGCCGGTTCTGGTGCGAGCGCAACACCTCCAGGTACTGTGGGAGGACAGGACACGTCAGCTGGGAAGGCTGCAACCCATCCCAGCCCAACCCAGCCTGCCTGGAGCCATGGGACCAGCAGCGCCCAGGCCCCCAGCCCCTGGAAAGGACCTACAGCTCCAGGAGAGGCCAGGAACCATTCTGGGGGAAGAGAGGGAACCCCAAACCCAGCATTGGGGGTGCAGGGCAACGGGGGAAACCCCAAACCCAGCTCTGGGGGTCCAGGGCTGCTAGGTAGGGCAGGCAGAATCCACTGGGGACACCAGCCCCTGTGCAGGGGAGGGCAGGCAGAACCCACCGGGGACACCAGCCTCTGTGCAGGGGAGGGCAGGCAGGTACAAGGGCTTTGTGCAATGGGATGGAGGAGCAGCACCACCAGGTTTACAGCACCCACAAAGCTGGCTCACCCCAGCTCACCTTGCCCAGGCTGGTGGTGGCAATCCGGGGCCTGTCCAGGAGAAGGGCCTGGATGCAGATCCTGTACCCGTGCAGCGACTCCCCTGGAACGGACATGGGGGAGGCCCTGCTCAGCCACGGCCTCCGTGGAGGAACTACAAAGAGCCTCCAAAGAGGCAAGGAGGAGCAGACACTGGGGGGAGGACAGGGAGCCCCGGTGCTGACCTGGGGCCTTGTCCAGCTCCTGCAGCATGGTGTAGATGCAGTGGTCAAAGAAGAGCTCCAGGACGCCTGACGCCTTTGCCAGCAGGGACCGGATGATGCTCCTCAGCTCCTTGCTCACCAGGCAGTACGGATAGTCTGGGGTGGCACAGCAGAGGGAAGAGTTTAGTGACACCCTGCTCTGGAGAGCTCCAGCAGCGGAGAAACCAGCCCAGTGTGAGGTGGGCACAGGGAGCACCTCATCTTCATCCTCATCCCCATCCCAGCTGAGCAGCACCAGCCTCCTCCCCAGGGATTCCGTGTCAGAGGCAGCTAACCCAGCCCTAAGGGATCAATGCTGTGGGATGGACAGGGCTCTGGAGAAGACACTTTGTTCCCCTCCCCTTGTCACCCAAAATGACACCCTCTCAGTGTGAGTGGGGCCCAACTGAGCAGGCAGGAAAGGAAAATCCTGCCCCACATCCCTCCAGCATTGAGGGCAGAGAGCTGAGAGTGAGCTCCCAAACTCCACAGCAGCAGGCAGAGCCCACGGGTCCCTGTGCAGAAGGAGTGACGGGGGAAGCCTCCAATCTGCCAGCTGTATGGGCAATGTCACTGTGCTGGTGGCCGAGAGAAGGCAGGTGTGGGGACAGCCCAGAACCAAGCAAACCCTCCTGTCTGCCCACAAAGGAGCACAGCCCCCCTGCTCCTGAGCAGCAGCAGCAGCACACGGACCGTGGGGGTGCTGGCTCAGCACGGGGTCACTCCTGGGCGCCTGCAGCTTGTAGTTGAGGTACCCAGCCAGGTCCTTCACCCACACCGAGGGGTTCTCGGGGAACACGCTGCGGCTCTTCTGCAGCTCCTTCTGCAGATCCACCAGGTCCAGCTGCAAGTGACACACACACAAACTCAACCCAGGGTGAACAGAACTGGGCAAAAAGCACAGGGAGGAGAAAGTTAACTCTGACTCCTAAGGGGCCACGGGGCATGGAGGGAAATGCTTCCACCTCCATCCCGAGACCACTGCCCTTCCCACGTGGAAAACCCCTGCTGCCAGAGCTCCAGGGCATTGCCTGAGGCAGCTGGCTCCCGGCCAGCGAGCCCATCAGCCCAAACCAAGGACTGGCTCACAGCTGCAGCTTGGCAAGCACAAGCCCGGGGTGATCCCAGCCATGGCTGGTCCACAGTCCACACCCAGAGTCCTCCAGGGAGGAAACAGCCATGAGCAACCAAATCCACCTGAGGAACACCCTGGCAGCACCAAACCAGGCAGGCAGCAGCAGCTCCCAGCCCTCCCCTCCACTGCCACCCAGACATGCTCATTCCCTGCTTTTACACCTGGATGATCCGTGGGGCCGCCCCACCAGGGCTTGCTGCAAGGCTCGGACTCTGTCAGAGCCTGAACGTGCTCTCTGCGAGTGGATTCCCACTGCCACGCTGAGCCAGGGGCCCTTGGGCACCTTGTCTCACCCCGCCTCACGAGAGGAGCTCCACACAAACCAGCAGGAAATGAAACCTGTCCCAAAACCCCCATCAGTGACCTGACAAGGCCACGCAGTGTCTGCCACCGCTGAGCACAGGGACAGCTCTGGCTGCCCAGGGAACTTGGGAACGCCACACAGTCCTGCACCAGCTGTCACTGTGGGCTGCATGTGGAAAACTACTGGAAGGAGGGAGAGAAGCCCCAGGCAGTGCAGGGGGATGCAGAGGGAACCCCTCGTTTGGGGGAGTGGAGGTCCCAGGGCATGAGGGGGATGCAACACCCGGGGGCAGGGGAGGAGCTGAGCCAGCAGTGCCTGCCAACCCCGGGGACACATCACCCAGCACAGCCTGCCTCGGCCAGTTCTGGAACCCTCCGTGCTCAGACACGATCAGGACAGGCAAGACAGACACAGACAGGTTCTGCAGATCCAGCCAGAGCACAGGAACTGTGAGAGTGACTCCCAGGGCCCCACCGCTGAGACGGGGGGAGGTTCCAGCCATCACCAGGGGTTCCTCCCAGACGCAGTGGTGACAAAGGCAGCCAGAAATCCCCTTCCAGCCACCTCCCACCGCTGTCTCCTGCCGTGTGTCCCACGGGGAGATCAGCCCACAGGCACGGCTGAGGCGGGACAGGGCCAGCTCGGCACGGCTCCGGTCACCCGGCACACTCACGGCTCTCAAGGCTTCCTCCAGCGAGCGGCACCGGCCCGGTTTGGCGGCAGCGTCGCTCCCCGACGCCTTCTTGCCGCTCTTCCCCGTGTGCTGCTTCCGCGGCGGCGGCTCGGGGGCCGCGGCCGGCGGCACCTGCTCCTTGTTCTGCTTCCGCAGCGCCCGCTCGAAGCCCAGCTGGAAGATGGTGCTGGAGGTGGCGATGGGAGCTGGGAAGGGACAGGGAAGGGTGACAGCGGGGACGGGCCGGGGGCACAAGGAGCAATCGCGGCCCCGGCCCAGGACTGCCCGCCGTGTGCGGGGCCCATGGCCGTGGCACAGCCCCCCGAGGCCCTCACGGACCCCCCCCGCGCCCGCCCAGCCTCGGCGGCCGCTCCCGGACCCGCGGG
>VWZV01000820.1:1368-21117 GCA_013397155.1 Irena cyanogastra
AGGGGAGATGTAGCAGAGATTTATTTAGCTAGTATAGCTTAGTTAGGGATAGGCGCTCGGAAGATTTCGCGCTGTACGGGCAGATAAGGCCGCATTCCTTCCCCTGGTTGCCTGGTAACCTCAAGGTCGAGTGATGCAACCAGGAGGAAGGCACAAGCCGATGCTAAAAGGTATAAAACCCCCCTCAATTTTCTAATAAACGCCATTTACCGTCCACCATATTAGTGTCTGTGAGTTCTTGGCCCGAACAGCTTGAGGTAGCTGTCGTGCTGTGCTTGAACCAGGTTGCCAGGCCTCAAACCCAAGGCAACACTAAGTCCCTGTGCTTGCGTGTTTCAGCATACACCATTTGCTACAGCCCGCCACGCCTTGCAAAGTGGGAGGCGCGGACCTGAGTGATCGGGGCTTGCCTACGTCTCCTCAGGGCCGCGGCGGGGGAGACCGGCCCGGACCCCGACCCTGGCAAGGGGGAATCGCCCCTCCCAGCCTTAGAACTATTCACAGCTGGCAGAGTCCCCGCGGCCTGACGTGGTGTCCGGGGCCCGCCCAGGGACTCCGGGGGCAGGCCGGGCCAGCGGAGAGGCAGAGAGTTTCTCCGAGTGTGTGCATACGCACGTTGTAATGCGATGGGTGCCTGTGTGTGCAGTATTCCTGAGCTCTTGGAGGTCTCGGTGAGAGGTTTAATCCGTTTGTTCTCAGAGATTCGGACAATTGTCCAAAAAAGCGTCTTAACATTGGTCCAGGAGGAAGCTCTCCTGGTCGTAGAGGCCGTGTGAGTAGAGGAAGCGGTAATGACAGCCTTGGCGTGGTGCCGCTTCCCAAACCCGAGCAGATTATTTCGTGACGATCAGGAGTTTAACCTTTTCGGGAACGGTTTGTACTTCAGGGTCAGAGAAGAGGCTCAGTACGGGGCAGGCTCACAACTGAGCGTGGAGAGTCGGGGAGGGGAAGGTCCACACCCTGTCCCACCGGGTGGCCCCACAGAGCGTGCGGCGTGCTCACATCCCTGCGTCTCTTCGCCCTCCCTCCTCTTCCCCCAGCTCTGCGACTTCAAGCCCACTCCCCATAAAGTCAGTCGTGTTGCTTGTCTCTTGCCCTTCTCAGCAGCTTGGTACAGGGCTGATTTTGACTGTCATCTAAGAGAGAGGTCTGATTGGTTTGACCAGTTTGTTTATTTTTTTCCTCTTCTTTAATAAGTTCATTGATCACTTCTTCAGGAGCTGGCTGGCGTTTAATGGAATTGAAATGTGAGGTTTTCATAAAGTGAAATTCCCTGTCTGAGCAGATAATTATTTAACTGCCCCAAAGAAAGAGACATGTTTAGATGGGTCAAAAACTGATTTCGTCTTGGGAACTCAAAATCAGACAGAAATACTCTTGTGTAAGAATTTAAAATGTATCATTAACCCAACTTTTAAATGTGCTTTTCTCTTTCTTGCTTTTCTTTCTTTTTCTTCTCTTTCTTTTTTTCTTTCTTTCTTTTTTCTTTTTCTTTCTTTCTTTCTTTCTCTCTCTCTCTCTTTCTCTCTTGCTTTCTCGTTATTAATTTCATGCTGCTAAAGATTCCAAAGCTAAGCCTTACTGATACCTCTGCCTCTCAGTCTTGGAGGCAGTGAGACAGGTATAAATATGCAGGTATAAACGGTTTGACAATAACACCTAACAAGCTCTTTGCAGTGTGTATGTATGGAGATGGATGCACTGAACATGCATTGGCAGCTTGGTTAAAATGATCTTTTCTCTGTTTTGGAAGATCTACCTCACAGACTCAACACATTCCAGTGAAAGCCAAGCGCAAAAGGAGCTGGATGCTCCTTGCACAAATGTTTGCACTGGATGACACTGTCTCCCGTATTTGCCACTCCAAGCTCTTACCAAATGAACCAAATGGTACTATCCCCTGGAACTTATGCACCTCATTTTCAGCAGTGCATTTTGCAGTCCTTCCCATCAGAGATGCATGGGAACCTGTGTGCCAGAAAAAGAGCCTTTTCTTGAACTAGGAAGAAATAAGCAAGTTCTGATTTCTGATACAGTGTATCTCAAGAGAAGCTCACAATGCAGAATGTATGACTTTCTTTGCTGAGCAGGAACTTCCACAAGGAAGTGTCTGGAGTCCTTTCTCAATATAGCTTTGCATTTTATAATCCAGGTGCTCCATTTCTATTTTATATTTTCATGTTTGTATGATAGCATCTATGTTTAATAATATGTAATAATAGAGATTATAAGCATACTATATTGCATATTACACATTATATGGGTATTTGTAGATCTATAGACACGCATGAAATTCCTGCAGTTTCATATAACACCTAAATGTGGGTTTACAGACTCGATCCTCCAAATTGTTAATTACATCCTCCAGGTGGATTACTGCCCTCAGGTCCAAGTTTGATACATCAGAAGGCTTTAAATCTGTTTAAGATAAAAATTGATTCCTTCAATGTTCAATAAGTCTAGTCGTTCATTTGGGGAAGAAAAAAAATGCAGAAAAATAGTGGACTATCTTTTGCAAGTTGCTCCTGTCATTTCTGCACCACTTGGGAGAAATAATCCCTTTTAAACATGTCTAGAGAGTGCCATCACCCCAAAACCCAAACAAACCTCCCCCCCCGAAAACAAACCCACCTTCATCTGCCAATTCATACAATTATTCATTTTCCTCCTGTAAGAATAATAGTCTTGGCTAAAATAGGACAGTAATGAATTTAATGAAAGAATCATTGTTTGATACTTATCATATTTTTGTTTAGAAGGAATTGGTTGATACCATTTTAGTTGGAAAAACCCACGTTCATTTTTGAAGCTAATTAAGCTCACTGCTCTCCTGTTGGGCTGACATTTAGTGAATCTTAGAGAGATCCAGCACCAGGCCTGAATTTTCCCAAGGAAAAACATTTTACCTTTAAAGAGAACAGTTTTGTAGGCACTTCATATTCTCAGGAAGATTGATAGAGGTTTTATAAGCATCTCTTGTTCTCAAAATAACAGGTGCTGTTTTTCACTGTAGTTTGTTATTTTCTTGTGTGTGTTTTCAAAATATGCTCTATCTCATCCAATGGTGGTAGAGAGGCGTTGTGTCATTTAACCAATCAAGTAGCTGTTAGCAAAAGACCCTATAAAAAGGAATGGATTGTTGAAAATAAAGCCTTCTGATTTTCTGGAATTCGGAGTCTTTTCTCCTCATTATATGCACCACGGCGACACTCTCCTACTTCATTTATACAGAAAATATAAATATAGCATAATGTCTTTTCTGATCTTGAGATCCCGCATGAATCAATACACATATCAGAGCCCTGGTTTTCAGGTGTGCCTCCAAGAGATACACAAGTGAGATCCAAATTGTGTGTGTTAAACAAAAGTAATTTAAGGGCCCTTCTTACGATGATGGAAAACAATAGGATTTTGTATTTTACTTCAGTGGAAACAGAATCTTGCCTAACTTTTCAGAGTTTTAGAAAGCCAAACATGTACAGTCAAGGCATGTTCAGAAGTTCTCATTTTATTACTTAAATACATTTTTATAATGGCATCTCTCCAGTATGTCCATGTCTCTCTTGTACTGAGGAGCCCGGAACTTTTTAAAACTTAACTTCCAAATAACACATCAAACTTTCTATCTTGGTTTTTGAGACTATTCAGTTCTTCCCTTCGAAAAGCACCCTCTGACATAATGAAAGTTTTGTGCAAGTTTGAATTAAGCGGTGGAAGTCTTCCTTAAATTATTCAAACAACTAACACAAAAATAATATATCTCTCAGTTATGAATTTCAAGCAATTTAATCTTGTGAAGAAGACAAAGTACGGTGGGTTTTTTTCAAGATGAATTCTACAATATGGAGTTTTATAGATATCTCTCCTATGGCAAGGCATGTACTGACTGAGGACTGTGATTCTGGCTTCGGTACTTTCATTGCTTGGCCAGATAATTTTCAGTGGCCTACTTTCTGCTTACAGATGCAGGTATACTATTTGGACAAAGAGTTCTGAGGAGAGAAAGTCATTAGAGAAAAGATGGAAAAATAGAATTAAAGCATTACACCTTGACAGAATAATTAAAAAGTATTTTAAATGTTTTATCTCTTTTTTTTTTATCCAGTAGTTGCAGTTGTATGAAAGATACTTTTTAGAAGAAGTTGTCTTGCCAAGTGGCTGGTGCTATAAAATCGAATGTATTTTGGGAGTAAATAATTTTAAATTCAGTAGTGTGTGTGTCCCCCTCTTAAATTCTTGAGAAAACTCTGCTGAATAGCTTGCTTTCACATCTAAGTCTGTACAGTTAACAAGAGATGGGCTTAAGAACTGCATTTTTATATCAATAGCTACACATCCTTATAACCTGATCATCTGGGCCAAACTCTGCCCCTTTGAAATAAATTTAATAAATAAATGTGGAGATTATTCCCAACTTCTTAATCCACTATTTTTCTCCACTTGAATTATTTGAGCTCAACAGCAACTCATGCCTAACACCACTGGAACTGACTTGCCCAGAGTGCTTAGCTGATTTCTGAAAGTCAAAAATAATTTTCATGCATATCTATATGCATGTTGACATTATTGTATATCTAGTAACTGCTTTAAGATGATTAAAACTGAGTGTAAACACATTCTGAAAGATGTAGATACCAGATAGTGGATAGTCCATACAAGAAAGTGAGTACATGTAATCTCATAGCAATGTTTATAGACAGTGTAAAAAAATAAAAATTCCGTTTCCAGAGCTAAGTCTTTGTATTTATGTGCTTCAAGTAATGGCATGTTATAGAACAAACATGCAGACAATTTTTCTAATAATAACTTTTCTGATTTGAAAGAAAATCAGTTCTAACATGTTTTAATGTCTGTTTTGAAAATAAGTAAATTAGAAGAGAAACATTTCCATGCTCATTAGAATGGAAAACATTATTTGATGGATTTTATTTTGATAATTTAAATAATATTAGCTTTCTACTTAGTCTGACTCAGCTACTTCTATTTATTATGTTAATCATTTTATACGACACCAAAATCGAGCAAAGATCATGTTATGCTTTTGAACAAAATATAGGATTTTTACAACATATATTGTGGGGGACTGTTTATCCTGAAGCATCAAAAACATTTTTATTGTAGTGTGACCTATTTTTAAAATATAGTTTAATTCTTATTTATTAATTTTATTTCAACACCATTAATATGACCTCTCATTAATATTTTTATTAGAATATAATATGTATCAGGTAAAGGCATCTTAAAACACATTGTCAAATTCGCCAATAATTAATTAATGTTTGCTATTTTTTACTCTGTTTGAATATGAAATTTACATAATCCAGAGTCTTTCAGTTGTACTGTTCTTTGCTCCAATTAGCTAAATAGCAAATCATATTTTGCCATCATTTGCCTTACAAAGGAAAGAAGGCTTAGAATTGTGCCATCTCTGGTGAGCAAATTGTTAATTATTTGTTGTATATTGTAACTATTACAAATGTGAGGATTCAATTTCAGGTGAGGTCTACTCAGACATTTTTATTCTGCACCATCTCTGGCAGATAGAGATGCAAGCATATTTTTGTGTGTCAGTGAATCTTTTAGAAAAATTTGCAATTCGTCAAATAAAATTTTAACTAAGAAAATCAGAAGGACAATTACTGTGCCTGCAATATTAAAACTTTTGACTGGGTCCACTGCCAGCACCCTGCCAACTCCAGTCTCTCACAGATATAGGTGTGCTGCGAGTATGTCTGTTAAAGAGCAAGGGAGGGACCACAATTCATAAAGCTTCTTGTATTAATCACGAGCACCCTGTGTTACTGTATTTAGTCGGGAACAGAAGATGTTACTGTACTAATAAGCAGACAGCAAACCTCACCTTTGAGGAAGCAAAAAGTCTCCATTCCCTGCGGAGACACTTCCTAGTGCTTCCTAGTGTTTCTAATCTATTGTTTAAAACAGCTACTCTTGCTTCTCAGCTCCAGCTGTCATTTTACATTTGCAAAGATCTTTAAAATTAATTATTGGTATAATTAGGAATAACATTAAAAATAGCAACAGGAAGGAGGGGAGGGGAGGCGATGCCCACCGGAGCCGGCAGTCCATTTGTATCCCGTGCAGTAGCCTCGCACTTCGGAGCTGTGCGCGCCCCACGTGTGGCATGTGACCCCCATCTGGGCAGACGGGCGGGCATATCTCGGGCCGTCCTTCAGCCCCTTCCTCTTCCTTTTCTCCTCAAACGCTGTGCCCCACAAGCAAAGTCCCTGGGGTGCCGCAGAAGGGCCGAGGCTCAAAGGCCAGTGTGCGGGTGCTGAGAGAGCGTCTCCGTGGAGCCCCAGCAGCCAGCACGGATCCGTGTATCGTCCTTCCCTCCCGTGGCTTTCTGATTCGGGGTGGGAGGAAGGAGGTGAGTGGGTGGGAAATGTCAGGGAGAAGGGGAGGGGGGAGCCATGTTGTCGTTCAATGTGAGGCAGCACCCGTGGCTACTCCTCTTCTTTCATCACCCCTTATGTTTTCCTCTCCTGCCTACCGTTGAATGAGCAGGGTTAGACTCGAAAAGTCACAACTGATCTCTGCGAGGATGTGACGCATGTCTTGCTGAGGGGGCTGCGGAGGGGAGCAAATCGGTGGCAGGCATAGCGATGGTAAGTACTGGGGCACAGAGAAGCCTTGCCACCCTGCGCTGCGGCAGCCTCGCCGCTCCCACACACTTTTGCGGGGGGCTCGGCTTTACTGAGGGCTTGGTAAGACCTGACAATGCCCCGCTGGGCTCTGGAGGAGGCCACACTGTGTCACCCATGAGTCAGGAAGACAGTGTCTGGAGAGGGCGACCCTGCCCGCAGTCTTCCAAGGGCTCGGGGGAAAAGGCAGGGCATCACCTCCCACTCCCTCGCCGGCCTCCTTACCGCCCTTCAATTACTCAGATCCTTTTTTTACTTTCTATGGCACTTCAGTCTTCTGAAAGTTTATGCTGGGCTGAGTGGGATGCGACGGGCGCAGTAACCCCAGACAGCAGCAGAGCCTGGGAGAGCAGGGAGAGATTTCTTTGTGCCTCCCCTCCCCCGCCCCCCCCGCTTTGTCCTTACTCCCATTTCCGTAATTTTTTGCTCTTAATGATAAATCTTATTTAACCGAACAAAGACTATTGGATTACAAGCCTGATCACCTGATAACGACTTACCTATTGGTTTGTTAAACACACATAAGCACACGCGCGCGCGCACACATCTATCGGAGGCTGCATTGAGCTGGAAGCGGTAACACTTGTCGGGAAATTGATATTCACACCGTTTCGGGTCGAGGCAATACATACACACACACACGCTCGTATCAGAAAGAGAGGGAGCAAAATGTCATGTTCTCATCAGGCTGCCTTTTAACAAATAATCAAAATAAATAAGACCTTGCTGCTGGTTAGGGTGAAGTGGAAGGGTTTGGTTTTTTGATTGCCCTGAGTGTATAAGGCTGACAATTGCTTTTCCCAGGACCGTCTGTCCATTAGTTGGAAAAAAAAAAAAGAAATGCTATTGGGAAACTGTCCATGTGAGGGAGACAAGTGGAAGAAAAAAATAAAACTTCTTCTTAAGTTGGCAAAGTAGGTTAGCTTCAGAAAACCTTTTATAATGACTATGCAGGTTTTAAAGTCCGTATATACACTTCTTTCAACTCTCACTGAGTTCAGTTTTTGGGATGTGAGGAGAGGTGCCCTGGAAAGGTAGGTGACCGTTTTATCCCACTCTATGAGTCTATTAATTGGCTGCAAACTGCACTCCTTTGCCAACCATTCCCAGGTTTTCTGCAATATGACTACTACTTATAGGCTGCTGTCTCAGCCTTGACGATTCTTCAACTTGACAATTGAAGATGAGAGGTTTATATGTTCCAATTAATTTGTATTTGAATATGCTACTCTAGTTCTTGATTCATTAATTGCTACTGAAAACCTGGGAAAGAAAAAGGAAGGAGGGAACGGAAGCACACACTTGTAAGGCAAAGGACTATAATGATTTTGTGCATTTGGACTGTCAATACCCTGTGGTGTTTTATTAAATAAGTAGTCCTAGTGTTATCAGACACGAGAGAGAAATATATTAGGAGATGTCTGGCACTTTTTGCCGAATAGGCATGCACACAGCTCTCATCAAAATGGCAAGGTTTTAATGAAGGTGCTGCAATTCTCTTCCGGGGGTTCTAAAAGCGTGAGAATGTGTCAGAGCAGCGGCCTTGGTCAACCACAGGGCGACGCCCCGTCGATCCACTCGTGCAGCCTGCCAGCATGGTACGGAGCTGCGCAACTGCCAGCCCTGGCCGCTGCTCTCTCTGGATTTGGGGGATGAGTCAGGATGGGATGGGAGGATGTCGACGTGTCTAGGGCAAAATGAGAAACACCCATTACTATTATTTTTAGTGTAAAATTTTTTATCAGCAGTTCCTGGAGTTAGTAAAAGAAGAAAACAATGTTCTTCGAGAGAAAAAGAGCCAGGAAAATGTTAGTGTTTGTTCTTGATTTTGGACTAGGTATGATCAACCAGTATTTAGAGACCTCTTCAGTACATGAGGATACTGAAACAGAGGGTTTTGGGGTTCATTTGAGTTAGCAATATGAATCAAGCATTTATATTTTAGCTTGTAGGATTAGGTGTTGAATTTTAACCTTTTTAGTTAAGAAACCTATGCTATGTCACAGTACAAAGGGCATGGGAAAATGCACACTCCGGAAGCCTCTTGCAATAAAGAACAATACCAAGAGAGCACAGGAAGGGACCCCTCTGTCTCCAAGCTGATTAAAATCAGCAGATATACTCAGAAAAACACCAAGAGACCAGAGCGCACGCGCAGAAGAGAAAAGTTCAAAAGTTCAGTCGAGAGGAAGACTACTCCCTTCAGCATCAGAGACCACCGAAGAGACCCTGTGCGACCACCAGCAGGAACAATGCATGCTCAGAAGGGCGTGGATCTAATTACCATGCGAGGCGAGGACAGGCGGGACTAGAGGTTAAATATGCATGAGGAAGTTGTGTAATGTAATGAATAAGGAACACCTTTGTAAATAAAATGGAGCTCCAAACCCGAGCTCGGTGCGCAAGTTTTGCCGAGAGCTATCTCGCATGTGCCGAGGCGCTGACAATACATACCCACTTCATAACTACACCTGAGTTGTGGAGTCTATTTATTCCGCATATCGCTTCAATACAAGCTGATTTTTCATTTATTTTAATGTTATATTGGTTCCTTTAAGTAGGCATACATTTTTCTAAGACTGAATGCTCCTCGGTCTTGTGACGAACTCATTCTCAATATTACTGAGCAAAATTTTTCTCCTGCAGGTGCACAAAAATGTAATTCAAAACAGACAGGCTATTATTTTCTCCAACTATAGCCCGTTGAGGAAAGCTTACTGATGTACGAAACAACTAAAATTCCTAGAATGAGATGTCGGAAATTAATTATCAAAGTACACGTGGCTAATGAACTACTATAATAAAAACAACAGAAAGGGGCAGTTAATCCAATCAAATGTAGCCTCCAGCTTCTCGGACGCATCTCACCCTCCTAAAATCAACACGATTAGTGCTCCTTCATTGCCATTTGTACCTCTAAAAACTGCCTTTTAGTAACATAAATCTGTTCTTTTCATTTTATTTTTTTAATTATTAAAAAGAGGAAAAAATAATATGGATAAGGTAAAGAGTAATACGATCAGATAGAAAGTGTTTCCAATAAAAAGTTATTTCCCCACAGCATCAGCACAAAAATTAAATAAAGAATAGGGCCATTCCGCTGGGGCAAATAGTAAAATTTTACTCTTGCTTTGGATAATATTGTCGTTCCCCTTCTCACGGTTTATAAGCCATGCTTTTCTTCAAACAGGAATACACAAAGTAATCCCATTTTTTATCCTGGCAATTAAAATGCAAAGCACTGAGAAGACAGCCATTGTTCCTGCTGAAATGCGTTTGTGGAATATTGCCTTTCCGCGTGTATATAAGACAATACAAATAAGGGGAGAGATGCTGGGATGAGATAGTAGTGGCAGGGAGAACACACGGGTGCTGCCCTTCCCTCTACTCTCAGCGCGTCCTTCTCAAGCTTCTCTGGAAAGACTTTGTTCGCAGTGCGGCATTTATCATCCCGATCAGGTCTCTAATTTTTGTGGGATACAGCCCAGATCTGGAGTCAGGAGTGCGTGTATGGAGAGGCGTGCCCAATGAAGCAGTCGCTCTGGTAGGGCTGAATTGTTGCTTTGCAGTGGGTGACGCAGACACGATCGTTGCCTTGATGTCTTCCCCGGCTGCGCTAGGTTGGGCAGAGGAGCGCGGTGCGGTGTGGCCCCTCCTCTCGCCCTAAACCTGCCCATCGACGGGGCTCGCCAGGGCCGTGCCGAACACCGGTAGATGTCGCTGTCTCTCTGCCGGACACAGCCTCCGCAGGGGCTGGAAATCTGCGCCTACTGGGACACCCCGATCTGGCTCGGGTCTCCTGGACTGCAGGCAGCCGGGCTCGAGCAGCGGCATCTCCCTCCTGATCTCACCGGCATGCAAGGAGCCCGCCAAAGAGCGGAGCCACGGAGAGGACTTTGGGTAGGAAACACTCTTTCGAGGAGTCATGGAGCTGAGGGATAGCCACGCCATGACAACCTTTTCCACCTGGTTCGAAGCTAATCTAAAGGAAAAAATTATCCAAACAAAAACAAAACCAGGTTTAGTCCTCTCTGTGAGTCAGTTATGGAAAACAGAAAAGTAACTGTTCATTTGAAACCGTAATTTATTGATTGCTTATTTTATGCCACATTATAAATTGATTACAAAAATAGAAGAACAGAAAAGACATCAAGAGAATTTAGCTGTTAGTACTAAAAAATATAAACATATAATGTATGGGAACTCAACTGCATTGGCTACTTATCCCAGACTGATGCTGAAGTTAATGTTTTGAATGCTCACCAAAAAACGTATTTAATAGAGTTTACTCTGCATCACTCCTTCACTCTCCTGCCCGGAAATCTAACAACTTAGTGATTATTTTAAATATGCATGAAAATAATGAATATTAAAATTCTCACTCCCTCTTCCCCTGCAGCTCCTCTTGTCTTTCTACCTCTAATCAGGGGAGACATTATTAAATAAAGATACATTAGCATGGCTTTGGGGATTTTTTCTAAAGGACGTGTATTATTAGGTGCATTCACACAGAACATATAAAGAGGTCCAAATTGCAAACTTTTGTGAGGGCAAAAGCCACTAAATACAGCCTTTTCATTACTAAAAAAAAAAATCTCATTTTAAGGTTTGGTTGTTCTACCTAAAATTACATTACATGGTTGTCATTTTCCAAATTTTCCTTCAAAGGTTTAAATTTAGTGAAAAATAAGAAAATACTTTTTCTTTACCTATGTCTCCCTTCTTCTAATCCAATCTGTAAATAATGCTTAAACATGAATGTTCACACATAGAGCATATCGGCGCAGATTTGATTATGATTAAAAGATAGATAGATATGGCTGAAGAGAAGGAAAATATAAGTTTAAAATATTGAATATTTAGATGATTTTAGCCATTAAAAGTATTGCAAAAAAGACGAGGGAAGGGATCTATTTCATCTCTATCCATCGCGTCAACCTGACGCCCTCTCTCATCTGTAACGATCAGTTGTAACGATTACCCGAAATTTGAATATTATTAATGCTACCTTTTTTTTTCTATCTGAAATCCATGAAATCGTCACTTCGGCGGCATTTTGAAATAATATGTGAGAGTTACGCGCCTTTATTTTTAGCTTTAAAAGGCTAAGTATCAGGTAACAAGTTAGGGGAGTATTTATTGTTCGTATTCTACCCGCTAAAGTGGCAAGTGACTGAGGCAAGACAGCTGTCCCCACCATGCCTGTGGCACATGCAGGGGAGGGGAGGAGCGGATGGGCTGAGGAAACGGCCCGCGCAGAGCGCTGTCGCTGCAGGAACCGGTGTTGCTGCCGGCTGCGGGGCTTATTCAAATGTCGCCCGCTGCCTCTGTGATTCGCAGGGACCCAGCCTCCGTATGGTAATGGGGCGGGGGGCGGGCAGGTGTGTGGCTGTAGCGACGAGGGTAGAGACGAAGGGGAGCTGGAGGGGAGGGGGCTCAGGCACTGCTCCTGAGGCAGCCCAACTGGGGCAGAGCACTGGCATCGGCGCCTTACGTCCCGTCCCGCTGGGTGCGATGCCGGCAGAGGCAACGGCTGTGTGCAGAGAGGCGGCGGCAGGGGTAAGCAGCAGCAGCAGCACGGGGAGTGACGGGGCGTGGGGTCACTGCCCTGCGCCACCGAGGCAGCCGGGGGGCAGGGAAGTGGCCAGGGCCACGCTTCCGCGGGAGACAGACGCTCCGCCGCACGTTTGTGCCGTGGGCGGAGGGGATGTAACATACCAATATACCCCTGCTCACCAAAACCTACACACTCCTCGCTCTTCCTCTGTGCTATCTGCTACCTGTGCACACACCCGAACTTGGGCTAGACACTCACTTCTGTGGGTCTGTCTGCATGTTACTACAAATTTATAGGGGAACATGATTCATGTGAGCTAATTAAAAGCAGTGAAAATAATAAATTTCACGGACTGAGTCCCCAACATCACTTGTAAATGAGCACCTCTAGATACATGTGTTGCCCTACCATTATTCATAAAAATGTGCAAAAAAAGTACCTACTTATATAAAATTTTGCTCTATATGGTAAGGTAAGAACTAATCTAATGGATTATAGTATCTGTTTCCATTATTTTTAATGTTTTACGGGTAGGCATCTGACGACTTTTTCTTGGATGACATATATGAGCACTTTAGTGTAGGTCTTGTGCAACTGGAGCTAGAGGTAGTACTGGAAATACCATAAGAAATCCAAAGAAAGTATACATGTTGTGAAATAGGTACTGAGCAATAAAAATCGAGTATGACATTCTGATCTTTATTAAAATAAAAAAAAATCATGACAGTCTTGAAGGGGAGGTGATTTTCACCTTATACGTTTATGCAGGTAAGTAATCCATGGTGTAAGTAATTATCTATGCATGTACTTAGATTTATTTTTTAAGAAAAAATGTGTATATGGTTGGGCATTGTTCTTATGGAAAACATTACTCGTTTAAAATATAATATTTCTGGAATTTAAAAATAGAGTAATCTTCTGGTTTAAATTATATTAAAACTACTCTCTTTTTAAAAAAAATATTTTCCCTATAAAGGTAAATAGAAATGAGCTAATATTGTTTTTAAATGCAATTCAAGACCTGTAGATTTTCAGGTAAAGATATTGTAATGATAACAGCAATATTTTAAAATAAACTTTAAAAATGCTTTTTTAGTAAAGACTTAGGTAGTTCCTTTAAAACTACCCATGTAAACATGCATCGTAATACATTTAATAAAGTAAGCAGTTAAGACAGAACGTACAAAATGTCTTCTTTAGAAAAAGCACTCCATCCATACCTGGGTCTATACATTTTATGATAATATTCTGAAATAAAACATTCCTGAAATCCAGAGATATATAAATGCATTTACAGGTTGCAATTCTGCAATGAAATATTATAAATCATTTGAATCAGTTCCCATTACGTGCATTATCTATGTTGCTTCATACTTTAAAGCAGTACTTTTTTTTTCCTAATATGAAGTTAATTAGGTGGTCAAATTTCCATGTTCAACCTATTGGTATTATTGCTGAACATGACAATGATATGTGTCTCTCCTTTTAAGATCCGATAAGCGTGTTGTGGACCTTTATTTGCTTTATTAGCTTTGTGCATATTTTGTAACCTTATACAAACAGAAGCAGGGAGGAAACTACATATAAAGGCACATACACATCAGAGCCATGCCAAAAGGCATGGGAGGGGACAAAAAAAGGAAGGAAAGATCAGAGAAAAAGCAATAACTTTTAACTTTCGATTAATTTAAAAATGCAAAAATAACTTTACATATGCATCAATACTAAAAATAATACACGATGGAACCAACAGGATGAGGAGGAGGGGAATGGTGGAGAATGGCGGAGAATGGCGCAGTGGTGAAGCCCTGATTATGCATAGGGAGCCATCTGGAGCAGCTTGCTCTGAGACGGGCTCTTTTCTCTGCTGGGTCACCTCCGGTCCCAGCCGGTGCACCTCAGGCTTCTGTGCCTAACTGAGATTTGCTACTTCAGGGTTTTTATTGTTCTTGTTTATGATGTTTGGCGGAGGAGAGGACGGGAGAACAGATTGTTTGTTTCATTAATTGCGATCTTCATTACTAGGAACGATCGCTCCAGGAATCCAGTCTCTTCTCCAAGCAGTAGGATTTGCATATTTATTTAACGTCCTAATTTCTTTGATGTATGCAAATATAGCCGGACGTACAGTAAACTTCAAGCTGACGTCAATGAATATAACTTCGCTGTTAAACCTTGAACGTGAAGCGAGGGTGGGGGAACGGGACGGCGGTGCATAGCCGGAGCCACTCCAAGCCGAGCCTCATTGGACCATGCTGGGCCAGTCCAGAGCGACGGCCATAGCGGGGACGTGGCCAGACTGCCGGTAGGCACCGTCTGCAGCAGTGTTGGCTGTTTGGCTCCGCTCGTCGCTTTGCTGTACTGATCAGAGCCCCTGCCCAATAAAATAAATATTAAAAAAAATTAACGTGGCTGGTTCGCCCTCTCTCCCTACATGGAGGCAAAATAAAGTCCACCCTCTCAGTGCCCTATCACCGTCTCCGGAAACACCGCCGCTCCTTTTCATCAGGTGATGAGCGGGAGATAGAGAACACCGATCAAGACACAAAAAACTCCCGCCCTCCCAGTATTGCACGACACACGCAGTGCAGGTAAATCATAATTTCTAATGACTGTATCGATACAGCGTTAGCAGTTTTGTGTAAGGGATTCACTGATATCAGTGCCGGTTTAAGGAAGAGGCAGAAAATGAAAAAAGTTGCTAGGCTCTGGGCAAGCCGTTCACTCCTCTAGCCGATCTGATCTGCAAGTCAAAACTACTCTCCCGTGTTTGTACTGATTTATCCCATTTGGCAAGAGAAGCAGTATTAAAGGGCTCTCGGATACCTGACTGTAGAAAGTTTGCTTTGTTACCAAGGTAGAAAAGGGTAGATGTGAGCAATTTTCTAAAGATGTCTCCTCTATATCTTTCCCTGCACTCTTTTTCCCTTTAGAAACACCTTGGTTTATAATGATTTGAGAACTTTTAGCTCTAGGGGAATTTTCACTGATGAGGCTATAGAATTAAATGCAATCGATGTTTTGAAAATGAATGGTAGTCTTTAATAGGATCTGTTTTTTCATGTTTGTTTGTCTGTTTTATGTTCCAGACCATCTCTTTAGAACTTGACACAGTCATTCTTAGAGCAAAACAGCCGTAAGCCAGCAGCTGCACACATGGACGCATATGCTTATACCCACACACACTCATGCGCTGTTTCTCTATTCAAACATCTTGACTAAACTTAAATGGCCAAGCCAGGGAATGGAAACGAGTGTTTTTCTGATTGAGAGACGGATCCAGGCTTTTATAAACCGTCTCAGCAGTTTTGTGTAGCCAGGGTTTGCCCTGAATTTTGTTATTTTAGTCTGAGATTGCATTTTTATTCTTATAGAGTTCTGTTGGTCTGCCTTGTCCCCAGGGGCTGTGTTGGCAGGAGAATCCATGGGTGCTGTGTGTGTCTGGGCTGAGACGGGCTGTGAAGGGCCATGGCCAGGACAGGATGGCTGGACTGCTGTCCTTGGCAGTAGCTGGCAGGAAATCTGTGCCTCTGCAGACTGACTACTCTCTCCCTGGACTTGCACTCTGGATGGGATTCCCATATAACATATATTTTTATATATCCACCATACACATATAACATAATATATGTATATATATATGCACATTTTTTAGTATTGTCCCTGCCCCAATACCTCCCCTGACATATTCTTCACACATGCTCACACTCCTTGACACCTGCCCACAACTACAATACAGCACATGGGAAAAACACCGTGTGTGGATGTCATGCAGTCACCTCAGGCAGGGACAGGCTGTCTGGCAGACTCCCAAACCCCTGGCCCTCCCCAAATCCCCTCTGAGGCTCGTCCGTTGGCACCTCTGCCCTGTAACCACCCCTGCCAACCCATTTCCTGCCCACCGCAAATGTTGATCACAATCCCATTGCTGCATCCTCCCGGGCACATACCAGAGAGCCGTCCTGCCTCCCTCTCTTATGGTGCACTCCCTCCCTCTCCCATCACCTTCTGTGATCAGACACACCCAAACTTCTCTGAAGGCACCATGCGGCTCTTTGCCTAGTTCCTGTGCTGTAAAAAGAGCTGGCATTTTCATGGGCAAGGTGTTGGCACTGTGCCACTGCTTTTGAACCTGAAGCATTGAATGAGAAGGTAAAGAAGGAAACCACAAAAAAATTTAAGAAAGCCTCCTTCCAGCAATCACTGTGTTGACGAGAGGTCACACTACAAGTTTCATGATAACAAATTGAAAGGGATTCTTTTTGTGGTTGTTATTGTTGTTGTTGACTGGTTGATCAATTTTGTCAAGCTACACAAAATGGGAATATTTCCCAAAAACAGGACCCAGAAGAATCACTTCTTCAGAAGTTAGTCAGAAGAGAACACCTTAGAAAAACTCGACCATTTGGTGTTTCCAAAGAAATGTGTGTTCTTTCTCTAAGAATATGTAGCCATTGCTCTTCTTTAGATGAGGCATTTCTAATTTGTTCTGTCTGTCAAAATGGGACTATGAGAGGTTTTGGTGTAAATTCATTATCTCTGGCAATGCGTAAACATATAGCAAGAACAGGAAAAGACCATGGCAATGGATGAACAAAAGGACTTCAGTTCATCAGCAACAAAAGCGTTGGGAAAACTGGTTGAATTTCAGAGCACATCCTCCTCAGCAGAGAGGGCTGGACTAGACCTTGGCCAATCTGTCTCCCCTCTGCCAAAAAAAAACCTTCTAGAGCCTCACATGCAACACTTCACTTTCTACTCTGGGGCTTAGGAAGCAATATGGGAAAAAAAAGAAAAAAACACCCCAAAACCACACCCTTTTGCCTACCCTCCCTTTTTCTTTATGAAGCTTTCTAATTATTTTAGAACCAATCGTGCAAAAATTACACCATGGAAATAAGTGGCACTTTTAAATAGAGATCACAAGGAGAAAGATCTGAATTTCTGGAGAAATGAAAGGACCTGCTTTCTGTGCTTTAAAGGGATCTTTACCATTGTGAGAATCTTTGTTTTCTACTAGAGATTAATTTAGATGTGGAGTCAAATCTTTATTTTATAAAAAACAAATGTAAGTATTGTGAGGGGAATTTACAGAACCTGAATTCCTTATAGAATGGAGAGAGATCAACTTCACTGCACTTCCATGTTTTCCAATTGAGGGAATGGGTATATGGGAACCTGAGCTCAGTTGGCAGCTCTGTGACAGGTTCAGGGGTAAGGGCTGCTGCACTCAGCATCAGACAAAACAGGTGATCTTGAGTAGGGCTCCAGGAACTTCCACTGGTGACCATGAGGGAAATTTGATTAACAAGGCATGGTTTTATGAGTTAACACGGTGGCTTATATTGGTTAGCTGATTTTGTATGTCTTATGCTAAACTTGTTGGTCTTGTGTGTGGTTAGGTGTGGGAACTCTCAATTATCAAGCATATTGCCAGTAAAAGCAGAGTTATAATGTTTAAGTATGCAGAGAAGAAGCTTTTTATCAGTACCGGCGTACCTTTTAAGGTGTATGGACATAGGAACAATCATTCACTGGGTTTTAAACTAGAATAATGGAACTAACTTCTGTTGACCCTACATTTTCAAAGGGTTTTCTAAAAAATGAAATTGAAAAAAATTGAACTCATATTTTTGAGATTGTCAAAGTGGTGGACATTATTCACTGTAGTTAATAAATCCATGTGCCTCTGTGCTTTGTGGGCTACTTAATTGCAAGCAGGCATTACTGGGTTGTCCAAAATGTAGCTTGATTAAAATATGTATCCCTTTGAACAGGGGTGATTTAATAAATGTTTCATGAGGTTATAATTATTCTCATCTTGTCCAGGGTGGCAGAGGCAGGTGCGATGTGTCCGGCATAGCTCAGTCCAACTAAAACATGCACCTTTTTGAGGGGGAGAGGTGGCAGCGGTGGCAGCCTGCACCATGCCGTGGCTCTAGGTGCCGCTGCCCCGAGAGCTGATGTAATCAATATGATGCAAAAACAGTGTTATAATTATTTACACATACAACACTTGATATACTAACAGTTTTGTAAATATAGATCATGCCTTTTTAATGATCCTGATTTCAGGACATCGGTGATGTGAAAGACATCGAAATTCTATTGAGAACACACTGGCTTAAATGTGTTTCCCATGTTTTGAACTGAAGGGTAGATGGAGCCTCCATGTCCTCCTTTTCATGAAACTGAAGTATTAAAGTAACTGGCAGCTTACAGTATGCAAATACCATATATGCCTCTGAAGCTTTCAGCATCTCTGTTCAGCAGTCACAACTATTCTTAAATTATTTTATTTTTCATTATAAATCTCCACAAATAATTATAGAATCGGGGGTTTTTTTGGTTAATAATTAGGTCCTGCAAATATTAATTGCCACATTTAACCCTGCAGATACTGGAGTACATTACTTGTATCTGTTTTATGTCATATTAGATCATCTGCAGGAAATGTGGCTAGCTATTTCCCTGTTTAATCTAGAGGCAAGTGTTTTAGGAATTTATTCAATAATCTCCAAATGTTGATATACATACCACCTCCTGAACACACACGCATTTATATATTTACATACATTTCATGAACAAGAATAGTGAAATCATTTAAATTATGAACCTTTGCCTTTTTCATAGCTATTTTTCAGATTTAATCAATGCAGGAAGACCACAGGAAATGACAATCAGGACAAGGAATGGTATTTTTTTTGTTTTGTTTAATAATAAAAGTGAGATGATAGAACATGTTCTTTAACAGCACATAGTGTATTCATGTGAAATTACTGTGGTTTTTTTCTCTTTTCCAAAATTTTGCATTCTTGATAGCCTTCCTAATCTTATTTTGTACTATGGATATCCCTTTGCATACCATATGTTCAACAAAACAGAAACGTAGTCTGCAGCTGCCTGTAAAATTCAGTTGTGGTCACAAAAGAAATGATAAGACACTTTTATTAGAAGGCAAGCCAGTCAAGTGACTTACCTGGCTGAAAGGAAAGGGATATTATGCAGAAAATTCCTGCCTATATTTTATTGGTGGGACATTTTAAATTTATGAGTCCTATTCTAATTTAGTAGGAAGAGTATTGATATCATGCTATACCGTTATGTACTTCATAGCAATTTAAATAGGGTTCCCATGAATATTCCATACAGAAGATGGGGATACTGTAATTGGAACAAGTCTCTGCAGTAATTACAGAATCATAATTATTCCTCTTTAAAATAGATAGAAACTGTTTGTTCTTTAAAAATACATGGAGGATGTTTCTTCTTTATATCACAGCCATGTGGAGACCTATAAAAAATTAGAAAAGCATGGTAATCACATACCAATTTAAAGGCCACTAATGGGCATTTATTAGGAAGGCAGGAGGAAAAAAAAGTTTGAATTCCATATCTTCCAATATGCAGATCACTCTAAAGTGATTTTGGAAAAAAATAACAATTTCCATATAGATTTTTTTAATATTCACAATAAGCAAATATTTTTTTGTGCAGTCTTACTGGGCACCTGTTACCGAATTTCTTAAA
>VWZV01000833.1:0-23095 GCA_013397155.1 Irena cyanogastra
TTGTTTGTTAGAACCAAATGCCAATAGCAAGGATCCCAGTACTATACAAAATCCTTAAAGTAGTTACCTTACAGAATTTAATGATGGAACTGAATTAAATAAGAAACAGAGTAAGTACTTTCAAATTCTGGCATATATTACTTTTGGTTTTGAGACAGAAGAGTCCAAAGACCCATAAGTGTGCTGCCAGTACCCAGTAATAGCTAAATTTTCTGTTCCTAGTTGGAAAGGTTTTAAGACCTAGACCGAGGCTGATCATCACAGATGGGAGAGAAATGGCACAATACTAGAAACCAATATTTCAAGAAAAGTCATAAATATAAGTACATTGAGGATTTGCTAGATGTTACAATTTTTCCTATACAATTTGCATTTCGGGATGTTTTTCATATGTTCAGAAAAACAAATCCCTTGAGAAGCCAAGTATACTGCTCTTGTACTAGGTGCAGCATAGTTCATGTCTAACAGGTTCCCAATTTCCTGCCAGATGTCAAGCCTAAATTCAGTTTGAAACTAACATACCTAGGTTTGGATGCCTTTAGATAGGTGCCAAAAGGGGGGTATGTTAGGATCTTATCATGTGCAAACAGTGAAGCCTAGAGAATGCTTAACCTCTATGCTACTGCAGGAAGGCATGAGGCTCTCCTAGATTTATGTTCTACCTACCAGCCTTTTGTGAATGTCTTAAACATCCTGTGCCACTTTAATAGCAGAGAAACCCTACATAGATGACCATCTGTGTCCATAACATATACAAAACCATAAAAATTTAGGTATTTAAAGCTAAGGCAGATTTTTATCCTGAATATGACACCAGTTCTCCAGGTACCTCTAGCTCAAATTGGTATAGGAAAGCTTCTGGGCAAGAATCATTGCCAGAATCCTTTAAGAGGTAGCTAAAATGACAAGAATGAGGCAGAATAATTGCTTCTATCTATCTAAATCTAGTACACATAATTCTTTCCATGAGATGTATTCCCCGTCAATTGCAAACAATTGAGCTTAAACAATTTCAGTTAGCTGAAATGGTGATGACTTAGGCCTAAACTTAGAATACTCAGTGATGTAAAAGGAGCTGGAGACTGGATAATAAAAACATAATTGAAGTCTCTCACCAGGCATAGCTCCTTAAGAAGAGAGGTCCTGAAATCCCAGGTGACTGAAAAAAAGAAATCTTAATTTCTTTCAGCCTAATAATCTCAGCCTGTGAGTGGCATGTACTGACGAGGAGTGGCAATAAGACAGACACAAGTGATGTTTTGCAATTTCACTAACTAATAGGGAAACACTGACAAAAGAAACAGTGGAATTACTAAATTAGTATATGCATAAAAAAGAGATAAGTAATCATGTTCTCTTAAACCAGTCCTCTTTGTTTCCCTTTCCCTTTCCCTTTCCCTTTCCCTTTCCCTTTCACTCTCCTTTTCAAGCAAAAATGTCCTCCAAAGAAAGGTATTGTTCTGCAATGTTTCTGGAAAGCCAGAAAACTCCTAAGCATTTCAGCTGAACTCTGGTTGCTGCTGAAAATTCTTAGTTTTTCTTGGTGAAACATGTAAAAGAGAGTGGGAGAAAGAAGGGAACAGAGAAAAAAATAATAAAGAGAGAGTAATAAGAGGACAGATGTGGCTCTCAGTTTCCTCATTGTTGCAATGTCTGTCCCCTCAGATGACTGACTAACTTCAGGTAAGGAAAAACCAAAAGCAAGAGCAAAGCCAACAGCAAAACTAGGAACTCAAAACAGCTTGCAGAAAACCAAGAGAGACTGTTGACTATCCTCTTTGGTATGCTCCATTGCTTGTTTATTGATGCAGATGGGACAGAGTGAATATGGCTGCCAATTTAGCATAAAAAGTGAGAATTCAGATTAATAACTCTCAATTCTAGAGAACAGCATAGCCGATTATAGATTTTAACCATTGAAGATTTACTATCTTCCATTTGAAAACCACAAGAGGACTCAGGTATTTCTCATAGTTTCAGTAGATTTGGTCCATATCCTTTAGCACTGAAATATTAATTTTAAATCTGGAGATTGGTGTTTAATTTGATTTCATAGATCAGTTAGGCAACCAAGGGAGCAGATAATTGGATAGCTGCAGTCTGCTCTTCACTGTAGAGGGTCTTTTACAAACCTGACAGTCCACTTATTTTTTGGATTTAGTGGTTGAATAATTCGCTGTAGAGAATAATTTTCAAATGTTGTAATAATTTCTTAGAGTCCTTTAAGTAGAGGGAGCTGGTAACAAAGAAGCCATCATCTAATTTCATTTCTAATGTAATTGTGGGTGTTGATGACCGTATAAAACCCCTTAGTGACACTGATCAGACCATCTCAAATGTCGTTTCTCCAACTTGTAGTGATATGGCTGGCTTGAATACTTAGGTTCTACAGTTGAATCCTGGAAACTGGGCTATCGAAGAAGGATCACAACATCCCTGTCTTTGGGATTCACTCCCTCTTGTGGCAATAAGTCACAACAATTGATGTGGTTTTACACAGTGTGCATCTTTGTTTTTTAAACAGTTCCTGCTTCTGTTATTGCTTGAGACAACAGTTATGCCAGCATTTAGTCTGACATTCGTAAAGACAAATTAAACACTATTTCCATTCCATTGTGTATCACTGTCTGTTCACACATAGTGTATACATATTTTTAATGTATATACAACAATAAACTGTCACATCACAAATATTTAAGCATACTGACTCAGGCTGAAGTGGACCAAAACCAACCTCCAACAAATCTTTCCTGAAATATTTCCTGACTACATTTAAAAAACCCAACTTACTTTCAAAGGATTTCTTACTGCTGCTAAACTGTCTTATCATTTCAGAGGCAGTCTGCTGCAGATTCTCCATAGGAACATGTAAGACTTTGTAATACTGGATGCATTTTGCAAAGGTACTGCATGCACTGCTGAATAATGAAGTACTTAATATTCTGCAGAATGTCAAGCTTTTCAATTTATGACACCCAGGTTACTCCAGCATAGTGGATAAAATTTTATTTTTTAGTAACTTGAAATTAAAAATAAATTGGACACTAGATCATGCTTTAAAATCACAGTTTATTAAAAAAAAGTTTTAGATGGAACTGTTAGGTTATCTGGAACATCCACTGGAATGGGCAGAAAAGTTGCCATATGCTAATGCAGAAGATGTATGTATGTGGGATTATAAGGGTAAAAGCAATTACATTTTTGTAAGAACACAATTGTGAGGGGTTCCCAAGATTAGCTGCCTAGTGGTTAGTGTGACAGGTGGAACCCAACTCATAAAAAAAATGAGACAAAAACCAGAGTATTTTGAGAACTTAATAATTCTGTAGTGAGAGCAGACTAGAAACTGGGTGCAGAGGTTTAACGAGACAAAAGAAGCTCACCTGTCCTCTCTGCCTACCCTGTCTTTTACCCAGTTCTTTTCCTTATGGAAATAAAGCACAACTGTGATCATATTATGTACCATGCAGCAGGAATGGTAAGATCAGTGGAATAGATTGTTCACACACAAAAGAATTTGCAGAGTGTGAACTATATATGTGAAATGTAGGACACAAACAAAAAAAGGTTGAACTGTGACAATTTCGAAAAAGGTCATTAAGTCTTCTGTATTCTGAGCATACAGATAGCGAGAAAAAAGGTTATTTCTTTTTCTTCTTCAGGATTGCTTTATCTTCTATGAAGAGAAAAATCTGAATATAAAGAGGGCCTTCCTGACAGCACAAAATGTGTAGCATATGCTAGGTTTCAGGGAACCTGTAAAATGTTGCTCATTGATTTTTTTCTTCTGTAAGTTTGAACCTTGCAGAGAAAGACTAAAGAGAGTTGAAAGTGCTAAGCTACTAAGAATTAAACATATTCATAATTACTTCTGGAAGTGATGTCAAAGGAAAAAAAAAACATAGTGCTTCTCTTAATTTGAAAATTAACCTCTTGTCCTCATATTCTTTTCCAATCTTATGGAAAAAGTGGCTGAAATTTTTACATGGTTTTACATGGCATCCTTTAAAATATTATGTTAAATCTCCATTAATGATGTTTTAAGTGTAAAGACTAGAGACCGTAGGAACTTCCGCTTTAAAAAAAGCAGCAGCACAAGAACACTTCTAAAATCCAGTACAATCTCCAAATAAAAGAAACAAAAAACAAAGTAACAGAGCAACCGAAAGGTTGCAAACGGATTTGTTGTCTAGAGACAATCTGAGCACAAACTGGTGCCATTTAAACAAATATACTGCAATTGAACTGCAAGCTAGATCCATAGGAACAATTGAATGCTTAGTAAGATCCCTAAGAACTCTAAAGAGATTCGTAACTGAATTTACAGGGAATACTGCATGAATTGATAATGACAAATTCACCAAATTCTCCAAGTTAATGGCTTCCAGATGTTCACTGTTCCCATTATTGTTGGGAATTCAAAGATACATGGACACATATGAGGACATATGGGTATTATTTCAGGCCATTTTAAAGCAAGCTACTTCATCAGTTCTGTAGATGTTCTTTTTTGTTTGGTTTTTTTTTTTCTTTTCTAATATTTCTGTTGATCTCAGGATCACTATATGAAGATATTTATGAGACTCAAGACTCAAGTCTCTTCTCATTAGGTTTTTGATATGACTAAATCGACTTTTTAAAATCACACCATGTACTTATCTGCTTTACAGATACCCAAACTAATTTAAAAAATCTGTAAGAGAGATATTACTGACTTGTGTGCAATACAAGTTTCATATATGTGAGAACTGAGAAGGATCTCAGACTTGCTGCATTTTGTTTGTATCCAATGTCCTTGTGAAAACTTGTGGTATTCATTACTGTGAAGTACTTCCTCCTTCAAGTGATAGATTTATATTTAGTAATTGATTAAGCCTGAGATTGCTTTTATGCAAATTTAGCTGTCAGAACTGAAATGTCTTTTCTTAGTTTTCTTCGTGGACATTGAAGAGACACGTTCTTGCAGAGGGTGTTTCTGCCTATCCCAGAAGAGATATCAAAGGGAGTGGTGATGGGCTGCTTTTAGGGAGTTTGCAATTTACCTTCAGAGGATCTTAGATTTAGGCCCACCACGAGGATCCTAGGTGATTACCTTAGGTTTGACACATAACTTTAGCCATAGACTCTGTATGAAAGGAACCATATCCTTAAATTATTACAAACATTAGTGTGAAGGGCCACTCATCCATCTGCTTGATTCAATAACAGGACTTTGACAGGGGCTTACAAGAGATACTTGACAGAATACACAAAAATCAAGTCATTGACAGCTAAGGAACTGCTTTTCTGTATGGTACTTTTGAAGTTGATTAATCAGATCTTGGTTTATGTCTTTAAGCAACTAGATGAATATGAATTCCTAGTTTTAGATGTTAAACATATGAATTATCCTTGAAGATAAAGAACATAAAACCCCAAGAAAAGAATTTCAGCACTTTGTTTAAGTGTGATTAAAGAATTGTGCCACCTATTTATAAACCAGGGAACTTCTGCTGCTCTGAGCTCTACCATAGCATAACTCCTGGTGACAAATGAACTCTGTCACAGCAGGTAGTTCAATGTTGCTTTCTGCTGTGGAAATACAATGTGACCACATTGCTCCTAAGGCAAATATTAGTCTCTCAGAATACTCTGCTCCAAGTTATAATTTGCACATTCCAACCAGTCATGCAATGAAAAGTTAAAGGGAACCTTGTAGAGGAAATCAAGCATATTGGGTTATGTTTTGTGATACATGGTTCAGTATTAAGCACTGGAAAATAAGATGTATATGATATGAAGAGAAGTCCCATGTGGTTTTGAATACTTCTTACACATAAAGGCTTTTTTATAATAAATTGGACTGACATTAAAGGAAAGCTTTAGTGTTCACAATATGCAAAAAAACCTGTCACTTAAATTATCCTCTAAATGTGTGTTCTGTGGTTGCACTAAAACTATAACAGAATTGCATTCGTTTCATAGCAATTATAATGTATATAACCTTGGTCAATGTTAAATAATGTGAAAGACAATAACCTCTGTACCAATGCGTTATGCTTCATCGAAATATGAAAGTATATTCAACACTTAGCTTGTTTATCATTATTGTTTGGCCTATTATTAATTTTAAATGACAATTATAATTAATACTGTTAGACTTTAGGCCTTGAAATAATGCATGACATTCCTCAGATAAACAATCTGCCTATACTGTATTTACAGAAATAAACAAGCCATAAGCACTTTTACAGAATAAATGAAGGGCTAGTCTATGTTTTGCTTTCAAGCAGTCTTTTGCATTACATTTCAGAGATCTATTTAAGAAGTAAATGATCACACAAATCTTCAAACTTTGTATTTTCAGAGGTTCACAAGCTGAGTACTTAATTTTTTATTATTTTCTGTGACATTCTTTATATTCAGGATTTAAAGCATCAGGCTAGACTCTTCTGGAGGAATCTTGCACAGAAGTTTCAAGTTTGTGGGGTTAAGACATTGCAAAGCTCAAAAAATTTTGACTTCTGTAGACTTTCTTTAAACATAAAGAAAACATGATGTGCAATAGCCAAGCTGACTTCCACAGAGTTTCTAAATATGGTATACTATCCTTATTTCAGGAACCAAATTTGATTTTCTTTTTTCTCCTTTCCCAGTGTTGCTAAAATGTGCATCTACCCTATTTTTGAGTCAATACTATCACTACAGTGATCAAAAGAATCTTTTTCTAGACTTTACCAGTTTTATATTTCATTGTAGGAAAGGTCTGTTAGCACTGAGTGCAATGAGTAGAAAATGCCAGGCTTATTTTGATAGAGACAGATGGTGACTGCAAACAGTGCCATCCATCCTACCTCTCTGTGTATGACTTTATGCAGAGTGTGATTTTAACTCATCCTTGTGCATTAGAATACCTCACTGGCAACACTAAAGAAGAAAAGAAAGCCAACAATGAATTTCGAGTAGTGCCTCTTAAAGAAATCCAAATATTGTAATCTGTCTTCCACCCTGCTCCTGCTAAACTGTTGTGACTCTGCATTGTCTCCAGTGACATACAATGTTTAGAGCTGAGACTCAAAACACTCCTTCAAAGGCTAAAATCCAACTGGAATTAATAGTTTAATTCCAGGGACTTTACTGCTGCTTTGCCTCTTGTTAGCGAGTGGAAATAAAATGCATTGACCTTATGCCTAAATCATATGACTTAATACATGGAGTAAATATCCTTGAAATAATAATTAAAATGGGGATTTTACGTGATTCACTTAAAAAAAATTGATGATTTAAAAAATAGTTGGCATGGGTTTTTTTAAATAAAATTTTTATATTGGTTTATATGTGTGTAAAGTTAGTTATACCGAGAGACTTTAAACTTAAAAGGTCATTGTCTTGGAAAAAAAATGTCTTGCAGTGAAAAAAAATCCACTTAAAAATGTATAGTCATTCTGAAATTGAGGCAAGCACAATTTTTAAACTAGCAATGTACCATTTTGTTAATTGGCATGCTCACATTAAGTATTTAAGATTATAATTAATTACTTTCTATACTCTTAATTGAAACATTACAACATACTTGGTTACTATTTAATTAGGAAACACATTAATTATATATTAAGGTCTTCAATTGTTTATATAGCCAAGCCTCCCCTTTGAAGGGAATTCAGCAGTAAACAAGCCAAGGCTCAGCAGAGCATTCTGGCATGAAGATGCAGCAACAACACCGATGTTGTTGTGACTTACTCTGATTTTCTGAGCAGTGATCAGTGAACAACTTCCTAGGAATTCAGCCCGCCCTGCTCGGATGAGTCAGGAGAGCAGGCGTGTCTCAGTGCACTCTGAAATTCTAACACACACTTGCCCAGATGCAGGCAAATGTTCAATCACATGGAAAGATGCCGTATTAGCACTTACTGTAGAAAGTCCTCAATGCATCATAAAGGGAAGGAACCAATTGCAAAGGAAACAAATTTCCTGCCATTAATTTCTTCTGGTGTAGTCTATTCTAGTTCTCTTAATATTTGTTGAAAAATAAAAAGAGGATAATAGTAGCTTTTTACAGGTATATTTAAAGTATTTTTCCCTTCTGGGAGACAATAAATTTTGGTGATTTATACTCAAGTATATATGGGATTCTTCTATAAAACAGGAAATAAGTTTAAATATCCTGGAAATGAAAATACACAAGAAAATTTTTACTTTAGAAACACACTGAACTAAAAGAAAACCCCAAAAATCCCCAAACAAGTAAATGGAATAGCAAGAACCAAGCCCACAAAAGTCTCTCAGCAAGATGCAGGTTTTATGACAGATAAAATTTACAAATATTTTATCGGAAAAAAAGAAAATAAGTTCAAAATTTTTGTTAGTCATAAAGGCATCACAGTAACAAAATGGTTTCTTAATTGTCTTGTGTATCTTGTGCATTCAGTATGCATTCCATTGAGGTTAACTTTGTATCACATTTGAGCCAAAGTAGAGACTATATGAGGAAAAAAAGTTTTATTTTCTCCATTCTATTGCTGAATCTTTTTCATTTTTTACAAGTGTGTACAGTCCTTTATTTGTGTATTTTCATTCTTTTATTTTCTGATTTCTTTTCAAATATAAAAAGATACCAATTCTAGACTAAACATGTTAGGATTCCTTTTCCCTCTTTGATCCCTCTAGTTTTGCTGACATTTTTCTGTGTGTTTGGATTCCAGCAATTTTGTCATCTCTGCCAGGAGAGGAGTACATGAAATGTGGAACTAGGAGACTTGTTAGCTAGACAAGATTTGACTGAATTCCAGTGCAGAGCCAGTTCTGTGCTTTTTCCTATGGCTGAAGGATGGTACATCAGCTGATAGTGCTATTGGTATGTGCACAAACCTCGTAAAGCTTTCCCCAAACACAGAAGAGAAGTGGTTCCCAAAGCCATACCCTAATTACACAAAAACACAGAGCCAGGAGAAAAACGTGACAAACCCTCCCCCACAGAAAATAGAAATAGTTTTAAGATATACAGAAAGTTCAAAACTGCCACCCTTCAGTGAAATCTAGTCTTCACTTGGAAAGCAAGACGTCTGTGGTGACTTGATTAAGATTAAGATTGTACTGTTCAGTTTTGTTTAAAAGAAATTGTGGACTTCAGTTTGAATTATATCTTCCACTGAAATGGAAAGTTCACCTAAGTCTGCTCAGCTTTTCTTTCAGGTATGGTTAACTCATTGGTGCCAGAAATCAACACAATTCCAAATAATACAATTTTATGTAAGAAATATATAAGAAAATTTTTCTATAAAACTGGCAAACCTGGACAATTCAAAGGACACGGTATCAAAAATGAAGCTCATGCTCAACTGGTTTGAATTCCTGCATCTATCTCCGTCAGAGCAGTCAAAAGAATTGGCTTCTGTAGAACCCATGATCCTTTTCTAATTGCTATGTCTGTGTCAATAATCATATCAGAGAACCTCCCTGGTAGCAAGGCAGGCAGGTGGGAAGAGACGAGTAAAAATATTTTAGGAAAAATCTAAAATTTGAGCCAAGTCTACTTTGCTAAAATTATATACTATGGCAGAAGTTCACAAAGCTGTCATCAGGATCTAACTGACTGAAAAAAAAATATTAGCCTTTGTACCAGCATTATGGAGAGCAAAGCTGGGATACTTCTATTAACTTCAAGGTCTGTCTAGCTCACAGATTATAGTGTGATAAATGTGGATTGACATTATGCTGGTCACTCTGTTATATACGATTTTAATTATACCCTCACACATATATATGTACCTGTATATATACTATAATATATATGCAACATTTTACTCTGTGACAAAAGTGCAGCAGGACACCCACCACCCAAAGGAAGTAAATTGCTCTACCTCACATTCAGTGTGAGAAAACAAAGAAGAGAAGTGGTTTCTTTGCAGTAACGGTTAGACTGATACAAATTCATTGCCTACCTTACAATGACTTTTCTTTATGTCAGTTCCTGGGGGACCATGAATGGGCTGTCTCGCATTTACATAGCTATAAGGATTTATACTTTGATTTATTATGGATATGTTTCAACAGATTCTACATCAACTGCATTGGGAACTTGTAGTTAACTGAGTCAAGAGTGAAATTCAATCATGATTGTGTATAAAGCAGTGAAAGTGATGGACGTTAAACTTTATCAGGGACATACTATTGTACTACATGAGAATATTTCACAGTCTTATTATGACCTGGCTTTAACGCATCATTAGATAAAACACCATTCAAAAATATTTAGAAATAGGTTGAAAAATCTAAACTATGCAAATTATTAGGAGAAACTGAAATAAATTAATTTGAATTCCAGTTACATAAATATGCTAGGGGCTTTGCTTTCCCTTGGGATATTTCTGCCATCACATATGACTAGGATTCTATGGAGCAGGTCTTTTCCTATCTGGAGCTTTATAGCTGTGTTTGTGTATGAGTCACTTTGCCTTTTCTTTAGCTGATTTAATAAAAGCCTATAGAAAATAATGTTCTGACACTGAACTTGTCCCAAAAGACTAAGAAAGACTGAATATTTCATGATCAAATTTTTTTTTACTCAAAGTCCCAAGATAAATACAAATATATAAGCCTGCTTCACTACATGAATCTACATATTTCTCTGTTTTACTGTAAGTGTATATAAATTATGGCATGAAAAGCCACTAATGCTTAACATGTCATTTTAGTTCTAGTGAAATTTTTTACAAAACCAATTCAAGAGACATACATTTTTTGCCTCAAGATAAAACAATGCAACTCTATCTTTCTGAAATCCGTATGAATATATTAAAATAACTGGTTTTGCATGCCACAGTACATGGTAGTTATCATTCCCAGAAGTAAATGGCATCAGTCTTTTTAGGGGATCACTAGACATGAAATCTAGAAAATGCACTTTTCAGAATATGTCATGATAATGACTATCCAGTTATTCAAATCAAAATTTATGACGTAGAATTTCCACTGTGAAAATTTGAAGGCTTATATTTATTTTGAAATTGTATTCAAAATGGTATTTAATTGTACCTATTTTTCTTCTTTCTTTATAATCTCTGTTGAATCAAAAATACATAATTTAATTAGTTTATCTCCTTGTATAGTCTTTGAGAGAGATGGAAAAAAGTATAACTAAAGAACTGGCAATATGATGACAACTATCATATTGTGTGTAATTGTATGTTTCACCAAAAGAAAACCCAAATAGATAGGGTCATAGATTAGAAAACAAATACTCTTAATAAGAGTATTTTTTTCGGCCATAAAGCTGTGAACTGGATGTCAAGTTTGCTTCTTGCCATCAGCAGGAAATACAATTTAGTGAAGACGGATGTGTGAAAACATTTAGTGAAAAGAAATTGGGTGGGTGTCCCTGTCGTGAGGACACCCTTGCTGCCTCACCAAGGTGCCCTGGTGTATCTTCTACTTGGTACTATCTGGACCTTTGACTTCACTACTATTCCTGCTGCAAGGCAGCAGAGAAGGAAGGCCATAGAAAGGAATCTGTGTAAAATTTAGCCTGGTCTCAGTCTGCCAGAAACCTCTGAATTAGATAGTCCAAAAATTATAGTCTTAACATGTGGAGCGAGGCACGATGTGTTTGTTTAAAAGAAATTAAAATCTAGCAGGCTTTCAAGGATAAAACTATTAATATTCAGTAATTTCAGTGAGAGCAATTACAGAGAACTACATAACTACAGACAGGAGACAATATTAATCTGAATTTACAAAATAGATGTTTCTGTCACATACTGAATCACTGAGAGAAAGAAGATAGAAAAATATTTACCATCTAAGAGAGAGAGCAGGTTGTAAAAAACAAAAACCACCTGTTAAATAAGATCTTCAGGAATGTAAATATATGTCTTTGCCAAATTTACAGCTGTTCATAGAGGAAAAGCATGATGAGAAAATTCATCAGCAAAGAGAAACTTTCCAGAGAGGAACATTAGAAGCCAGCAGAAAATCTTTACACATAAATAGGCATATTATAAATAGAAATGAACGAATGCTAAATTTTCAAACTAGAAGTCTAAAACATGAAATATATTCTGTATTACATTTTAATACAGAGATCCTATATGAGATCCTTTTTAACTACTTACATCACTCAAAGTAGCTCCAGTGGCCATTAGCTACCACAAAATTTCTGGAGTTGAATTTCAGGGCAGGTACCAAACTAGTCTTTGTCAAGGACATAGAATCTGGATTGCCATTATTTTTCTTACAAAACTGTAGAAAATAGAGTATAAAGATATTCCAAACCTACTGATGTTGGAGCTGGCAACAGATTCTTGAAAAGCTCTAGGAAGCCCCAAAGTGGCTTAAAAACAGCCTTACATTTCTTGATCCAATCACAAGAACATGTTCAAATAAGACCCCTTTTTATTCTAAATAAATATTTGGTTGAAGTTTTGTTACCGATTACTCAAGGTATCAACTGCATCAACAACTATCTTGTGTTATCTGCATATCTCTGTAACCCTGGTTCCCAATGCTCACAGATGCTTCATATAATTTATGATGATAAAAGATCATTGAGTCTATCTTTCATATAATTTCTTGATAAAGGGGTTGTTCCCACTTATAAATGAAGCAATTTTAATGTGTTCTTGTTTATTCACTTTGCAATCTATTTCGGCAATTTAAAATAACCTTGCTATTGCAATTAGTAAATAGCAACACCTCTTTCCACTTCACAACAGAGCTCACTGTAAATGAGAATCATACAGAGTGTAAAGGTAGCATAAACTGATGACACACATAGGAAGAATTCAGTACAAGATACGCTTTAGAAATACTTAGAGGTCAAAATAAAACTTAGGTTTAGTTGAAGAAAGTTTAATATTGGTTGAACTTTTTTTCAACTAAGTTGAAAAAAAATTGAAAAATATGAAGCATGTTTTTGCTGATGAGTTTGTTACCCTGGATTTAGCCCGCTTCATTTATTCATATGAAAGCTTCTTCAATATTCCTTAAATTGAGATCTTTATTTTATTGGAAGTCATTTTCAAGTCCAAATAATTTCTTAAGTTTTCCCTGCCAGACATTTATGTATCAGTGTACGTGTTTTCAGTGTTCATTATTGTTTACTGCATCTTCTAAAAAGCTTCATATTACAATGACTTAATTTTTTATTTTATGCTCTTCATTTACTGTAGCAAACTGAAACTTCCTCTCTTCTCCTTACTTTTATTCTGCAGTAGAAATCTCTCAGTGCTTGCAGGGGGAAGATAGGTCTGGAAAAGATATATCTCTCACTTGACTATTGTAATACACCAGTACTCAAAAAGAGGTCTTTGCACTTAAAAAAAAAATTGTACTTGACCACTTTCCTGCTGTAGAATTCCAGAATGTCACGTATTCCTTTGGAGGTATAAATAATGATGCCCACAGAGACTTAAACATTGACAAGAAGTTGAACAGTTGAGTTTCTACAGCTCCTACTCACAACACAGACATCACAAGCATCTGCTTCATGCCACAGAAAGGAACAATAGAGAACAAAAGAAAAGGAAGTAGCATTAGGGTCTGCCAGAAATGTCAGCTCTGTATATCTTATATCTACATAAGCCTCCAGAGTCTGCTAACCAAACAGCAGCTGAAAGAATAGAGTTTACACATATGCCTAGAGGAAAACCCAGTGGTGACTAGAGGAGGTTCTGGGACATGAAATCCTGCCTGTTTGCTGCATTACAAAGAGAATTTTATGGGATTATGGACTACAAGAGCTAGAGACATTTAATGAAACTGTCAAGGGGAAGGACAAAAAAATAGGAAAGAAAAAAGAAAAAAAGGCCAAAAATACACAAAATACACAAATGTTTGTTCTTCTACATGGACAGCTTGAATCACCTCCATACAGGTGTTATTAGCCCATTGTCTATCCTCCATGCATGTTAGACTGCTCCTGGCACAAAAAAAAAAAAATGGTGTCTCCTGAAGCAATGTTTGGCATTGGTTTGGTATTTGCATTGGTTTATTGACCAGATCAATGAGGAGCAGTGACATGAGAGTGCACTTTCTGTTTCTTTTTTTCCACACCCGTAGTATTCTAACCAAACTTGTATTTCACACATCTTTATGCCTTTCAGTTTTATCTGTACTGGTATTTTCCTCCTCCTTTCAGAGTAAAAATGAACAGACTCCCTGTCATTATTTGTTGTCAATGCCTTTTTTCACTATGTGCCCAAAATTAATTTTAAAAACTGCTAAAATTGTCACAGTGTTTAAAAGGAAGAAAGGTAATGTTATTGAAGTTCTGATACCATAGAGTAAACGGATGTGGAAAGAAAAAAATTAATTTAAAAATTAAATTGTAAAATTTCTTTCTAGAGGTCTCATTTTTGTCATAAAATTACTGCATTTTACAGGCTGCCTTTAAACACTGCTTATTATTATATTTCATAATTCAACTTTCAATATTCTCTATCAAACCAAGCACATCATAGATTAGGCTGCTTTATATAAAAATATGCCAAAGTAAAAAAAAATTAAAGCTCTGTAAATTTTATACTGGTGACATATGAAATTGACTTGAACTTATTTTTTTAGTAAGTGATCATTATGCTTTCCAGTTACTGTTAGCTTGATACATTTGATTAAACAGCAAACAACAAAACATATTTACTGTAGGTTCTGAACTCTGTTTTTTACACTGCCTTGACAGATCAGACCTAGAAAAGAGTTTGCAATTTGGCAACCTACCTCAAAATTTCCCCTAGAATACTTGGGAATATAGGAAAAGTTGGTCCTCTGAAAGCACAGAGAAAGCTGCACTAACACAAATGAGAATAAGTAAATTAAGGGGAAGAACACATGAAAGATTGGAGACATGGTACTAGAAGTAAGAAAATTATGCTGATATATTCAGATTATTTATTTAATTTTTCTTAGCATTAATACATTTTTAATCTTGGGGGAAATGTTCAACTGCAGCTGAGCCTCTAATGCTTCTGATGAAAAGCCTCAGAAAGTATTATCTTTTGTAATAATTTAAAGTAAAACTAAGCTTTTCCCTGAATTTTTTCAGGGAAGATTTTTTGTTTGGGATAAGATTCCTGATATAAAAAAGTTATTCTACAGTTATAGAACAGGTTTCATGTTTGATGTACATAAAATACATTTTATTACAAATAGATGTTGGTTTGCTAATTAGATCTTTGATGGCCAAGTGACATGTGAACTTCTGACATCTCTTAAAGCTCATCAGTATTTTTAGCATATTTCATAAAGGTTCAGATACTAATTGCTAAAAACAATGATCTTAAGCTAAACAGTTTTGAACAAAGATTTCACAAATAATTATGACTCCTAAAACACTTATTTTTTGTTGGCACATAATATAGTCAGGAGAAAATATACTCATCACACCCAACCCAAAATGTGCTTTTAATTAATTATCCAAAATCCTTTAGACTCCTCAGATCAAAGCAAATATTGTTAAAAATAAATTTTCAAGTCTGTTTGAATCCTTGTGGATTTTACGTTTACTATGATGTTTATTCAAAATAAAAGGTAAGTATTTTTTTTTTTTCTGTAGTATTTAATTCTTTTATAAAAAGAGAAAAAAAATGATCTGGTGAAAGCCCTTAAAGATCCTTTTCCCATCACTGGAACATGAAAAAATAATGCTTGTAACAAAAATATGGCCAACTGAAGGGGATTATTTTATATAATGGAATTTTTCTCATCTTTCATTCCCAGATAACTTTAGATTTGGTTTCAGTTGCCAATAAAATTCTGTGTCTAAGGTTACAAAACAACTGTCAGACAAATACAATGGAATTTATCAGTTGTATTGTAAAGATTTTGTCCTATAAAGATCTTTCTACATGCTGCAGAAGAACCTGTAGTTAAAACCTTTCAGCAGCATTCAGAAGCTCTGGGTTTTTAGCACTTAATGTTGTTATAACCATTTGAATGATGCTTTGGATGTCATATAGGTCTGGGCAAATTCTGAACTGTATTCCTTGCTCTCATTTTGTAAACCAAGCTTCTCAGATATGTCTCAGGTGAGCATGGCTCACTTCATGGCTATCTGCCTGTGGTTCAGATCCTGAACGGCAAAAGACAAGTAGCAATACTTATTACACCTGTGAGAATAAGTCTGTCAATACTTATCCAGTTACTTGAGTGACAGATTGCTTAGATGTTAAGAAGGGACACAAGGTGGACAAAAACTGGTTGCTTTTGTTGGGTCTTGTCAAATTCCTGACAAGGATTAAGGTCATAGTGATCTTAGATATCTTGCAGTTCCTAATGTGTTAAAAGGCTTGGGATCCCTTTACTATTTCATGAGTCCAAAATCTTGCTTAGGTCAGTAGCGTGGTAGAAATTCCTAAAAGGCATAGATACACAAAACTATGTAACAGAAATCAGTTCTGACACCAAGACCACATTGTTATCAAGGAAAAGTGTGACTTACTCCATCTACGTTCAGTAGCATGGGGTGAGGAGAGGGGGTACTATGGTGTTTATCTACTTTGTTGGGGTTTTTGCTGTTCTTTCTGTTTCATCAGATGCATTGGCTTTTATTTAAGTGCTTGCTTTGAATTCACACTTAGACTATTGTTATCATCTTGAATTCTACTTTATTCTGGGTCTAACATACTATTGACCCAAAAATTAGGAGTTTTGCTTGTTTGTTTTTCTCCTTTAGAGTGTGTACCAGCAGAAAGAAGGGCTCAGGTGTTTTGCAATTCATATCTATCCGAGGCATGTATGCATCAGGCACCTGGAAGCTGGTTACTCTTGGGTGGGTGCTCTGCACATTTGGGTCAAGGAGATTTGGAAGTTAAACTAGAAAGAAAATAAATGGCATGTGAACATCAGATATGCTATGTTTTTGATACAATGTTCATATCATTGTTCTAGAAAATTTATTTCTATATATACTATGCAGAATTCCTAATATTGACCATCTGGACTAAAACGCTGATTAAATATGAGTATATGATGGACCTCAGAGAAAATCACTTTGGGGAGTTTTTCAATTGTATATTTTTCACATAGAAAACACAGAACATTTGTGTTTCACTCTGAGATCTGACAGATAGATACATTTATTTATTGTGAATGATGCTTTTAAGATTGCAAGCTAGATTGCTCAGTATTATAGGGAATGGCTTTGTATAGAGCAGTCAAGCATAAAGAAAACAAATATGATGAAAATGAAAATGTAAGCCAGTGCTATTTTGCACATCTCCCCCAAAGAGGACAAAGTTTTTTGAACACTAGAGGACTTTGAAAGGCCTACTAAACAGTAATCTTGACAAAACAATTCCTTTACTTTTCACAGACTTAAAACTGGGATTTCTGTAGCTCTGTAAGTCTACTCTGTTCTTATTTACCTATATTGATCCAAAACTTTTCCCATTTTAGAGCTAGAATCCTTTCAACTCTTTCTTCAGATTAACTCACCAGTGCCAGTATTAACAGCTGAGTAGGTTGCTATATTTCATCTAAACACACTTTATTACAGTTTTCTATTGCCCATATGACAGACCCTCCAAGAGCTTACTGCAGCTGTGCTGCTATGGACTGGTCCTGTGAAGTACTAGGCATCCCTTGGAAAGATGCTCAGCATCCACAAACCCCATGGGCAGAAGGACATTCAGCGTCTATCAGAATCGGGTTCTTTGCCCTTTAAGTTGTAGCTTTTCAGCAGAATTAAGGCTTATTCTCCTACAGCTATAATATTGCTCCATAAAGGAAAGTCTTGAGAAGTTTCTTAGCATCTGAAATGATGATAATATTAATGACGTCTGTGTTATCATTTATTACATTATTGCCACTGAAATAATATTCTGCAAGCTGTGTTTAGGTCAGCATAACCCTCTGTAGCTGCTGATGTACCTCACAGGAGGCCAATGACTTTTTATTTTTGCTGCAATTTAGAAGAAAGTGATAAAATTATCTCCTAGGGCAGCTTATTTGCCAGAAAGGGAAAAGAAATCCTAAAGGCAAGTCCGTCAAAGCATAATTTGCCCAGAGAACTCAAAATAGAAGGTAAAGGAACACAGCTATTTTGTAAATAAACTATAAGATGCAGAAGGAGCTGAAAAGAAAAGAGAGTTTGCGCTGCAAAAAGAAATTTGGTTTTATTATTGTTCGCCACCATATCTGCTGATTTTATTTTGGCTTGATTGCAAAGTTGTGATATTGGACTATTATATATTTTAAATGGCAAATTTTCTTTGTGGTGGCAGTAACATAAATTTCTGATAAGAACTGTGTTGAGTGTCATAAGGAATTTTGTAATGCAAATAATTTAGTATCAAACTCCACATGAATTTGTCCACTTACAGCTAAATTTCATGTCCTGGAGTCCTCTACAGGTGCTGTAGAATTTTTCCAGAATATGACCAAAAATTTCTTTCTATCTCATAACGCATTCTCTGGACACTTTTCAGAAAATTTATTTGACTGTTGATACCAAAGGTTCCTTCACAAGTTATGGATCATTTACAGAAAATTAATTTTGAAGGAATTAAAAAAATCTGAATAGCCAGATCCAACCTGAATCTATACATGCTATTGTTGACAAATGTGACTGCAGGTCTCTGGATCCATAGGTAGTAAGTTCTTCTCTCTACCAATATAGAATGTGATAGTCTTCTGTGGCAAATTACTGCCTAATGTGGCCAGGCAAAAGGGATCCTATGATTTTCTGTATATAAAATGTTTTCAGCAAGACTTTTAAAAAACCTACAAAATATATCCAAAAAAAGTTATCAAATACTATTGATTTGTCTTGTTTTTTTCTTGTTTCAATTTTCATTACTAATTTTATAATTTTAAATTGCGCAGACACATTTCTGTATCACAGCATGAGGTGCCTTCTAAATGACAACGGCTATTGGATAAAATTGTCACAGTGACATCTGATTAATAACCTTATTATAAATGACAGAATATTCTGAGTTGGAAGGCACTCACAAGGATCATCGAGTCCAAGTCTTAAGTGGTGGCCCAATTGTGCAAGTTTAGTATGATATACCTCAACAAAGATATATAATTGTGTTTCATACATGAGGAAGAAGGCAGAGGAGCTTTCCTGTGCTGATTGAGATGTGGATATTGGGCAACTCTTGCTGTGCTCCTGGAACAGCAACACACAGGCTTTTCTTAGTGCATTAGCCACACTTCTAACATACACAGGACAATTTTTTTCAAAGGTTCAGTGTGACAGTACTCTGCATGCTAAACTTACTTCCCCCTTCCATTTACATCCAGTTCAATGTTACACTTTTAATCTTCAAAGCTCTGTCAGTATAGCTTTAGGCTAGTTCAGTGATTGCCTGCCACAGAACAATATGACTTTTCAGACAATGATTTAGGAAATAAATATGTGATTTTAAGGGTGCAGGGCAGAGTTAAGACTGAATTCATAATTTTCTATTTATACATGGAACACATTCAAAGAAGAAATTAAAATGTCCTCTGTAGTCTCCAAAACCAAGTGGCAAGGCTCAAATATATACACTCTCCTTCTAAAAATTTATGTCTTATTTGGGCAGGAAATAGCTAGAACTTTCCAGAAACAGTATTGCAGTAGGAATTATTTTGGGAGCTTTTTTGGTTGTGTTTGTGTTTTTTTACTTTCTCAGCCTTACCTAAGACTTGCTTTTTCTTTTAAATTTGTATTCTTTTCCAAAAACAGAGGCACAGAAGAGCTTCTCATAGAAACGTTTTTTTATGATATTCAGCTCTCTCAAAATTACTGAAAAAATTGCGAAAGTTTTCTAATACTGCTTATCTCTACAGATCTAGTCCTGAGAGAATGATTAAAAAAACCCTATTGACTACAGATAATTTTATCATTAAAGAAAGCTAGACAGATCTTACATCACTGTAAGGACAAAATTATTATACATTGTTTCATAGAAAAGCTATTGTAAGCAATCAAATTAAATATATTTTTGAATCCTCATGTAATGATTTGCATTAAGGCAGGAGAAATTAATAAATATATAAGGATGAACCATCTAGAAAATTGAAATTGGCAGATGTCATATATATTCCATGCTTTTTTTTTCAGAAAAGATGTAATAGTAACATGATTTTAACAGGCTTGAAAGAGGTAATAGTAAAATATCTGATATAAAATTCAAACATTATTTAGGTTACACTGGAAGATATAAGGTGAGCAATATATGGTGCAATTGATGTAGCTATGATTCTCATAAAAATATAGCAAAAGGTGAATACTACAGGGTTTATGTATGACCTAGGCATGTCCAAAATGATCCCTGGTTTTCTGCAAGAGTTCAGCCTGGAACTGAAAAATGGGCTCAGTCACTGTAAAACATATTTTTTTAGACTGCAGTCGAGGTTGCACGCAGTTTTTTGCACTACTATGCTGCCTATTCCACCAGGATTAGAGTTCACCTGGATCTTTGCTTCACTCACTGGGTTCATATAAGGCTTTATGAGCAGTTAAAATGTAGCTGCTTAGTTATCAAGCGCACAAGTAGCAGCTGACAATATTAATACTCCCATGACTTAGGTATCAGACAGACTTCAACAGGCAGTCAGTTAAGGCATTGAGATTAGGAGGTCGTTCTGTAGGTGGTGTATTACATCAAGTGGGTCCTTGTACAGCTGAGCATTGGTGGGTTTGAAGCAGCCAAATTTAGATTATGAAAGAGGTCATAACTGCCTCTCCCTATAATATGACTCCATGGGCATAACCGTGATCATCTGCAGCAACAGAGTTAGATGTTTATAGTGTTTATGTGACACTAAAATAACAGCTGACAAAATTATTTCTTCAGAAAATATCAGAGAGAAAATGGCTTGAGGCTAATGAAGGAATATTGTATCGTTAATCCGTGCTATATTTTAAAACTAATTAGCAATGTGATTAAAGAGTTAATTAAAGGTAAAATGTTTCTCCAGTAAATTGTTTTGTGCATCTGATAGCATGAGATATGCCACTCAGTCACTAGTTTACCCATAAAGCCTGTAAATTTATAGCCTGCTTAGAACATTTGTAATCATCTGTCTAATATGTTTGGGTATTACTAAACATAAGTCTTTGAAAGAGTTACTTTTACTTGAATAAAAGTCCATTGGTTTTGTAAACTGCCTGTTTCTAAATCCGGACTTGGGTTGATGAATGCCAGGATTGTTATTTCTGAAACTATCTGTATAGCTGTGACTTTAAGGAATAAGGCAAGTTTTCTGTTTCCATCACTGTAAGTTTGTCTGACCAGAGCAGCACTCAGTCAGATCAAACAGATTAGTACTAATGCCATTCCTTCCAGCCACTTAACTGGTGTTGAATGACTCTAGGGAAGGTGGGAATGGGATGTGATTAATTGTTGTTTATTTGTTTGTTTGTTTGTTGGTTTGGTTTTTTGTGGGTTTTTTGTTCGGTTGGTTGGTTGTTTTTTTTTTTATAACATGTAACAGCAAAGTAGGTAAAATCTGTTAGCAGAATTCTTTAGCTTGCACATATTGAACTAATAAATGGGCCCCTGGGTAAAGTCAGTTTGTGCATCTTTGTGGTGTATTTCGTTTTTTTACTGCTCCATAGACTTTCTGCTACAGAAGGTTAAGAAAATAGCATGACACTCTTGGGTCAAGTTAAGCGTAATACAAAAGCAAAAGGCTCACGTCTCCTTACGCACACCACCCCAATGGCTTCTGTTTTCAGACGGCTCTACTCACTGTTCATAGCCACAGAAAAATATGAACACTTTTTTTCCACATTTTTGGGGCCACATCTGTAATGCTGCATCCAGTTTGGAACCTCTCAAAGCAAAAGACATGATGGAAAAATTGGAGGGTGTTCAGTGGAGGGCCACCAAAATAAATGAGGAGCTAGTGAACAGGATGGGTGAAGAGGTGGTGAGAATGCTTTTTGTTTTGTCTAGAAAAGAAAATAGGAGAATGACACTGAATTTATCTACTTTATAAGGGTAAGATTGTGAAGAAGAAAAACTCCTATTCAGTCATAACAATAGGACAACTCAAAGTTTCAACCGCTAAACCATATAGTAGGGTTACAGAATCTTCAATTTTGGAGATATTTGAAACTCGTCTAAGCCCAAGTCTGAACAATCTGATCTGCCTTAGAAATTACCACTGCTTTGGGCAGGAGAGTGCTCTAGATGAATTACAGATTTCCCCTCTAAATGAATTGTGTTATATTTCTGGAAAGTCTATTTATTCCTTGATTTGGAATCTGCTTGTGTAAATCCTTGCTATACACGAGCTCCCAAAGCAAGCATCAGAGTTAATCTTTGTGAAAGGAAAGGATTCCATGTATAAGCTTCTTGATCATTAACACATCCAAGACTAAAAGATAGATCATATCAAATGCTGTTTATGAATACAGCCAAAATATTTGACATAAATTTGTATTTCATTTGGAGCCTGGGAGGATACTTTTATTATTTTTATGGATCAAGCCCCTTTTTATCTCTTTACAATCTACATAGAAATGTTAAACATATATTGTTAAAGGTCTTTCATGCCTCACTGTCTTTGGATAAGGGTAAGGTCAATGTTCATTCATTCCCAAATTCCATTGTTTCCCTTAGGACAGTTTTTTTTTTTCCTTATGGAAAATTTTATTTGCTGTATTCTACTGAAAAACCTGCAACAGTGATGTCTTTTTCCATCACAGAAAAAACACGTTGATGTCAGATACTCCCAATACATTAAAGATTTTTAGCTATTAATAGTTGCCGTGACTGGCTAACAAAGAAGGTCAGATCTGAATTCAAGCTGAGCAAAGTTAATAGATTTATTTGAAGTGTTCTGAAATAGACTAGACATACTCTGTCTTGCCTCTGATATTTTAGATGTGACCCTACATATCTCCTTTCTTTCGTGAAACACCAGAGTCTGATAAACGGACAATTTAAAGAGCATAAGTAATATCCTGCCCTGCTTGCTATGAACACCACAATTAACCTGATTCATGGGACATGGGTGTCATGAAATACATTGTTTGACAAGTACCCTAATTACTTATACTAACAGCAAGTCTGAAGATTGCAGCTGAAACAAATCTGAACCCTATATATCATAAAGTTTGCTGCAGCTTTCTCCACAGTTTGCCATTCTTTAGAGGATAAAGAATTTTTTGGAATTTTTT
>VWZV01000842.1:0-156190 GCA_013397155.1 Irena cyanogastra
GCCCCCGGTGAGCACGGCCCCGGTGCCGGCGGCCCCGCCGCACCGTGCGCAGCGCCAGCACCGCCCCGCGTCCTGCCCCATAAATAGCGGGCGGCCGGCGCTGCTCTGCACCGCTGCCAGATCCGCTGGACCAAGCCTGACGGAGCCGAGCTAGATTGAGCTAAACCGAGCCGAGCCGAGCCATGGACCCCCAGGACTGCACGTGTGCCGCCGGTAAGTGCCCCGTCCTGTCCCGGCTGACTCCCGCCTAACTCTCGGCTGCCTGACTCCTGGCTGATCCCGCTCTCCTTCCCTCGCTCTCCAGGTGACTCCTGCTCCTGCGCCGGGTCCTGCAAGTGCAAGAACTGCCGCTGCCGGAGCTGCCGCAAGAGTGAGTGGGGGGCTCAGGGAGGGGGCGCCCGGCCTTGTCTTTGGAGGGAGCTGCCACTGCCCTGTGGGACCTCTCTGCTCCATTGGGAGACTTCTTGTACTGTGGGACTCCCTGGGCACCTCCTTGCTGTCCCAAGGAACAAGGGGAACCCCTCCTTGCCCTGTAGGACTCCATGGACACCTTCCTGTTCCAGAAGGGAACTCTTTCTTGCTCTATTGGACCCAACGGGGACCTCCCAACTCTTACCCTGTAGACAACCCCTCTTGCCGCGTCAGACCCCGTATGGAGGCCTCACCACTCCCTCTCTTGCCCTGTAGGACCCTCATGGGATCCTTCCCTCTTCCCCTGGCCCATTGTGACACACGTGCACCCTCCCGTCTGGGGGGATGCTCCTCATGGAGAGCTCCAAGCCGGAGTTCTGACGATTAGGATTGTCAGCCCTGGTCATGCAGAGGGGGTGTTTCCCACTCTCCATCGGGTCCCCCTGCCTCATAGAACCCCGATCTCTTCCACCTACCTCCTAACTCTTGTGTCCCCCCCAGGTTGCTGCTCCTGCTGCCCCGCAAGCTGCAGCAACTGCGCCAAGGGCTGCGTGTGCAAGGAGCCGACCAGCAGCAAGTGCAGCTGCTGCCACTGAGCCACTCACCTCTGCCTGTAAATAGTCGGCACGCTTCGGGGATGGGGGTGGGGGGCACAGAAAAGCCTATTTTTTGTTGTTTTGTTTTACTTGTTTTGTATTTTCTGTACCAGTGGTGAAACTGGATGGAAATAAAGGAGTTTGTCTGGAGGTACGAGTGCTGCTGTGGGGATGGGTTGGAGGCTGAGCATTTTTGCCACTTGGGACACCTGTGTGGGAATTGTCGCTGTGGGGTGGGAGAGGGCTGCTCACAAACACCCCCATGTCCTTCCCTAAGTGGGCTCTGCACCTCCTTGAAGGAGAAAAGGAGCTTCATAGGGCACTAGGTCATTTGGACCTCATCCAAAGGTGGTCCCTACATGTGGGGTTGCTGTGGGCATCTTTAAGGTGCTAGTCTCCCAGGGAGGACGGGTGACACACCCAGAGGTGTGGGCAAACAACAGAAAGAGGGGCTCTAGTCCCCTCCAGCCTTTCCTTGGCTTCATGGCAGGTGCCTGTGCACCACATTAGGAGCTTCCTTTGGGTGAAAGATCTTGTGGGAGCAAGCGTGGTGGGCAGGAGGGTGATGCCTGCCTTGAGCTGCTGCTGGAGAGCACTTGGACAAATTCTAGTGGGGACAAACCTCCCTTCCTCAAGAGCTCATGCTTTGCAAACCCCAACCCATTGCAGAGCAGAGCCATCCCTAAAGGGACACTCTCCCTGCAGCCTCCCCATGCCAAATACTTGAAGCTACAGTGCCTGGCTCCTGCTATTGGCAAAACCTCTGAGCACTTTTTTCCAGCTCGTTTTTGGGAAGCACCTTGCTTAAAGCTGCAATGACCTCCAAATGCAGGAGGGCAGGTAACCATAGCCATGAAAGCAGTGCTTGGCTGCCTGGATTTAGGGTGGCTGCTGGGATGGGGGCAGGCAGTGGGAAGATGCATGGGATGTGTTTTGCTTCCGAAAGTCTCTGCCAAGTGAAAGAGTCACTTTTTAGGCACCTGCTTGCCCATACATGTCTCCTGGGTGTGCCCCACCACAGATGTAAGTTCCCAGCCGTGCTGCCCTCAGCCGTTTTGTGCCTCTTCGGGCAATGGGACAGCTCTGTCTGGCAGGAAAATCTCCTGCAGCCCTTGATGACAAGGCACCAGGGACAAGATAAATTTAAAAACCAGCAAAATTGGTCACTTGGGTACACACATCGCCCTTTCTGCTAGGCTGGGTGGCACAAGGTGGGTGTCTGCACAGCGGGAACATGGCAATACCAGTTCCCAGGGATGTTTCAGGTGACCAGGATGATCCAGGCTCACCCTTTCCCCAAAGTCTGCCCAGCTTCAGCACATGGCTCTGCAGAGGGTGCCCAGACTGCTCAGCACCCAACTTTGCCAGTGAGAAAAGCAACACCTAGCTCAGCACCCATTTGCCTTTTAAATGTGTTGCCTTATTGCATCAGTGTGTCTTTGCCTCAGCAGCCTCCCAGCACTGCTTGTTGCAACAAAGGTGTAGTGCTGGAAATGGGTTTTAAGGGTCTGCCCTGCCCTAAATGCATTTAAAACACAATCCCGTGGGAAGACGCTTTGCTGGAAAAGAAGACTGGCATGGCTCTGCTGCTGGAGCCATGTGAAACAGGGCTGCGACCCCGGCCGCTGTAGCGGAGGGGCTGCAGACTGAGCCCCCCGGGGCCAGGCGCCCGCATCCTGCCCCAGAAACAAAGCCGGGCGCGGATGGGGCTTCCCCTCGCAGGAAGAGCCCCAGGCATCAACCGCTCCCCGTTCCCAGCAGCGTGCCAGGGTGGGACGTGGGCACGCACTTCTGCAGCCTGCCGCTGCCAGCCTGCCCTGCCTGCTCCTGGTTCTGCCTGCACGCCCGTCTGGCAGAGACCCTCAGCCTTGGTGGCCTTTCCAGCCTCCCAGGAGGGATTTGGGGCAGGGAAAGCCGCAGGACCAGCGGAATGGGTGCAGGCAGCCATGTGAGGAGCTGGTCAGGGATGTATCCAGTGCCTGCCCTTGCCTGTAGCTGCTCTCAGTGAGATGGGTGAGGGCTTTCTGGTCCCCTCATGAGTATTTTCTATTAAAAAAAAAAAAAAAAAGTACTTTTTGATGAAACAGGAAGTGCTCTCAGCCTGTGGACAGCTCTGTATAGTGAGAGGGTGAGGGGAGCCTTTGCCTGGTCCAAGAAGACACCGATGTCCAGCCCCGCGAAGAAAAGTCCAGCTCAGTTTGCCGAGGTGGTTTGAGGTGACCACGCATCCCGTCTGGGCACCCACGGGAGCCAGGGCAGGGGAGTCCTGAGCCCACTTCCAGACTAGCAGCCCTGCAGCTACCCATGGGACCGCATTCAGCTCCGCTTTTTCTGGCTGTGTGCGAATCCCGGGGACGATGGATGAGCGTGACCCTGCGTGGCGCTGCCATACACCGTGTGCAGGAGGGACACGTGCGGGGGCAGAAAGGATGTGCGCTCTGTGCAGAGCAGTGATGCACTGTGTGCAGGGGAGACGAGCACCCAGCACGCGTGGCAAGAACCTCTGTGCTGAGGGGACATCGTCCTGTGCCGAGGGGACAAGCGCTGTGTGCAGAGGGGACATGCACCCAGCGCAGAGAGTAAACACACCTGGTGCGGAGGTGACAGGCACGAGTGCACAGGGGAAATAACACCCTGCCCTCAGGGGACGTGCACTCAGGGCAGAGGGAAAATGTAGCTAGTGCGGAGGGGAAAATACAGAGTCGTAGAATTGCTGGAAAGGTTGGAAAATCCCTCTAAGGTCATCAAGTTCAGCTGCTACCCCAGCACTGCCAAGCCCGCCCCCAAACCAAGTGACACATCTGCACGTTTTTCAAATCGCTCCAGGGGTGGTGATTCCACTACTTTCCTGGGCAGCCTGTTCCAGTGCTTGACAACATTTTCGGTAAAGTATTTTGACTAATATCCGGTCTAAAACCCCTTGCACAGAGATGGGAAGCACGCTGTGCTCATGGGATGGGCACCCAGGATGGAGGTACAGGCATCTGATGTAGAGGGGACAGCGCCCGGCGCAACCTGGCAAGGGAACAGGCGCCCTGTGCGCTCAGTGTAGGGGGACGGGCACCCACAGAGGGGACAGCACCCCTTGCCCCCTGTGCAGAGGACCCGGGTCCCGGCCAGGAACGGCTCTCCCTGGCGACTCCACTCCCGGTGCCGCCGAGCCCTTCCGCAGGGATCTGCTGCCACCTGCCTGCCCGCAGCACCGCCGCCCGCCCGGCCCCGGCTCCCTGCCTGTCCCCGCTTCCCTCGGTCCCTGCCTGTGTCTGCTCTTTCCGAGTCGCTGTCTCTCAGGACTGTTCGCCCATCCCACCCCGGAGGGCACCAGCGCCGCTCTCCGGGCGGACCAGGACTCTCCTCGCCCTACAAAGATGCCTCGAAAGTCTGAAAGGGCTAAGGGAGAGCTGGGGTGGCATGTCCACCCTACCCGGGCACCATCCCCTCAGGACACCCATCACACCAGGAACACCGTCCCACCAAGGCATCTTTCCTACCAGGGCATCCATTCCACCAGGACATCCTGCCGGGAACAAGTGCTCCCCTCAAACTGAAGCGACAGGCAAGAATGTACCCTGACCCCCTGCACGCACTTGGCAACCCGGAGGACCGGCCACAGCCGGTGCCAGCGCTGCCTCCGGCCTGGGAACTGCTTTTTACATGGAAAAATTTGGAAATAGAGACTGTATTAATGGGGAAAACTGTTCAGCTTTGAAGGTTTGATGGGCGATGTTTTGGAACAGTAGCAGGGTCCAGACATCATCTCTTACACAAGCAGGCTGTCGCCTTGTGTAAAATTCTCAGAAATTCCAAGTTCTCAGATTTTGCCCAACAAATCCCGTGTCATCGGCAGTATCTGTTTCAGGGCCATCGTGTGTGTGCCCAAGAAAGGACCAAACACAGCGAATCCCTGTACACCCTCAGGACACCACTGTACAGGTGATGGTGAGGGTACCTGCTGGCTGTTGTTTCCTGGTGTATTTGGCCACAGGAGGCAAAATCGGGATGAATTCGTTATCCTCATTTTACCTCCCAAGGAATCAGCTCACAGACGGGGTTTGCCAGCAAGAGTAAGCGCTGACTAAGAAAGGAGAGGGAAAGAAGGGAGAGGGAGGATAGAGAGGAGCAACCCCATGCACGTTATTTCTGTCTGTGTATCTCATATTTCGGTGATACGAAGCTGGCGGGACCCAGCTTCGAACCCGCGGTCTCCGGAGAGAGCCGCCGCCCCCAACCTTCGGTCCACGCCCCCCTCCTACCGCCTCAATAAAGTTGTTCTCGCGAGGGGGCGGGAACCGGCGCGTTGCGGACAGCGGCGGCTGGGCCAATAGAAGCGCGCGGCGGCCCGGACGCGCGGCGGTTTGGCCAATGGGAGTGCGGGGCAGGGCGAGAGGGCGGCCAATGAGGGCGCGCGGCGCGGGCGCGGCGGGCGGCGCGGAGCGCAGGTGAGGTGAGGGCGCCGCGCGGGTGGGCCGGGGTTCAGTGTCCCTCCGCCTCTTTCCCCCGCTTCTTCCCCGCCTCCGGTGCTCGCTGCCTGCTTCCCCCCCGGCGTCCGGAGCCCCCGGCAGCTGCCCCCCGCCCATGGCTCCCACTCTGTCCCGTGCAGGCCGCTGCTGCGGGAGGCTGGCTGGGAGCGCTCCAGGCCTTCTCTTGGGCCCTCCTGGGGCTCCGCGGAATCTGCTGCTGTCAATAACCCGCGCTAATGCAGCGGGGCCGGCTGTGGATGTGCGAGGAGGGGTGTGTTCTTCCCAGCGGGTTTTTGTGCTGGTCGGCAGTGCCGAGGCCGGCTGTAGAAGGGGAGTTTAGTGTTTAATCAAAGTGCAGTGTTGGTGCTTCGGGAAGCAGAAGGTGGTTGTCTGGGAAGGTTTCAGGAGAACGGGTTGGTGTATGTGTGTGGTCTGGTGTCTATTTCGAGTTCTGTGCGTGGGGCTCGTTCTTCCTCACCGTGGGGTTTGCTGGTTGGTTCCTAGGAATTCATAGGATGTTAAGGGGCTGGAGGGGACTTCAAAGCTTATCTAGTTCCACCCCCCCTACCATGGGCAGGGACACCTTCTGCTAGACCAGGTTGCTCAAGGCATTATCCAGCCTGGCCTTGAACACTGTTAGGGATGGGACAGTTACAGCCTCCCAGGTCAATGTCTGCCTCATCACCTTCACGGTAAAGAATTTCTTCCTAAATTTCTCCTCTTTCAATGTTTATCTATACTCCTTGTCCTATTGCTACAATTCCTGGGACAAAGAGTCCCTCTCTGGTTTTGCTGTAGGACTCCTTCAGATACTGGAAGAATTTATGAACAGTGAGTGGAAGGGCTGGAATTAAAGTCCAGGTACAAAGAAGGGCTGCTTCTCTTCTGCAATTTGGTCATACTGGTCTGGGGACAGTAGTTATAGCATGGAGAGCTAAGGTGATAATGAGAAAGGAACACCAGTTCCTGTGTGCTTTAGTGTTATTTCACTTACGCTGTGTCTTAAAAAGTTTTCCTACTCCGTGGGAAAACTTACAAATAGAAAAAGCTTTAAATTGCTTGGAAGAATGTATGTGATTCTGTCATCTAAATCCATAAAGTTTCTGTGGTGCAGCTATGACAGGAAATTCAGTGAGGGGGGAGGATATGAGTTTTCATGTAACAAACTTAAAATACTAAACCAAATGCTCTGTGTAATGAGAGTCAGTTTGCCACCCTGTGCAAGTTATTTCCCTGCTGGGTTGGGTGCTTAAAATAAAGACTAAGTGTTTAGAAAAGAGGGAATGTGGTAATATGGCAAAACTGCCAGCTGAGTCAGGTATTCAGAACAGTGAGGACCTGAGACCTTTATGAACAATTTATGGCAGACAAAAGGAAGGGTTGACAAGTGTGTGCTAGTGTGTTTTGGTAGAAATCACTTCAAATCCCTACTCTTCAGGTCCACTTTAAATTGACAGTGTAGAGAAGCGTTGCGTGCCCTTTCTTGTCCTTTCTTACAGTGCAAGTAACCTAATGTTACTGCCCTTAAAACTTTGAAAAAAACCATTTTTGTTCAACATACCTATTGTAAGGGCTCTCTGGGATCATAAGAAGATTGGACTTTTACATATCTACCCACAAATAAGATGAAGAAGAAAATATGCAGGACTGAAAGCCTTTTTATAGGAGGCAGAGGAGCGTTAATTGATTGGTGGTAGAAGAAACAATAGATTTCAAAAGTCGTTTGTGATCTATTCAGGATTTTCCTGCATCTGCCTTTTGTTGCAGGGGGAGCAGGCTGTTGTACCAGATGGTACCAAATATAGCTTGAAGCTTTTAGGTATTTTTAAGGTGGCCTGTTGTGATTTTTATCTGGGTTTAGTGTAGTTAGAGTATGGAAGCTTTCCCTCTGTTAGGTTTGATAAACATTATTGTGTTTTACGGACAAGAGGATGGTGTGCTGAAAATGTGCAGCAGGTATTTGGGTTGGACAATTGTCCACCTGGTCTTTGATTATCATCTCTGTGTTTCTTGATCACTTCCCCTATCTGTAACACAGAGATTACATTGCTGACTTCTTCCCTGAAGTGTCTGGGTGTCTGCTTATGCCATGTGCTATGCAAGAGCTGGGTATTATTGCTGCTGCTCAGACAGAATTCCCCAGGCCTGCAAAATAGAGCTTTATTCTCTGTAGTAGCCCAGGCTTGGAGCCTGTTGAAAAAGCACTTTTTACCTCAGATCTTGGCTGCAGGAAGTAGAGCATTGCTGGCTTGCTCTTGCTGCTTGTGCTCTTGTGTTTTCTTTCCACAAGAAGCTGATCCTGACTCGTCAGACTGGGTCTCTTGAGCACTTTGAGGTGGGGGCCTCTTTGAGAATCCAACAATGGATTTCTTCTTTTTTATTTCCTGTTTTGAAGAATCTTTCTGCAACTTGTGGAACTCTTGGTTCATCAGCGATTCTGAATGTAATGGGTGAGGCTTTCCTTCTCCCCTCTGACATCTTCTTCCTTTTTTTTAACTGTTTCTCAAAGATAATTGGTTAATTGACACAAACCCTGTCAATGTGTGATGTACAGCAGACACTCCCACATGCATTGGAGTATTTCAGCTTTGTGTATTTCTGAATCAAGTACAGTAAAATGTTCATCATGGCCATATTTGGAGTAGAATAGCTACAGTTTTCTTCCTAAGATAGCACTGTAGTGCTCTTAAGGAGTTTTTAGTGGTTTTTAGGTAAGAAGTAATCAACTATAATCAGTCTGAGTAGACTTAAGAAATCTGTCATCTTTTCTGTTTTCTTTGTGGCTTAAACTTAGTCAGCTTGTACAATATATAGTGCTTATGTGTGGTTTTAAATGCTGGGGAAATTAAACTGGGGTTTAATGGAATCGCGGTCTAATGCAGCAACTTCTGTTGATAAGTCATGGAAGTTGTTTTACAGAAGAGCTTTTTCAGTCCTGTCTTTTAGCCCAAGGTCAATCTGGTTTCACTGAAGTTAAATTAATTTCTGAAGTATTTTCTTTCTCTTAGGTGTTGGTTGTTGCTCCTTCCCCAGCCAGACATGAAAATCTGCCATTGCTGTGCTCGTTACTGTGGAAGCAGTTCCCATCTTGCACAGCAGCATGAAGAGTCAGACTGCAGTCTCTTGAATGCAGTAAATTCTCTCAGGGTGGAGACAAAGTTGTTTGTGCTGTTACGAATATATGAATATTCAGTGTAAATGTTTGAATTCTGTCACTTAGGAAAAAGCTGTTTAGTGTTGACTCTGAGTTTTGAGGTGTTGCTTCCAGTGCTTGGTTATAATCACAGCTACTTAAACTTGCTCCGAAATCACCAGTTTATTCTGTATTTGCTGAATTGGGTTCAGTCTCACAGAGTTGTTGCAACTGTCCTACACAGGCAAACTTATGTGACAGACATGGTATTAACGAGTGTCTGCAGGTAAAAAGTGCACGTTTGGGAGCAGTTCTGTAGCTCTGATTTTTCATGCTTCTGGTTTCTGCAGTGTGAGAAGTTGGTGCTTCTTACACTCCCAGCTTTTTATCTTGGTAATGAAAAGAGGAGGTGGACAGGATCGGATCAAATCAAGCTGATGTCTGTGTTGTTCTCACAGTCACTGCTCCTGGAGGATATTGCCAGTCTTTCAATGTACAGGAGTGTGGCTGTTCTGGTTAGTGTCTGCCAACAGAGGCTGTTCTTGGCAGGGGTGCATCTGAGTTATTGCAAGTAAACACTGGGAAGATGTTCTGTACTGCATTGCAGGGCATGAAACTGCTTATTTCCACCCTCCTCCTCCCTCTTCCACTCCGTCTCAGTGGCACACTAATCTGTTCAAACAGATCCGGTCTCTGCTATCTCACCTGATTAACAAGTCATTGCAAATACAATCATTCCCTCCCCCAGCTTTCCAGGAGTGTGTGGGGAGTGCTTGTAAAATTCTCCATTCCTGGATGCTGCTGTTAGGGTTTATCCTGGCACCCAGGCAGGAGGATTTCTCTCTCAAACTGCATATGTCTCAATGAATCATCATGCAGTGCTTTTAAATCATTTGTCCAGACAGAGGAAAGTGCTGCTACTGCTGCTGGGTAGTTGTACTTGGGAATGGTGCTGAGACTGAGAATGTGAGGAATGTTCAAATTCAGCTGTAAAGTTGCTTTGGTATGGTAAAGGAGCACAAAGAGATAATTGAATTGCAAGCTATTGTTGATCTGTAAAAATCCCTGTTTTCTTATTAGGGGGCTTCCTTGAACCAGATAGTCTCCACCGATTTTACTTTTGAGTAAATGATAAACAGTTGGAGTTAATGCTTGAGATCTGGTTTCTCTTATTTCATCCCTGGCCTTTGCACCCTTTTGGGTGCAAAAGCTATGAGAGAGGGACTGTATTGAAGGTTTCCATCTCTGTAGTACCATTCAGCACCACAGATTTCTGTGATCTTCTGTGGCTTTACAGACGTGCCTGATGCTTATTGCTTGTAGCTGGTTTAGCTGCAAACCATGATTTGGTGTGTGAAATTGAGGTTTTGGGTTTCATATTTTGTTAATGTGGACCCCATTGCAGCTACATGTCTTTCTCCATAGTGATCCCAAGCACGTAAGCTTTTATCTTTTCTGTTAAAATAACAGGCTCCATTCTGAATTTAGAACTGCATGATGCATTTAATGCCTGTTCCGTTACAGGCCTTGCCTTGTGCTTTTATTTCTTTAATTATTCTGTCACTGAGTCAATGCAAACAATTCTCACACTGGTGAAACTTCCTGCAAGCATTGAATTTACACACAGGTCTTCTAAACTGGAAGAACATGAACTTATTTCTTTTGGCTGGAGGTTAATGACATATGGAGCAACAAGTTTTAACAGATAGTTGGTTATGGCTGTCTGTGTGCATGTATAGCTCGACTGTTTTGCTGTTGATTCAACTTCATGTTTATGTGTGTTTTCAGCCCACATATATTCCTATGCTTGCACATGTATCCATCTTTCTTCATAGTATATAAAAATACAGAATCATAGTATGGGAAGGGATGCATAAGGGTCATGGAGTCCAGCACTCCAAGCAATCTATTTATGTGTGTATGCAAGTAGTTTATAGCTAAATTAACACCAAATTCTTCACAGGGAGTTCTCTGCTTTCACCCACCTTTGTTTTAAGGCAAAATATGAACTGTGATATGGCATCTGCATCCCACTTCTGACGGGTCCATAGACTGTAGTCCTGCAAGGGAAAGCTCTCTGAGACCACCTGAAAGAACTTCCTTGATGTTTAATGCCTGAGGAGAGTAGACAGTATATCCTGTTCTAGAAGACCTGCTCTTGCTGGTCTGTCTATGACCCCAGAAGCATAGAAACTTTATAGCTGAGCAAGAATTTTCCCTTTTTTCCTGAAGGTTTCTGTGTGCCTTGAGCGAAACCCGTGGCAGAGATGGACACGGAAGGCTTTGGAGAGCTGCTGCAGCAGGCAGAGCAGCTGGCAGCTGAGACAGAAGGGATCTCGGAGCTCCCGCACGTGGAACGCAACCTGCAGGAGATCCAGCAGGCCGGGGAGCGCCTGCGCTCCCGCACGCTGACCCGCACCTCCCAGGAGACTGCGGATGTGAAGGCGTAAGTATGGAACGCTGACACCGGACACTCTGCACACGGGGTGGAAGCTGTTCACGGGTTTGGTTTCCAACGTGAGGGGAGTCATGCTGGGAGAACTAGTGACTGCAAAGCTGTTTTTCAGAATGACTGCAAAGCTTGTCTTTCATTTTTTTTTCTTCCAACCTTTCTCCTACTTCCAAAAAACAACAGGGTAGTTGAAGGATTTATTTGAGAAGTTACTGTTTTTGATTTTGGACATTAAAGCCAAAAAGTGCAGTACCTTCTTCTGGCTGCTGCTGAAGATGTTTACCAACACAGTGTACATTTTTTTTCTCTTTGGAAGGACTTGGCAGCTGTGCAGCACTGCAGTGGAACAGCAGAAAGAGCTCAGCAGGACTGAGGTGTTTACATAGACACGTAGGGCTGTTTGAAGTTCGGTTCTGTGCAGTTTTTGTAACACATCTGGGAGCACTGTCTGTACATGGCTAGCTGCTGACCTAAGTATTGGCAACGAGTCTGGGTTTAGAGTTCTGTCTGTTCAATACTAATTTCATATCTGTACAATTTCTTCCTTATAGATCGGTTCTTCTTGGGTCTAAAGGGCTTGATATATCCCACATTTCTCAGAGACTTGAGGGTCTAAGTGCAGCCACTACATTTGAGCCTCTTGAACCTGTGAAGGACACTGACATCCAGGTAGGGAAATTTCTGACACGTGAATTACACTGTCCTTGCCACTGATATTCCTGTGTTGTGGTTCAGAGCTGTTCTAAGGCTTCTGTGGTCTTGCTTTCTGTTTAATTCATTGGCTAGAGGAAGTGCAGAGGAGAGATGCTGCTTTCAATGCTGAAAGATGTTTGAGTTAGCCATGAGAAGCAGCATTAAGTATCAAGATAACAGAAGTATTTCAAGTTCCAAATTCTTGCTGAAGTCAAGAGGAGCTAGGTACATACTTACTCCCTTTGTGGACCCGTCTTTGTTGGCCTTGCAAGCCTAAATTGCGCAGGGATACCTCTCCCATAGTTTTGAAACCTTTTTTATGTGTAATTGGAAAAACACATGTGGAACCACTTTTGAGGCAATTTTGAGGTGTTGGAATAGGGGGCATTTAAGTCAACAATCAAAATAAGTGAGTATAGCGTTTTTCTTTCACTGCATCACAGATGTCATAACCTTGTCTTGGTGGTAGACTGAATTTGCTGTGGTTCAAATGTTTTACTAGATGATTTTATCTTGTAAAGTTTCCTGTAAATTTTCTCTGGATGTCTTAGAAATTATTGTGACCCATCTAGTTTTGCTTTCTGATTGTTGCCTGCCTTTGTAGAATATCTTCATGATCAAACCTGCAATATTCATTACTCATTTAAGAGCTGGTAGTGGAATTGATGATGTGGGTTGCATTGAAGGTAACAGTCTGAATTACTGATTAATCATTTTGAAGCTCATCTTTTCTCTCTGGCAGATGGCTCACTTACGAGGGTCAGAAGAGTTGTAAGCTCTTCCTTCTTTTTTTGCAGAAGTAGTATGCTAAACTACTTAACTTAAGGAGGGGAAGGGAGGCATGTGAAATTACCCCATTTTATCTAATGTGTGTTTTAGTTTCGCTTTTGATGCCATCCATTTTGAGTGCAGGGCCCTTAGTTGAATGTCATGCTGGTGTTAGGAGCCCTGTGGTCTTCTGTGTTCAGGCAGACTTATTTAACCCCAGTTTTCTAAGGCTTCTCTTTCACTAAAGATTAATACTCTCTGGAGACTATACGTTGCCTGATAATAGAGTGAGAGCTCTAAACCACTAGCATTGTTCACTTTTTGTCTTTTCTCATTTTGTCCCTTTGTCCCAATTTCTGGTGTTGTTGTCTTTCTAATTGGTGATGTTAAACTTGGTACATGTCTTTCTTGACCTCATTCTGTCTAGATTTTTTTCAACAACTCTTGCATCTTTTTCATTTTTCCTTTTTTGATTTCTTTTTTGTTTGACTACTGCTGTTAATTCTTTGATTCCTACAGTTTTTTCCTTTCTGTTGTAAGAAGAATCTTGCTGTAGATTCTCAAGCCCAGAAGCAGTAGAGCACTTGACTCTTTGGAACTGAGATTTGATGGCACATGAAAAAATGGATATGATTGCATAATAATAATATTTTATATTATTGCTGGTTACCTAACTAAAATGTGAAGATTTTCTTCTTTCTTAATTATACCAGATGTCAAGTCCTTGTTTGAAATGGTGATTCTGTAGGTTCTGCCAGTGATCTTGGTATGTTTTCTTATCTCTAGTACATTTTTTAAATTGCCCTTGTCAATATTTGAATGTATCCTCCTGTTCAGGAAAAGCTCCAAATTTAACATAAAACCAGTGGTTAATTGCAAGTCATTGTGTTTAGATGGCCAAATCAGCCAATGAGATTCAGCCCTTTCTTCAGGAAAACTAAAAAGTACAAATGAGAAACAGGATGAAAATCAAAGTTCCCTGTTTGCTGTGTTGGATCATGATTAGCACTAGTGATTTAATCACTGATCACTTCCAACAACTCATCTCTGAGGCCTAGTACTTGTGTGCTTTGAATCTTACATTTTTTTGCAGGCCATGTGCAGAAAACATTCATAGTCAAATAGCTAAAAGTGATTTGCAAGGGGCTCCACTTCAGATCATCTTGAAGGTGCACATCATCCTCTGCTCTGAGGATATTTGCAATCACATCTCAAGCTGTCTGGCTGGTGTCAGCTATGGTCTGAAAGTTACTTGCTTAGAATATGGACAAGTCTCTGTACCTATCTGTAGGTTCTGGTATGCAGTCATCAACTCTTTTAGAATAGTTTTTATTAAGTTTTTTTTAGTTATGTAAGAAGACCTTTGTGTTAGACACTGTTGATAATCAAGACACCTCTGTTAATCAAGAAGGTCTTAAAATTATTTGATGCTTTACAAAAGTTTCTATGTTACTCTTTCTTATACCTCCTGATGATTGTTGGGATTTCTTTTTCTTGTTCCTAGATAGTTTCTTAAGTCTTCTTCAGGTGTGTTGTGTTTGTTTTAGGACAGATGACGCTATCCCTGTGCACTGTGCAGAATCCTTCCTCCGTAAGCTGTTCCCATTGTATCTGGTAGGCAGTGTGCAGAGTGATATAAGGGAGAGATCTGCTTTATTTCTTTACAGGACTTTACTGCTCCTCTGCTGTTACTCAGTATTTACACAGATACACTGGTAAACTTTGGTTCTGTGGATTGGGAAGGCCTGTTGTTTTCTGCATCAGGCCCTCAGCCTGTGCCTTCTGACATTATCATTACTCTTTTTAACCAGCAAAAACTTCTTCGCATATTCATGATGAACTTGGTCCACACTTTATCATCAGTGTTGTAGGCTCTACTGTACTTCCTCAGAACTGTCTTTTCCTGATGCTAAATACAGACTCACAACCCTGTGTAGTTTGCAGCAAGTTTATTTAGCCTGAAATCTCATCTGAAACTCAACTGCCATTTGTAGATTCTTTAACACTTAATTATTCTTGTCTCTGGTTCCTCATATCTGTCCCTTAATTGTCAGATTGAGCACATATCAATTAATAAATACTTTATAGGATCATTTGCCAAAGAGTTTTTTTGGGATTAAAGCACCTGCGACTGGAGGTCTGTGCCCTCTTCCCTCTGAAGAGGTGATAGGGCTGCACCACTGCACAGGAGAAGGTGGTGAATATGGGCACTTGTGCCAGAGGCACAGACCTAATGCATAGCCTTTGCTGACTGTTGCAGTTGTGTGAAGGCTACAAATATAATTAAATCTTTATTGTATGAATTTTAGGGTTCTGCTGACTTTTAAATTCTAACAGAGCTCTTACAGCATATAAATACTCTTTAGACTTTCTGCCATGTGTTCCCACGTCACTCCTTTGCATCTAGAGATTTCTCTGGCAGTTTGCTTGAGCTTTCCCTGCATTCTTAACCTAAAGCATTTATTTATTGTCTCTGTTCCTTCTTTCATTGCAGTCTGTTCTAGCAGCCTGTGGGAGGCCAGCACAGAGAGATATGCTAGAATCTAATCTCTGAAATGGTGGCTATCAGCACTGCAGAAGGAGAATGCCAGGAAATACCCTGTTTCTTGTATAGGGAGCAAAACAGCAAGAAAAATCAGAGGGGAGCATCCTAGAGCATGAAGTCCCTGGATACTGGTGCGAGACATTCAGAAAGTGTTAAGACAATCTAGGAATTCACCTTAATAGAAGCCTCAGCTTGGGTTAACAGCAAGCAGGAGGGACTTTCTGTACAGAGCCTCTTTAAATGGTACTCTATAGTGCTGACTAAAAAGTGCACCAAATTGCAGCTCAATTAATTATCTGAATTATTTATGAGTTGTAAAATGTAGATTGCTTGCACATAAAAGGGTTGTGAGTCCAGGAAATGTCTCCCACTAGAGCAGTAGGCCGGGAAGATTATGTAAAGGATTCCAGGCTTGCCATTAAATTATAAGAATTTGTATTTTTCCTCTCTCATTTCAAAGTTTGTGTTACTAAATTGCATGCAGAACAACAAGCACTTCTTGCAGTAAATCCATTTTACAATAATTCTTATGTCAGGAGTTTATAAAGATCAAGATTTTTCTAAATTGTCAAAATGCCCTATTTTGGCAAAATCTTTTAAAAACTGAATGTATTAGTCAAGTGCTTCTTGATCTTGTATTTAGTGTGTATGTATGTGCTTAGGTGTTTTTGTTTGTTTCTTTTTGGGTTTTGAAAATCCAAGGTAAGGCTTGATCATGCAAATCCATATCCCAAAGATGGGTTATGGGAATATAAACATAACATTGCCATTCTGTTCAGGAAAGGTATTTCTTCACTCTTCTTCACTCATATAAAGTATGATGTGCTCTTCTAATGAGCACTGTCATGGCAGATCTCTCAGGTTGCAGTAATGGCAGCCAGAGGAGGAATTATTCCAAGACTGTGGATCGGCTGTGTTATTGTAACGTGTGAGGTGGGACCTGGCCCCTGCACTTGTGCTATTTGGTTTGTGTGGAGGTCAAAGAGAGATTCAGTACTGCTCTGTCAAACTGATTTTTGGATACCAGGTAGGAGTTAGTTGCTAGATCAGTGCCTGATTTATTCCTGCTAAGATCATTTGACTGTTACAATGTATGTTACGCTTTACTGTGGGCTTTGTATTTTGAACATGTCATGTGGCTTGATATTAGATTTGGTCCCCTCTATGCTTGCTTTGAAAAATATAAGCCCAGAGTCATGGTGGTAATTTTTAAAAATGGTTTTGCTCTCATTTTTCTGACTTAGTCCAGCTCTGTGCCGGTTTGTGAAATGAATGCTAGAAGCAGGCACCAGCTCTCCTTGCATGCATTGCTTATCTGCTTAGAAAGTCTGAGGTGGAGGCCTAGCTCCATTACACTGAAGGAAAATTTTGTTGAATTATCTCATTTGTACAAGTTTCACCTTGGCATTCTGACCTAGGCACAGCTGAAATGAAAGGTTGCATACTAGGGTTAGGTTTTGATTTCTGGGTGTGGATATTCAGAGTATTGACTGAGTAGCTCCCTGGAGGTTCAGATACAGAAATAAGAGCTTTTATCTAAATGAGGGCAGAGGGTTAGACTGAAATATCTCCAAGTGGCAAGAGAGACAGACTGAAATTAAGTGTCTGGGATATTTTGAAGCTTTTCAAAGTACTGTAAGCAGGCTTTGTATCACAGGTAGCTCTAGCTTCTACTTTAGTGTTGATAGAATCTGGGTCCCAGGATACTCTCCCCAGCCCTGTATGTTCTGTTTGTGTGTATGTATGTGTATGACTTGTAATTTAACAATTCTTACTCTGACATCAGGTACTGCAAGGGTGCATTATTCAGCAGTTGAGCTCTTATTGCTATTTTACGTTACCATTTGTGATATACTCTGTGGTATCTGCTAGAATAATACCAAAGCCTGTGGTAATCTACTAGAGTGTAACTAAAATCAGAGTTTATAAATGGAAATGCTGACACAACCTTAAAGGGCCAACCTCAAGTGCTGTTCACCATCCATTGTTTGCATTAGCTTAGGCTGAAAATGCATTTTTCCTTTTGCAGATTTTGTCCTTTCTCATTTGCCAAACATTGATTTCTCCCCCCGCCCCCAAGTCCTTCAGTTCTAATGGAGCTTGAAATTAAGGTGGCTTTATTTTTCTGTCGCTTCCTTGTTCACCCTAATCAATGATGCCAGCACAGCTGTGGAGACCTTTTAACCATTGCAGAGCCACGGTGGTGAATGCAAGAGGACAACCTTTGACCTTAGTTTTTTTAGGGTTGGTCATTAGCTGTTGGTTTCTTTGCATTGCTGCAGTCGAAATGAAAAATACTATTTGCGGTCATAGTTGGGAATTCTTCAAAAACCATAGAAATGTTTGGCTGGAAAAACACCTCTCTTCAAAGGTTCTTTGAAGTAATTTTTTAGTCCTCCCTTTACTAGTGTGTGCTAGTATCAAACCCTGCTGTCTTCTTTGCCTAGATTGTCTCACTGATTGCATTCAGGATTTTAGCCTTAATGTACACATTTAGGAATGTAAATCAAGAATATAAATATCCTGGTAATTAAATGTGGCCAGAGGCAATTTGCACACAGTTGAAGAAAGCAGTGGTGCAACAAATGGAGCTAAGGGATGTGGACCTTGGAAATATAAATTACAGGAACTTCGTCAGCTTATCTCTGCTGTGTCTCCTTTGATGTCTCCTTGTTCTGAGTAACGTGTAACAATTTTGCATAAACTGCAGCCTGCCCGTGCTCTCTCCTGGGTGACATGGCTTGCAAGGCCTTGGGCAGCTCACAGCCCTGGTAAAGCAGCCAGGGGATCAGTGGCCTGTCTGCCCCCTCCGTGACACTGACAGTGTCCCAGGGCCCCTCTGAAGGAACAGGCTGGCCCAGAGCCTCCCAAGGCCTGGGCTGATTAAAGGATGCCCTGGGAGGTACCAAGCTGTGTGTAGATTGGGATGTGACTAGGATTTAAGAGTACAGGCTTCTCTATTTTATAGCATGGGGTTTTGGGGTCCGTTTTAGTTTTAAGTTAAAAGGAATAAGACCCAACAAAACCAAAACACCCCCTTCTTGGCATTAGGTGAATGAATTATTAGTGAATAACACTATAGGAAAAAAAGGAGCAAAGGAGAAAAAAAAAGCCCATTGGGATTTTTTTTTTATTGTCACTTTTTCCCTCATGTTTGTAATTTACATCTAAGCAGCAGTTTTCTCTAGTTTTCATTACTGCTTTAGTGGTATGGTTTAGTGCAGTTTTAAATGATCCTGGCTTTATTAATCTTAAAAACAAATATGCATATCCCTGAAAAACCCAACCATGGTGCCTTTAATGTAGAATACTCAGGTGTTTCATTAATTGGCCAAATTACAGTCATTCAGTAAATATTCTGATAGTGAATTATTTAAAATTTTTTTGTTTATTTGCTTGGTTGCATGCTAATTGGAGTAATTATGTGGTGATCTTCCAGTTCATCATGGTTCTGATAATGGATTCCTAACCTTAAGGGGCTGGTGACAGGGAGAGAAGATCTGCTTTTCTCTTTCATCGTGGGTAAATAAGAGGGTAGGAAAGATATTTCAGAACTTGATGCTAATGCAAGGTCATGAGATGGAAAAATTTGGAACTGCTTCTAGTAGCTGTATTTATTGATCTATTTAAATTCTGCTGTGTCCTGGCACATTTCACATTTCCTGTCTGCTTAATCCAGATACGTTGTTTGCATCTCAAATCAGGACAACTGTAAACTTTTAATAAATGTTTTTGTAACAGATACTTCAAACATCTTTAAACATACCAGATTTTGAGTCATAACACTTGACTTCATTCCCCCTCCCCTGTTCTTCTTTTGCCATGTAGCTCTGCCCTTGTTTGAAAGTGTTTCAAATTTCTAATTGAATATTAACTCATATTCCTGTGAAGGAGCAAATACAGTATAAAAAGGCAGTTTGGACGTCACATATCCAAAATGCAGCCACTCCTGTGCTGAGGTGTTGACATGTCCACTTCTCTTGGTAGCAGTGCAGGATCCTTTCATAGCTGGAACTCAGGAGCAAACCTGGGTGTGAAGATCTGAGCCAGAATTTCCCCAACACCTTGCTTGTAGAAATGTTACTATTGCAAGAAGTACTGTGGGATCATTAATGACTTCCAGGATCTGTGTTGCATCTGACAGGAGGACGTCATTTCTGGCAACGTGGTGCCTCTTAGTGTCATGCTGTCCCATTAATTTAGTGCTTGCTGAGGGCTTGTATTGGCTACTGACCTAGGCCGTGTGTGCTCAGCACGTGCAAATAAACTGTTGGAATTGGTGTTTTTGTGGTGCAGGAGAAATTTAGTAGAACGGTTTCATCTCTGTGTTTATACAGATTGGTGAGCAGAAACAATGCTGAGATGCAACCTGGCAATTTGCACCATCCACTTATCAGGTGATAGAGCACTTACTTAGATTAAAGAAATGGTTTTATGTATTTATTTGATAAATTTGCTCAAATGTAGCTTTTGCAAAGCATAACTCCTGTTTTGTGTTGTAACATTTTTAAACCATTACAAATAAAACATAGACCTTATAGGAGAGGATTTGGAGTTTTCCAGTACCTTTATTAAAGCTCTGAAATGAAAGATTCGTAGGGCTGTGCTGGAATTTCACAGTGGAACTGATTATTCACAGAAGTGAACCCAGTTCATCTGTGTTGCATTTAAGGGGGGAAAAAGCATTGTCAAAAATTAATAAGAAGATAAATGATATTTCTGATATGTGAACAGCATTTTGTATAGTAGCAGTATAAGACGTAATTTGGAGGGAGGAGTAATTGTTTTTTACATATTTATTTTTAAAGCAATCCAGTTTGCTCAGTGGACCTTGGTATGATCTTCTAGTGCCTCTGTGAAAATTGGAAATGGAAGCTCCTGGCTCTGGGAGGCGCTGCTCACAGCCATACAGAGATGTTGTTGAGAGGACTTCTCACTGATGGCCGAAGTTTTCAGTCCCAGTGTTGCAGTGTGTTAATGGAATTAAGCCATAGGTGTGGGATAGAAAAATTAACATTTACCTATTTAAATCAATATGGCTTTTTAGCTCTTCTGAAAAAGAGGAAAAAGAAACTGAAGTTTCCCAAGTGCAGTAGGAAAAAAAAGAATTTTGATCTTCAGCAAACTTGTCTGAAATGAGACAAGAGGGGCTTGGAGCTGACTTATAAGAGAGATGAAATTGTTACCTTTCTCCTGAGGTATTGTTTCTATGGGGGTTTTTGCTAGTCTTTATTACATGAGCATTGCCTTGACCATTTTTCTCAACTGATCCCTCATGGTGCTGTGAGCAAATCACTCTTCCACAGGGGAAATCTGTAATGTGAGTAGGCCAGACTCTCTCGCTGAACTCCTGTGGTCACAAACAGCATAAAACCCTGGACACTCTGTTTCCAGTGAGACAGTTCATCAAATTTATTAACAAAAGCAGCAGCTGCTGCAGGTCTCAACTCCCTCCTCTCCTCTCAAGCTCCCCTTATTTACTCAAGCCTCTTGAAAGTGTTACTCAACTGATGAATTCCACTGGCGTTTATTACCAAACCATTTGCATAATTTAGCAGTCTGGAAAAGGCCACAGGTATATTGTTGTGCATGCCCTCCTCTCCCTGTCATAATTAGTCCGTTTGACTCCACATCCAAAATCTTAATTGTAGGCATTATTAAGCTTTGGTTTAGAACAGTCACTAACTGAGAAGTGTGACAGCTGTTTATTGGTGACTGGGCATCAGCTGTGGACGTACTGAAGCATCCCCATACAAAACAGCACCCTGAAAATTTGGCAGTTTGAGGAACAAGTGTTGGGGTTGTGTGCAGGAATGTTTCTTAACTTTCCTTTTAGAGGTTAAAATGAGATTCTTATTCCTGCCAAGATAGTTCCTGAAAGAATGTTGCAGCCTTTTGAGGTAGAACTAAGGATACATGCATTTGTTTAGCTTATTTAGATTTTTCGCAAAACTTCTGTTCTCACTGTCTCCTGTTTTCTTTCCTATCTTTTTTCTCATCTTTCGTCCACTCTTTTTTTTTTTGTACTCCAGTTGTGCTCATTCTCTTTTCTTTTCTCCTCTGAATTATTGTATTACTTCCTCCCAGCCCTTCACTCATGAAGTCTCTGCTTTGACACTATTGTGGGTGCAAAAGAGTTATTTGTTTACTTTGAGCTAAAGTATTAAACTGCTCAAACAAAAAGCAGCTACTGTGAGATGTCTCATTGGTTTTCCATGCTTGTGGAAATGGCTGAAAGAAGCTTAGGGAGATGAGTTGGAAATTTTCTATGCCGTTCCATTATTTGTATCTCAGTAAGCATGCAAGATGCATGGTACTCCACGGAAGTACCAGAATGTGCAGCATTCTGAGCCACAGCTAATAGATCATCTTTTAAATTAATTGCAACAGCATGCTTGACTGTTGCTTGGTAAAATGGCTTGAAAAGGTTGGAGAGATTTAGTTTTAAAATAACTTTATAGAGGAATGAAATATCATGTTGCTAGGTGGTGTGACTGCAGTGGAAGTGTCTGTGGACTATACTTTTCGAGCATCAATTTCTTCAGTGTCTGCTGTGGGATGGAGGGGGAAAGGGGGACAGAGGTTTTGTCACATGTGTTATTTTTGAGGGAGCAAAGGGAGCGTTTGCCAGTGTCACGCAAGTGCCTTTAAAAGGCTGATGAATGAGGAAAGGCAGTGGTAAACACCTCAGTGCTTAGTTTCAGTTTCAGCAGCTTTATTAAACCTTTTTGAAACTTCCAGTTGTCTATCCTAGGCTTAATTCAGGGATATGGGATTAGCTGATAGTAAAGTTGTGATGGTTGATTTCTTGCTGTGCGTTTGGGACGCATCTGTTTGGTTGCCTTTACATGCTTATGGTCAGCAACAGGTAACTCAGAGGAAAAACAGTGGCAAAGATGTTCATGAGGATATCAACTTGCTTTTTTAGGCTTCACCTTGTTTCTTAGTGGTTAGAGACTGGTTGTCCTGAAGCACAAGGAATAATATTTCTTTCCACAATTTCAGTATTAAACTCAGCTCTCGGTACTGTCAATATCAATATACATACTGAGTCAGTTCTTAATCCCATTATGGTTTTGGCCTTGCCATCTTCCTGTGGCAGTAAACTCCACAATCCAATTACAGATTATGTTAAAATTTATTTCCTTTTATTGGCTTTGAGCTTGGCATCATTTACACAGACATTGTTTTCCTTTTGTTCAGACCTGTATCAATTGGGTTTCAAGATCTGCCCTTTCTAGAACACTTAAAGTACCAGCTCTTACTTGTTTCCTTTTTAATGTTACTCATCCCAAAAGTGTTCCCAGGCCATGTCACATGCTTTTGACAATTCCCTGTGTGCTGCAGTTTCTGTTTTCAGGGTGTCTGTCCAGCTTACACAGTGTTGTTGACAACACCAGTTTGTTTGGTCTTTCTGATAATGATGTTTGGTGTAGCCAAACTTGGTTGTGAAAGGCAGAAGTAGTAATCTGTGAGAGATCTGCTTTTAATCTCGGATAAATGGGAGCATGTAGGTGGGAATACAGTATCTTGACAAATCTTTATCTCTAAACACAAGTCAGTAGGATTCTTTGGGCCAGATTCTAATGTATGAGAAAAGAAATTTCTGAAGAGAATGGGGGAGGAAATGCAGAAGGAAAAAAAACAAACCATAGTTCAAATAGATGATAAAACCTGTGTGTTATCTCCAGATCCTCTGAGCAGTAATTGATTATGCCTGCTATGGTTACCATACAGTAACTGTGAAACATTCATTATTTCTTTCCTGCCCCAAGGCTTGTAGCAGAAAATGGCATATTTAAATCCTTTTGCTCTGTCTGTTAAGCAGATACAAAAACCTGAAGGTTTTAATGAATGTGAAATAAGTGCTAGTGCAATAGTCAAAAGACTTGCCATTGTTTTGACTAAATGAAACTGTGACCATCTTTAGGTTCTAGTGAAAGCTAAATGCTGGAAGCTGAATGCAGAGATCCATCTCACTGTGGAATTACACATTTGAACTCTGTACTCTGGTTTGTTTGTTTTCATTTGTTTTTCATAGATCTAACTCTGCTATATTTCTTTTAGTCCCCTTAATCTTGATTTAATTTTTCCAAGATTTAAAATGGCTTATCCAGAAAATTTGCAGCTCATTGCTAATGGTAAGAATGTTGGTTACTCAACGAATCCAGTGAATCAATATCACTTCTCTTATTTTTGTTTTGCTGTTTGACTTGAGGTTAATGTTTTGGCTTCATATTTCCTGGTAAGATGAAGTGTATGACATTGCTGTGCATAATTAGCTCAAGTTATGCTAAATGTTTTGTTGTTTGTGGTATTATGCTCTTAAATGCCTTATTCTCTACCTTTTCTAATGTCCTTTTGTTGTTGTTGGGGTTTTTTTTGTTTTTCTTTTGTTTTGTTTTCCTTGTCTGAGGAAATCTTTGGTTATGTTTTTGGTGTGTTTTTTTTTTTAATGAATTATGAAAATAATCACTCAAGATGGGCACCTCCTCTGGCTTGTTGCTGGAGCAGGGGGAAGTTGAGGTGGAAATGATTCCCATCAACTAGCAGTGTGAAATCTTTGGCTGAGAGTTGATGGTAACTTGTCAGGCAGTTATATCCCTGTTAGTCACAATAGCAGAAGTGTTGGCTTTCCCTTCCTTTTTCCTTAGTCTATTTGCTTCTGCCTTGCTTTGGTATTTTCTCCCAGAGAAATCTTTCCAGGATGTAAGGGGTGTTACGCTGTGTCTATTGAAAGCCCCCAGAAGGCAGCTGGGAATCTCCAGGCCTTCCTGTCTTCTGTTGTATGCTGGGTCCACCAGTCAGCAGGGCAGTCCTCTGTGAAAAGAGTCTGGAGCTTGTTTTTGAAGGCTGAATAGTTCTTGCTGATATTTAGGGATGCTGGATTTGGGGAGGAAACATTACATATGAATCCATCTATCTCCAGGAATGCCAGAAACGGAATGCCTTTTGCAAAGCATTGCCAGGAAAAGAGAAGTAAGTGTTGCTCATCAGTCATCATCAGTCAGAAATTATTCCTATAATAAATACCCAAAGCTAATCTTTGAGAAATAACATTCTTCTGCAGCAGAACAGATCTCTTCCCTGCAGAGGACTGAATCTGCAATTTGTCTTAAAGGGCAGAATTTAGTTGTTTGTCTCCACTAGATCTGTCTTCTCTTGGTTATAAGTTTGCTCTGTTTGTCTTAGAAAATTTCTGCCTCAAACTCTTCGACATGCATTGCCTCTGAAGAAGCTGCTGTAACATTTTTTCTCTCTGAGATGAAATACTAATTTCCAGCCAATATATTATGTATTAGCAATGCATCCTGGCAACAAATGTTGCTTGAAACCACATATTCAGAGAGGAAGGTGGGAAGCGCAATTCAAAAACTCATGTTGCGGAGACAGCTCAGCAGAACATGTTGCATGTGGGAAGTGCCCCTGTGGATCCACAGAAGGTTCATCTTGCCATCTTGAAGGAGTTTCTAAATAGTTTGATTTTATGCAGATCTCTGAGCCTTTTGCCTTCAGCACCCCTGGTTGGTGTCATCTGCAGGAAAGAACACACCTTGGTACTTGGGCCATTTGCAAACCAGTGTTTGTCTTGTGGAAAGTGTGCTGGATGGCTATGGTCATCCAGGCAAAACATGGAAACTTGAAACTGGATGGTCAGATGCTGAAGGAGGAGAAGGATGGCCACTGCTTAAAATGCAAATGGCTTTTGCTGGAGCTCTTTTATATGCTGATTAATTGACTTCAAGCAGTTTATATGGGCAAAGACTCTCTGTTGCACTGCACCTAGGGCAGGAGTTACAATCTGGTTGTATGCCACTGCAGGCTGTGCCTTCTTCCCATTACTGAGGCTCTTTCTAGTGTCAAAGGCAATGGCTTGCTGATCTCATCCTTTTCCTAACTGAAGTTCCAGAGTGATAAATTGAAAACTATCATGACCAGTATCCTCTACCTCTGCTTTATAGAAAATGCATGCAGTGAGATAGTCTCTACCATGTGCAACTAAAAAAAAGGTCTTTTTGTGTCTTTCACTATTTATTTTTCAGAGAGTGTTGCAACTTGTTTTTGTAAGCTGGAAATGTAGTCAGTGCACTTCATTGAGAAGCTAAGGAGTTCTGTTAAATATGTCAATTTGTGCAAGGAGAGTAGGTAGGCAGGACCTCAGAGTTTAAACAGCTCCCGAGCTTACTGATGTATTTAAGTCTTTTACATCTCAGAGCAACCCTTTGCTACAGTTATAGCACTGGATCATTTGCCTTGCTGTGTAGTATTGACAAACTATCTTTTAAAAAAATGAACTTGCAGCTTCCAGAGCAAATCAGGAGTGACACCATATCCACACCACAGGTGCCAGCCTCTTCCTCAGACAGAGAGACTCCACATGATCACACAGTAATGTTGCTTAGTGTAAGGCTGCTGGCCCTGCAAAATGCCAGATCTGAAAGGCTGAAGTACTGACCTTCCTAATACCATTTGTGAAATCAGTGCAGTGAGTTAGTTTATTGATGGGTATGGTTTTACACACTAAATCTTGCTTACTCAGTCTGACAGTCTCACAGCTAATTCCCTTGGACTCTTCCAGGGCCATCATGAGTGTAAACAATTTAAGTACAGCACTACCTTTTGAAGTGTTTGTATGAATTGAGAACGTTTTGATATATTGTGGTACATTCCATCAGAGTAATCCTACTGTGGGATCATCAGAGCTTCCTTTTGCATTAATACCAAAGCTTTAGTTAATTGTTACTTCTGATAGCCCAACGAAACTGAAAGAGCTGTCTTTTGTCCCTTGGTTTTTGCGTATGGTTTGGGTCTGGATTTTTGTTTGTTTTTGCTATTAATCTCTGAACAACTTTCCTAGGTGCTTCTAGAAGCATCTGCTGAACAAGCTGTTGCTACCAGTGGCAGAAGCAAAACTCTGCAGGTGTCAGATGCAATGTCAAATTTCTGTGGCTGGTAGTTAATATGTTTATTACAAAAAAACTTAGTGATTCTTAGGATGTGTTACTGAAATATCTTTTAAAAGGCTTTTAAACTTTATTTTCAAGAGAAACTTCAGCTATTTTGGAGCTTAGGTACATTGACAGGCCTAGGACATAGAAGCACAGGGAAATTAAGGCTGAGATAGGATCAGGTTCATGCAAATCAATATTGAGTGTAATTGTGGAGATGTCAGGATGGGAATCTCCAGCAGAGCTGCAATTCAGTGTATTGGATTGTTAGGGTGTGCAGCCACGTGGGTTATTGGCTGTGCACATCTGCTGGGCTTCTGCCTCCAGTGACAGCAACTTCCAGCTCATTGAATGTCACGTAGTTTAAAAGTAGGGGCTGGGTTGGGCAACACAGATAGTGACTGACAGTAGGGAAATGTTGCCCTACAAGATCATAACTTATGTTAATGACTGGCTGAAGCAATTGGGAGGTTCAGTTGCATGTGGAATATCAAAATGCCTTTGTCCTTGGCCTTTGACTTCTTGAGATCTAAGCAAATCTATGTCCTCCATAGTTTGTGTCTAATTACAAATTGCATCTTACTTTGTTTTATAGCACACTTTGTGAAAACAACTGAAATGCAGCCCAAGCAATTAGCTTTTGAAGACAGAGATTATAAATGAGATGTAAAAATGGAGAGTGTTCTGGAGTTTCAGGTTTTGGTTTTTTGTTTGAGTTATTCAGGGAAACTGAGGGTGGATTTAGAACAAGAGCTCATAAAGAACCAATTATAAAGGATTTCAGCACTTGAGATTTATCTGTTTGTACTTGCTGACTGAAAGCAGCACATTCAAATCAAACCAGCAAAGTGCTGTCAGATGTTTTGTGGATGAACAGGGAATGGGTTTTTTTTCAGAGGTTCCACAGGACAGAAGAAAGAAGAGAATGTTGGTTATAAACTTTGAAAGCAAGTGGCTGAAATATGTTCCAAGAGTATTTTGGAGCAAGAGTCCCAGTTTAAATATTTATGCAGTGTGTTATTATACTGATTCAAATATTGAATAGCACCTGACCCTTGAATTTTTGGATCCTTGCCTGACTGGCACCCCCTGATGCATATATTTACTTAGAAAATGGCCTTCTGTGGCAGCTGCTTTTCATTGCAGGAAATTGGAAAGCTGGATTTTGATCCAATTTTTGGATCATGATTTTTATGCTTGACTTTGAGTTCAAGAAATGCCTTCCTATGCATCAGTTTATTCAGCTGAGAATTAAAAGTTGCACTTACCACTGGCTCTCACAAGATTGTGAGATTCTGTAATGGAAGCTTATGTGGATGTTTTGCTTTTTGCTATTTTCTCAGACCTCTTTATTGTTCACAATCCTGATCAATATTGAGCAACATTTAACTGGCCTCCAACTTCTCCTCCCTCAGATACCACCAGACCTTGTGAAAAAATAAGGTTGTTTCTTTCCATCAGTAGTTTTCTGGTTTGGCAGTGCTAAACAGCACAGTCCTTGGATGTCCCTGTGGTACAGACTGTCAGCAGAGCTCCTTTGTCCACATGAAACAAGAAACTGAAGCTGTGCTACAAACACCTGTCCACTGGCAGCTCTGCTGAAACCACCCTTTTGTCATTAAGACAGCTGCAGTGGCTGTCACCAGTCTGGTCTGGATATATTCTACTTCTCCGAGCTGCAATTGTGCAAAGACTGCTATTAGTTGCTGCTCTGAGCTGGAATTGTGGCCATGCAAAAACCCTTTAAGCTGGCAGGCTAAAACTTTGGTCGATACAGCTACTGCCTGCTACCCAATATAATAATTTTACGGAGCACTATTTAGTAGTGTGGTGACTCTCACTTGAGATGGATTATTTAGGATGTGAATGATGTAGAAAGAGTGAGCTGAAGTAGCAAAACCTAGTAGTCAGAGGTCTGTCCTAAGCTACTGCTGGGCACACACCCTGCCCCTGATCTTGGATTGTGCACTGGCACACTGCTCCATGGTCTGTGAGGACTTGGGTATTCCTGCCCCTGGCCTGCCAGGCTTGCAGCATTGGCTGCTTTGGCACAGCTCAACCTCAAGATGCAGATGTCCTGACTTCAAAATATCAGCAGAAAGTCTTTCCAAATTCCCAGCCATGCTGTGTGCTTGTTTATAGCTGAAACCCCAGGGATGCAAGATGGTTTTAGCAAATAAACGTAAGGGATCTGTGGAGGGATTTCTGAAACAATCATTCTCTGTTTCCCTCTGTGTATTTGCAGACTCAGAGAAGAAAAGGGAGAATTCAGTTGGCTTGTTTACCTAAACTATTAGACTGGCTTAGCCATTCCATGATGAAGTTCCATTTCAGTACTGAGCTTACTAGGCTGTGGAGATAAAAATGATTATTTGATTGTTTTTATCCTCCTGTTTTTACATTCAGGTTTCACAGGATTGGATCAATGTCTGCCACCATTTCTTCCTGTAAAGCGTACCCTGAACCTTTCTGCAGACGTACACAGCTGCTCCAAGCATCCAAAAACTGTGGGGTTTTTTCCACTGTTAAGAAATATAATGGTGGCTCAGCATTATGGCCATGGCTCCGACTGGGAAGCCAGAGTTAACGAAATTTTTAAAGCATTTTCTCTGTGGCAGAGCAATATGGCCTGATGGTCACACTGGAATTTCCAGAGAGTGTCCAAAACTTGTGCCCTGCAGAGGTTGCCTTTGGCTTCATTTGATCAAACTCGTAGGATGGATATGTCAAGGGATTAGGCAGGACTGATGTTGTGCAGGCAATTAAAATCTATGAATTTGATTAAAACACAAATGTTAGTATGCTTTGATGGGATTTATTTTTGTTTTCTTTTGACTGAGATGCTTTTTGGAGGTAAGTTGGAATCAGCTCCTAATTTGCAGTTGCTTGGGGCTTTGCTGTTTGTGGTTTCTTTATTTTGCTGCTCTTACCTAGTGACCTGCTTGATTAATTTTATGTCTGAACTTCTGTCCTTTTTATTCCTGACTCTTCTGCCCTGTCAGAACACAGTTGAAAAACAAAAATATGTACAGTTCAGAGGATCAGTTAGGTCTAGACTTAAAGATAAATGCTTAATGACTGTGAAATAGTATGTGCTTAATTTCTTGCTTCAGGACTCTTCTATTTTTTTTATTAGGAGCTGAGCTTGACAAAGAATGATGAGGCCAGTGGCAGTTATAAAGGGTGCATTGTATTTTTACTGCAGTACTGAAGTATTGATTGTTGACTTATTGATAGGCTTAATGCACAACCATTTCCTTAGTTAGTGTTTTAATGTCCATTAAAATGTGGCTTGGTGCCAGAATATTGAAATCCTACATTTATAATATAATTTGTCTATCCAAAAGTACAAATGTGGTTTGGGCTTAAAAAAAAAAGATAAATAGGCAAGTTGTGAGTTTCCTTATTTTGTTTTTGTTAAACTTCACATACTGAATTGAACCTTTGAAGCAGGAGACACTGAAAAGAAGACAGAGGGAGGCTGACAGAAATCCTAATGTTCTGAGGTTTGTGCCTCTTGGTATTTTTCTTTGATCTTTGACATGCCCAGCATTTGCTAAGCTGCTAACAGACATAAAGGGATGCTCTAATTTTTTTCATTTTAAACTAGTTACTGTTCATTCTAGGGGAAAGTTTATTTGTATAGCTTCACGAGTGTGTTGCATGTTGGTTGCACTACTCATGAACATATGCCTCTTGTGGTCACTGTGTAATGCTCCTCCAGATGTGAGGAGGGGCATGCCCTCGCCTCCCTGCAGCACCATCAGTAATCTGTGCTTAGTTCCTGGAATGCTTCCCAGTGTGGTTTAATGGTCCATGTTTCTCTTAGTCCCTTCTGCTCGAGTCTCAGGTTCATGCTATTGATGGCCAGTTGTCCAGCTTGTAGAAAAGATCACATCAGGTTTTGGACAGATGGGTGTGGAAGGCCTGATGCTATTGCTGTTGCACATGAATAATCCTATAGAAAGCAGCTGTCCTGATAACTGGGGTGACTTTCTTGTATTGATAAGGTAGATAGGGTGGAACCTTTAATTGCTATGAATCACTTGGCCACTGTGGTGAGCCAGAAGCCTTTCTTTACCAAGCCTTTCCTTTCTAATTGTTCTGGTACAGGTAACCAAATATCCTTCAGGAGCCATCTCTCCCTTTTATAGAAGCACAAACCTTAACAAAACAGAAAAGATTAAGCTCGTTTTGGTTTATGTGTATCTGTTGGTTTGGGTGATGGCATGACCACTCTTTTGGAGGAAAATGACATTTTCAGCTATCTGGTTCTGTTAGGTAGTTTTGCTGTTTGTTACAGCCTGCTGAAAACCAATAATTGCACAAATACTAAACACTTCACAGTGGCTAGAAGTACTGGAAATTAAGAGAGGCCAAAACAGCTTTCTGCACTTCCAAATATGAGGGGAAGCACTTGACAAAAGGTGAGGAGCCAAGAGTTTGCCCTTTGGCTACTGTCTTGAGTGTTACTTAATCTCTCTCACTTAGACTTGTAGCCAGGACTTGATACAGTCCTTTTCTTGTCATTTCAGCTTTCCATTAAATAATAAAGTTTTGTAAGGTGGGGTTTTTGCCTGTTAATAGTCCACCACTTTAAAAGAAGTTATGATGCTTTTGCAAAAAAAAAAAGTTTTTCTCTCACTGGGAAGTAGTGGATATTGCTCCATCTCTGAGCAAATACCAGTGTGAGTGGTGTAATTGCCAAGATGAAGCTTGTGCTGGTATTTATGTTAAAACCGACTTTTTATCTGCCATGGCATATCTTGGGCTTAGTGTTTGTTTCTCCAGTGATCTGACTTTATCCCCCTGTTTCAATGGTCTGCCAGATCTGATACTTCTGTGCAGAGGTGGCCATCATATTGTTCATCATCTTTCCAGAATGTACAACGATGACGGAAAAAAACTTTCGGGGTTTTTTTTTTACCTATGCAGTTTGTATCCATTCAATTACTGTGGTTGGTCTGTGAAATTTTATGGTGATTTTTTTCAAAATTTTGAGTTTGGGTGACAGATGATGAAACAGTTTGGAAATTAGTGTCTTCTCTTTCATACCACATGGGAAAGAGAGAACGTAACAGGTTACTTCAGATTTTCAGCTTATCTTTGTGTGGAGTACAATATAGTGTTTAAGCATTTCTACTCACCTTCCATGGACTCTTACGTGGCATGGTCCCAGCTTACCTGACTTACTCAGTTCAGCTTTAAAAGGTAGAAAAGAAAGGACATTACCATATAGCAATTTAATTAACACTACGGCAACAACTATCTATAGACTTCAAATAATTGCAATGCCAATTTAAGTTGCTCTGTTCTATTTTTTTAGATACTAGCAATAGGAAGAGATGATAAATTCTCTCTCTACGGAGGTTAAATTAATAGGTGCCCCAGAAGGCCTGGAAGGGGCAGGATTTGATTGCATTCCTTGAATACCAAATACCTAAGTCTCCCAAATTGGATAGCAAAGAAAATCTCTTGAAAGATTTGAGTTGCAAGAAATGCCCTTGCTGATAATGGAGGACCCTAGGGAAAATGCATTTTGGGTGGTATTAAACTTCAGCAGCTAGAGGATCTTGTTTGGAGCAAACATTAATAAAAGTTTTCTTTAAAAAGGAAGTCAAGTCTTCTATCTTTGCCTCCAGCATGTCCTTGCTTCCAATAAATAGACACAGGAATTAATGTTATTTACAGGATCCTAGTTCCGTAATAGTACATGAATAATGTGCTATATCATAATTGAGTAGCAACAGATATTTTTACATAAAAGTATGCATTGATGTATGTAATGATGACTGTGCTACTTAAACTGCAGTTCCATAAAGAAGTGTTTGCTTAACAGGTGAAGAATTATTTGACCCAACCCCCCCTGTAAATACAGTGGTTTGCCCCCTGCAACCTCTGTTCTAGTGCCCAGTAATAGTGAGAAGGATAGTGCTTCACTGGATGGCTGTGTTTTACAGCATGATGTGCTATTAGAGCTGTGATTCCCTGTGAAGGTAGATGGGAGACACCCAGCTTGTGCTTTATGACCAAAGTTAAAGCAGCTGCATTCCTGGATGTACCTCCTGAGTGGTAAACATTGTGTGTTTACTGCTTTTCATTACTGAAATGTATGTTTTGGAATCCTGTCTGCCCTCTTTGGATGTCCTCTGGAAGGATGTTCTGCGGTAAGGCTTCTCATAGTATACATCTGAGTCTGCAGTACTGCAAGATCTCTTGGGATAACTGGAGCCTCTTCTGAGATGTGTTTGGGGAAAGGAAAAATGTCATTTGCTGGTCTGTTTTTCATGAATATATAGGTTGTATGACATCAGTGAATCACCAAAGTATTTTCACAGGAAAATTCTCTGACAAAATAATACCGGATACCTGCAATGTGATCTCAATGCTTGTTTTTAGATGCTAAGTGGGTGTTGTTCTGTGCAATATCTGATAATATGTATCCAGCAACAAGCATGTAAGCACACTATGGTAGCTTATCATAACCAGAAGAATAACTTGGCCATTTAAAGCAAATGGAGCAGTGCCTCTGTCTCACTTTTTCACTGACTAGGGACAGGCACTTGATGTCTGGGTACCCACCTAAGCCCTGGCTGTTCCTCTGGGTCTGGACAGAAAGTAAATTCTACATTGCTTTCTGCATGGATCTTGCAATATGGGCTTCTGTGTAGCAGGAGCTCAAGAAAGATTAACAAGACATTTTTGTTTACACCACTAATCAGTCTTCAGATGCTTTAGTCTTGGCCACTACTGATCTAGTTCATGTTTGAACTAGTGACCTCTATTTGAAAGTCACTTTGTCCTTTTAATAGTTTTCTGAGTCAGCCTCTGTCCCTTCCTGAGAGTCTCTTTATCTATACACTTGAAAAGGTTGTTCTTTTTTTGTGAAAGACTAATCCCCATTTTGTATGGCTATGCACATTGCATTAAATGAAAGCTCTGTGCATTCCCCTCACTCGCCTGGAACGAGTCCTTGCTTTTCTTCTAATCTAACAGCTGGTGATTCAGTTTCAGTGGGCTTCTGTTACCTTCAGTTTTGAAGGTTTGGATGGACAAATGAGGAGAAGGTGGTGGTGAGTCTCATCCTCTGCAGTGCATTGTTTCCCAATCTCTACCAAGTTTATATTCTTGAGTTTGATCTTTCTCTAGGTATTTGCTTTTACTAGAAGGATCTGTCTAACCCCGGCTAGCTGACCTTAAGACATACAGCATTGCCAATCCTTCATCATCTTTATTGAGTCTAAGATTTAATCCCTCCCAGTTCTTTTCCTTCTAGCTCTTCCCATTCTCTAGCTATCTCAGTGTCCTCACAATGTCTTTGCAAAGAATTACTAGGTTATAACTCGGAAGAAATGGTGACATAAGTACTTTTCAGCATCAAAAGGATAGAGATATATAGATGGATAATCACTGGGAAAGGTGAAAGGCATGTGAGTACAAAAGTAATAATTACTGACTTCAGTCTTCTAGTTTTGATAGCCAGGTGAAATCTCTGTAGCTTTTATGTGTGTTTTGTAAGGGATTTAAGGTTAGGATAAGCTGTTCATACCTTTGTTGTCCTTTTTAGCCAAATTCAACAGATGGATGCTTTTATTTCCTCTGCTGGAAGTTATATCCTCAGTATTATCTAATGTAAGACGATAAGGCAAGGAGATTCAGGCAGAGAAATGAGATGATAAAACTCCAAATGGCTTAATTTGGTCCACAAAGGACAGACTTTAGTTTGTCTTCCAGTCACATTAATCCTGCATGGAAGTGCTGCTGGGTGGAGACCTGGTGGTTTTAATACGTGTAGCTGCTTAATCATTCTGCTGATGACTATGATATAAAACCATTAACTAAGCAGACATGGCCATGCTCTGTGTGAGCCAGAGCTGAAGGAATCTCCTGTCCCAGTTGCTGGGTGTTCTGTGATCTGCTTGAACACTGGGTTTCCACTCTTCCAGGAAATGGAGAAGAGAACAAACAGCACTGACAGATGTTAGTTGTGTCACTTAATGCAGGACTGGAAGGCACTTGGATATTAATGTAATGAGCACGGTATAAAGACCTGAATAGAGTAGACCTGACTTCTAATTAAGCCCGCTGAGATGCCAATACTGATTTCAGTTGTGCTTTGACTATGAGAAATACAAGGATGATTTGACAAAGCAGCCCTGCAACTGCTGTTGTTCACTTTAACCAGCATGCTTGTGGGTGTTCATTTTCCATGCTGGCCAGCAGTTTTAGTGCCACTTTCTTCAGAGCTGGCAGCTGTAATTAAAGGAAAAGCACAAATTTAGCTTCTTATCTAAGAAAAACCTAAAACGCTGTCTTCATCCTGACTTTTCACTGCTAATTTCAGAATGGCATGGCACCCCATTCCAAGCAAACATTCTTGTGCATTTTGGGATTCAGCAGGTCTTTTTAGGTCCATCACTAGTGTTTGTTGCCTCTTGGCACGTTGTGGTTTAATATGGGGAGCTGTCTGGATTCCTTTGGCAGAGAATTGAGCAAGTTATTCTTCCTGGATGTTGGAATGCTGCTAGAGGCCCAGCTCATACATCCAATTGGCAGGGCGGGCCCATGCGATCAGAAGGAGGCTGGGCTGCCCTTTTGTGTAGCACTCATCGTCAGAAGGGGTGCATGCATCTATCTTCATCTGTCTACTGTTGGTGAGCAGGCTGGGAGCCACAGATGCTTCTAAGTGGTGTAACATGGCCAAGGATGGTTCTGAATCTGGAGGCAAGTTTCTGCGAGTGTGTTTTATCCAGTCCAAGATGGATTGAATTGCTGCGGAAATTAAATATATGGACTTGGTTCTGCATATATGACTCTTCTGTTAGTGTTGCAAGTCCAAGTATAATTGCTGTCTCTCAGACCACTCACAGCTGATAATATAACCCTGAAGAAACAAAGATAAAAGCACAAGATTTGTTTCTGCTTTCATACATGTGGATGTGCATTTCTGTGTGGTGTCTTTTGGTCTTTGTGATGGGGAATTTGGAGACATTTTGTGAGAAGCAGGAGCATTGATAATTGCATTCTGGTTAATCATCGTAAAGGCTCATGTTTGCTCCTAGCTGACGCTTTGCGGCTTCCGCTGGAGTTAATAATTCATTGCTGGACTGTGTCAAAGCATGCTCTTAAGTCAGATTCCTCCGTGGATTGCTGGCATCAGTAGGAGTCAGAAGAGATGAAAGATGGGCTTAGCGTTTGACAGCCATTAACTTGGTGAGGGCCTCTAGGCAGTGTTAGGTTAACTTCCTCATCCTGTGTGCTTCCCTGTGTTTGGGAATGTGAGGGACATGGGAATTCAGCTTCCTGTGAAGCTGTTAGAATTTCAGTAGCCAGACAGAAGAATGCTGAAATGAAGGTGTGAATATCAGTGGCCATATGGTTCTGGTTTAATAGGCTGTGGGTCCATTTGCTTGCCATGATGCTGAGGTGACAGTTTATAAAAGAGCTGTTTCACTACGAGGTTGAGTTGCTTTCCAATGCACGGTGCCAAACCTCCCAGGGAGAGCGTGCTTTTACCACTGAGGGTTGAATTTGGTCATGTCCATGCTTACAGTCATCTGCAAGAGGGATTGACATGCAGGGTTTGTACATAAAAAAGGGGTTAGCAATCTGAATTAAAAATTAACACATTCTCCTCATAATTACAGACTTAAAGCAGGCTAATGCTGTACAAAAGAGGGCTTTCCAGACAGAGTTTAATGGCCCCAAAGCAGACCCATCACTTCTCTCCCCCTCCTTTTAAATTAGCACTGGCATGTTTAAAGCACTCCTCAAATTCTGCTGCAAAATAGCTGTTTGGCTTTCAGTTGTGGTTTTTGGTGGTGTGAGTTTTTTTTAAAGGTGATTATTCTTTTCAATGCTAAAGATGGAAAGTGGTTTGCATATTCATGGCACATTATAATTTTGAAAATAATCTCCTAGTGGATATTTAACAATGGCTTTGGGTAAATGGACACTTGTTGCTCTTTGTTTAAACGATTACATCTCAATTATCGCTTGATGGTGAGAGCATGGGTAATACCCTCGGTTCTTTGTCAAACAGGCTCTAATTAAAACTGGTTCCTGCACTTGCCTCTTGGATAAATATGGACGTGAGGTAGTTCAGTGACACCCTGTCAAATTGCCGAATTGAGTGCAAGTTCCCCATTCATGTGGACAAATGATACCACTAATTGGGGTGCGGATGGCAGTAACAGCACTGCCAGTGTTGGTGCTAATCCTCTCTGCTTGGCTGGGCTCCCCCCACCTCTCCCCTACTTGGGACCAACACTCTTCTAATTTTACAGGATTTGTGTTTCACTTCCCCCTGTATCTGCCTGGTCACACAAAGCACTGGCCCTCAAATGTTCTCTCAGGGGTGTTTCCTGCTCTCTGCCTTTACATCCTGCTGCTTGTTTGGTACAAATTTAGTTCTAAAGCTGTGTTGAAACTCAGGTGTCCTTTGAGTTCTGTAACAAGCCAGCAACTCCCATTGTGAGTGCGTTGGTGGTTTTTCCCCTGAAGGAGGATGGCTCTCTGTGATGATGATACTGGATATTACTGGAGCTGGTCACTTCCCTGTTCTAGTTTTGTTTTGACTCTGGATGGCTCATTTGTCTTAGTCCATGTAAGTTAGCCCGTTGCAACAAAGCCCAAACCCCTGCTAGACAGGCCAGTAGCATCATAATACACTCAACCTGACTTTTTGCTCTGCTTGTGTGTGAGTATAACTGTATTGATGTTGAAATGTTAGCCTGGGTTTTCTTGCTCTTCTCTTCACCACAGCCTGCTTGGACTCCTGAACTCTCTGGCTGTTCTTTCTGCATCCCTCTGAAGGGATGAATGTGCAGAGCTGGAGGCAGAGGAAGAGACCTTGCCTGTCATTAATGCTGGATAATCACCCTGCTAGCCTTGCAGAGAGGACCAGCTAATGATTTAAGGCTTTCTCCAGAGCCAGTATGACAGTGCAGTATTTGCTGCTGCTGCTACAGTGCTGGATTAAGCAGAGAAAAAATTTTGGGAAGAAGCTACCTATCACTGTTACAACTCACTGCCAGCAATATCTCTCAATTTTGCTGGCTAATGCTCACCGACATTGGTAGACGTTGGAACTGTAGAGCTTCAGAACGGCACTAATACAGGAGCTGATCCAGGGATGCTGGTCCTATTCTCCACCTTATCCCTGTCCAGTGCAAGACTGAAAGAAGAGGAGATGATATAATTGATTGCAGGCTACCATTTTTTATGGTTTGTTGTGGTTTTTTTTTTAAGGTAAGGGTGATTGCATCTTTTGATTTTTGTAGTCATGATGAAGGAATCTCTTTCACTCCAGCGATGAAGCTTTACTTAACAAGGCAGGAGGTCATTATGGACACCCAGAGATAGAGTGAGGGAATGATTGTGACCCAGAGAAGGATATTCTTACTCCAACGACATCTGCATTCTGTCTGCATTGTCATTCTCTTAGAGATATGATACTTTCTACTTGGAAGACTTTTGCAGTTTTCCTTAGCTGAGGCCCAGCAGCCCTTAACAGTAGTTTTCCTCCTTCTCCTCCCACAGTCACATCAGAGTGCAGAAGTGATTGATGCGCGAGCTGACTGAACGCCCTACTAAATTGATTGCCAGTGAAACAGATAGCAGTTCCGACATCTTAGCTGGGTTAGCACTCACAGTTGTTTACACTAGCAGCCATTTGGAGTGGGTAGTTTCTGTTCATATCCTTCAAAGCTGTTGCTTTAAGAAGTCTATGGGTAATGGGAGACAGTGCTATGCTGAGCTGCACTGGGAAGGCTTTCCCTGGCAATACAATATGTGAAACAAGTACAGATATATAATTGTGCTGATTGTAATGCATAGATCTGCAGTTGCAAGGAGCTTCTGCAGTAGCATTATATGGCCAGAAAATAACAGAGAATGTCTCTTGAGAAAAGCAGCATCTTTAAAGTTGTGGCTAGCAGCTCTGGATTGATGGTTGTACTCCTGAAATCCCCAGGAGGCTGCTCTCTGTCCTAAAGAGTCGACTGTCTCTCCAGGTACCTTTACCTGTTTCAAAGTTTGGCTAGGAAGCAAGAGCTCTATGTATCCTCTGTGCTTCTGTCTCTGCATCACTGGTGGGTTATACAAACTAGAGGTAAGCAGGGGGAGAAGCCATCAAAACCAGAGCAGTGTGTGTGAGGTGAGTGGCAAGTTATTGAAGCAAGCCCAGCAACAGCGATGGTGCCTGACATGTATGCTCAGAAATGCAGAAGGAATGCCAGAGTAAATTATCCCTGCAAATATATTAACCTTCCTCTCCCAAAAGGGACCTTGCCTGCACTATGGGGTGTAGCTGGTTGTGATCAATAATTTTCCCTGCAATGCAACTGACTGCAGTTTTCCTCTAAGAACGTTGGATTCAGACATGTCTCTTCCACTCATGAAATGCCTGGTAGGAGGGTACAGATATTCTGTATTCATTTGGTCACAAGTAAGGAGAGCTTGCTCCGTGCAGTCATTTGAGGAAAATCACCTTTAAGATAAAGTTTGCTGATTTGGAAGCCAAAACACACTGTAAGAGATCACTGCCACCTGTGAACCTCTGAATTGTGCAAGATGCAGTGATGCCTTTGGGGTAGGTGAGCCTGAGCCACTGAGCACGTTCTGCAGAGATAACCCTGTTAATGGGAATTGCTCCCAAACCAGAGAGTACAATGTTAATTCAGAGACTCTTGTTTTTTTCCATATAAAATGTCCTGCACCATATTTTGTGATATTTCATGTCTAACATACACATTGCAGTGTTGTTTTAATTTAAACAGAAGTGGAAATAACGAATTGGTGGTGATTCTGCAGGTATGTCAGTGTTCATGCACAGTAAAACATTCTCCTGGTAGCTTTTTGTTCTTCATTAAACGTAGATATCCCAAGTCTGGATTTTTTTGCCTGTGTGTGTTGGCAAATTGAAGACGTGCATTTGTGAGCAGAATTACTGGACTGTGAAATGAAATAATGTGGCAGCAGGGCTGTTGTTCTGGAATTTAAAAAGAATGAACTTTGAATTTGGGAGTGTCACCAGTAGTTTGCAGACTGGAGCTGGGTTGGCACCGTGGTTAAATGTGCACTTGGGACCTGTGACAGTAACTTCCCGACAGTGTTACACACACGTTCTGTGAAATGCTTCTTCATGGCTGTACGTTTGGCATATTAGCAAGTGCATTCTTTATTCCTTTAGTGCTTCCAATTTTTTTCTTGAAGATGGGGGTGGTCTGTTTCTCGATTTTTCCGTGGCTTTCTGCACTGTAATGATGGCACCATCACCTGACTGCTGGAATACACTGGCCTGACTTTAATCATCGGGTGACTGGCTCTTAGCATGGTTTCATCTCTGCCGTTTTACATCTCCTCTTGTAATTGCATGATTGCTTGCAGCATTGTTTTTCTGTTGGTGACAGTGAAAGGCACACACGAGTATTTATGTAATCATATATTTTTCCGTTTGGTATTTAAAGTGTAGGTGAAGAAGTGGTACTTTGCAAATAAAATTCTCTTTATTTGATTGTAAGCAGCATATTTTCACCCCTTACGTGCAAGCATTTTATTTTCACACCTCATGTGCAATCATTTGTAAGACAAGGTTATATATACACACACTCTTAAGTATCATATGGAGGAAGAAGTAGGTTGAGCCTGTATGAAAGGCTGCATTTCTGTAGTGCTGACAGTTTCATTGATGTATATATGCTTACAATTAAATAACCTGTGTAAAGCTACAAAAAAGCGCGATGTTTAACATAAATAGTATCTCAGTCTTTTAACTGCTAAATAACCAAACACAGCAAAACAATGGAGAATCAAAGCTCTCCTTTAAAGAGCATTGACGGCAATTAATATGCAGCAAAATTATCTGCCTGTACAAGTTGTACCAACAGCTCTGCAAGTCTAAAATGGCAGAAGCTTTCAGTTGCTGTATAAAAATCAAACTACCATTTATTTCAGCCTCATGGTATGTGCAAATTCATGCAGCTCAGTTAAGGGAATAGCTTCACAACTGGTGTTACAATCTGTGGCTGGAGTGCTGCATCACAATGCAGCAAATGCATTTTCCACATTAACCAAACATGACAGCTGAAACGATTATTAACCATGCAATATGTCGGAAGTCATCAAAAATTCACATCAGGGTAATTGCAGTGGCTCAGGGAAAAAAAAATAGTAGCATCTCTCTCCTCTTGCCTGCCTGCCACCTCACCCCCTCCTAATTCCTACATGGTACAGTCCGTTAACAATAAAATATCCTTCTGTAACCTATAAACTGTTACTCCCATCAGTTACTGCTTTCAGACTGATGCTTTTCCTAGAATTTGAATAAAGCACCACTGGAAAAAAAAAATATATAGATGCTTTACAGACAGTGGTGTTCAGCCGTGGAAAGCAGCTGCTTTCTTATTGTCTTGCTGGACTCTTGACTGTCTCTGCCATTTCAGGACTTGCAGGTTTGATTTATATATATTTTTTTTTTTAAAATGAGAAAACTTGAACATTAATAGATACAGCCATGTAAGCCTAAATACCAGGCAGCTGAAGTGTGGCAGTTACAGTCAGCATTAACAGGTTTGTAACTCCTCAGTACTGAGATCTACAGGTAGGAATGTCTGTCTTTTAAAATATATAAAATGAGGGTTAAAAGCTTGCTTTAATAAGAGAGAGTTTTCCTTCAGGTGTCTTTTATGGCAGTTTTTCTTTGTACTGTTGCTGCAGGTTGTTTTAATTTGTAGGTGAGTAATTAAAGAGAACAGGTGGGTAGTTTTGGAGAAAGGGTCCTTTGCTCACAGAAAAGAAACTGGAAGGTCTGTGCCTTTACCTTCCAATGTTCTTCACTAGAGCAGCTGTTGGGTGGGGCAGTCCAGCGTCTGCTTTGGGTTTCATTTGTGTTGCCTTTTTAAAGACCCTCTTGACATTGCTGACTTTGCTTTTCATTTAAGCAGAAATACAGTAGAATAACTTTCTGAATGCCTTTATTCCTGTTTTCTTTTCCCTAGGCTATGAAAAGTCTATGCAAGTATTTTAAACAAAAAATAAAGATACTACGTGATTATGATTTTTTTCTCCTGCTTTTCATTGTGGTGCAGAGATGTTGGTCCACTGTTTCCCCTGTTCTTACCTAGGCACTTATGATTTATTTAAAAGACACATTAAACTTTCTTTAATTTTATTTTGAAGTAAGGATTTCAAATGTAGGACAAAAATAAGAGAGAAAATATTTCTACTCTTTCAAAGCAAATGTTTTTTTATTAATTTCTTAAATGAGGTGGTGAAGCATATTTGCTTAGTCAACTGGAGTTTGTAGCCTAGGTCCCATCTCTCTTTCAAGTGAATAGGATACATTATGAAAAGGGTTAATCCAGTAAAGTCATAGTAAAGGGAAGCAGTCAGGGAATTAATATTTATATAAATGTGGTGGCCATGACTAGCTGGATGGGTGGCAGCTCATTTAATACTCTCAGATCTGGGGACTTAGAGGCTGCATGAAACTGGGAGCTCTGCCTGGCTTTGGTATGGGGACAAAAGTACAGGGTGGGTTGATTTTTCTCCTTTCCTTTCAATTCTATTTTTATGTGTGAAAGGAAGCAGTTTAATAAAACATCCTGTGCTGGGACAGCACCTGAGCTCTTGCAGTAGAGTGACTTGCCTCCTTTGGGGTTCCCTCCCCAAATATTAAGGTTCCTGTGTGCCATGTTCTGCACTCTTCCTTTTGTCAACTGAGAAATGCTCAGAGGGAAGACATGGAACAGTGGCATAGCATGGCCAAAAAGTTGCCTCTCTCCATCCAGATTACCTGTGCAAAGGGAGGGTTTTTCCACCAAAGCAGCTCAGCAAAAAATCAAGTAAAGGACAATTAAATATGTGATTTGCCTGTGTAAAAACATGGAGGAAACCATCCACCCCCGCTGACCCCGTATGGGAGACGGCTCAGTTATCCTTGCAGTTAGTACACTGTGGCAAATTATTTTCCTTTGTTTGAAGTGGGTGGGAGACAGACTTCAACTAAGCTCCATAAATTAATGTATGAAAAAATGACTGGGCCACTGTAAAGAACAATTAGCTATAGGTCTCTTATAGCAGGGTTTTCCATGATATCTGTTGGCAGCATCTGGACTTGACATTTAATTTACATTAAAGTCCGAAAGCTTGTGCGCCTTGTTAATGCAAGGCGCAAATAAAGGCATGCACTGCTAGACAGTTCCTTAGCCAGGGTGGAGTACAGCCAGAGGAGAAAAATGGAAACCTATTGTCTGTGGTGTATCCTCAGCACACCGGCCTCATGCCCCAAGTCGGGAAAGTTTAAACCTTAGGTTTATTACACAATAGGAGAAATAAGCTGAAAAAGGATAAAGTGTTTATTGTAATATATTTATTGCAGCAAAGAATTTGGATGTATGCTTTTCTCTCTGAGCCCTTTAATGTTTTTAAATATAGGTTGTATAATTATAACAGGCGTATTCTAGACTTCTGTTTCTTAGTTTAATGATCTGTAATTAATAATTCATATGTAATTTAAATAATTAACTTTGTGAAATGTATCAGTAATATAGTAAAGAAAAACCATTTCTAAAGACCGTGGCATGTTTAAATTGAAGATCTAAAGATATCGTGACATGTATGAACTCCAGATTGCTTGCTTTCACTGTCAGTAAAATATTTATATTTATTCTAGGGGATAAGGTGTCATGTTGAAAATGCTATTATGTGAACAAAGTAGCTATGATTAATTTACAAATACTGAGGAAGAATGGGGTAGCTAACTTGGGCTTATTTTTTTTAACTCAGGTGGATGATTTTGCCAGATCATCTCATGTTATTTAAGAGGGCTGAACTTCAAATTTACACATTTTCTTAATATTTCAGTGTGTATTTAAAAAAAAAAAAATCTACATTCTTCACACTACAGTGAATATAATCTTGTCTCTTTGTCCTGTTAGCCATTATCAGTGAAATAAAGTAAATTTAACTTGGGAAAGGTTTTCTTTCCCTGTATGGTTTTTCTGAGAGACTTCAAACTGTAGTAGAAATGTTACAGGAACCTCTTTTGTGGAGGTACAGCACTGGGGTAAGCCACCTCTGCTGGTTCAGGATTTGCATCTTGGTGTAACTTAGTTGTCGCATTTCCCGTGCTGACAGGATTTTGATGTCTGAACCAGGCGTTGTCCCTTTGAGGCAATGAGCGTTCACTGCCTGCATCACTTTCTGTCTGAAATGCAGATGGAGGCTGAAAAATGCTGCTTGGCTTTTCTTTTCATGAAGCAGAAAGATAACTCGTGCTCCTAAGGAACGTTCAGGAGGGCAGCATGCAGACTTTCAACTGTGGGATGGGGGCACAGCAGCCAAAATCTTTCCACTTGAATCAGCCTGAGAACAGGGACAGTGTCAGATTCAGTGCTTCCAGGCTTACTGCTTGAATCCAGAGGAGGTAAAGAGAACCAATATTTTTTCATTACTGTTTTTTTACCTACAGTTTCAGATGAACTTGAAGGCGTTTAACTGTTTCTACTCATCTGAAATTGTGAAGGAGGAGATGTGGAAATATCAGTCATGTTTTGGTTTTCAAAAAATCCTGAGAGCATCCCTGTTTCTCACAAACAGCAAGGTTACATGTTCCCAGTCAGACAAGCAGAAGGATAAAGCACTTAACAAGAGATGGGGGTGACTGAAGGACTGCAATAAAATTTTTAGAAGTGAATTAGAGGAGGCTGGGTATTAATGAGTAGCAGGTTTGTTTAATAATTTGCCCCTCTTGCTGGTGATCCATCAGAAATGTAATTTTTGGATAAGGAATACTTTGACTGATTGGGGTGACTGTTTGGCTTTTGGATGTGATCCTGAGAAATGAATTTTCTGCTGCCAGGTTAAGTGGGTTTTTGTGGTTGCCTGTATGTTATTGCTAATATACAATTAGTCCAGCAGCAGACACTGCAAGCTTGTCTGTGTGCCTCCTTTATGCCTTTTGCTTCTCTTTTCAAACTACTCCCTTACTAGCTGGTGTTTTCTGTGGGGTTCGGAGAGATACCTCCTGTAACAGGGCTGGACACTCCTCTTTCCTCGGTTGTATCAATTTTTCGTGTGGTACCCATGGATTTCCAGTGGCTGGCTTCTCAGCTTGCGCCTTCTAGGAGACTCCTCGCCAGCTCTCAGTACAGGGAATTGAGGTGTGGTCTGCAGTGGCACCTGTGCTTCGTCCCTGCCCCTGCCATGCAGGGACGTGACATGGGCAGAAATTCAATGTACAGGTTTCATTTGTCACCGTGTTATTCGAGCGTGGTTTCCTCCTAGAGCGGGGAGAATGCACAGCCACTTCTCGAGGAAATGTGGAGTAACCACAATGCTAAAATGGCAGCGAAAGAAATAAGAAAATGGCGTCATCAGTGAAATTGGTTTCAATGGCTTGATTTGAGGGCATCCTGCCTGATGCGATGCATGTTTCTAGCAAGAGGTATTACATTACAGCCTTAGATATGACTGTACAATTAAAGTATTAAATCATTTAAATCTGTAGTTTTTTTCACAGTATTCCCTTAAAAAACATGATACTGGAGAGGTGGGTATAACAGCTTATTCTGGTGGATGATGAGAACTTACCTTCGTTTATATGCTATAAATATTTTTACTATGGAGTTGCATTGTGGATCTCAAGCCCACTGGAATTATCTCATAATTTAATTTACTGAAATTCCAAAAAAGAGGCAAAGCCTTGAGTTTTGATTGTGGATCTCTTGAGGCGTTTGTGATTTTTGTAGGCTTGTATTTTTTATTCAGGATCGTAATGGAAGTACTTGTACAGCACAGGGGAGAGGCTGTAGCCACTCATCATAGCACTGAGCAAAGCCGCACACTAAGGTCATCCCTCTGCCTCCAAAATTGTCAAGAAAAACAGGTAGCCATATATTTGGAAATGTGATGAATGAGCTCAGGTTTCATACTTTGTGGTCTGTTTGCTCTGTGCTGATGCCAGTGCCACAGGAGATGGGCTTCCCGTGAGTCCTGCTGCTGCTCCTGCTGGCCTGATCTGAGAGAGATTCTCTCACTAAAGAAGTTGTAATCCAAGTGAGGTAGTGTTGTGTTTAATTGCCTTTGTGACATTTTGGTTTCTTTGTCTTGATTAAGATAAACAGAAACACCATCTGAGATACTTTCAGGTGTAATGTACCAGTGTTAGCCAGCTGAACAAGCTCCTTCTTGAGTAATGTCTCCTACTGCCACAGTTGGCTGGCAAGAGTGTCTACCTGTCTACCTTCTTTCTAGTTTTCCATTTTTATGTTTATTCAATTAATAAAACACAGAGATGTTTATATTCCTGATAGAAATATTCAGGAATGTAAAGATGGTAATATCTTTCTAGTTCTAGATAGTTTTTTTTCATTGTTACTCCTCCTGTTCTTTGCATGACCTCTCAGCAGGTTAGGGCTATTCTAGACTTTCTGTTTTGTTATTGCCCAGATCTCCTTCGTGCTTTGTATCTTGATAGGACCTGGGATTCTTGTTGAACCACTCCCAGTTATATCCTATGGAGAAGGAAAATGAGTATATGCCTGGGAAGAAAGACAGGATCATTACAGAAAGTAGCACTGTTGTTTACACTACTTTTGTATTGCATTAACAATTGCTGTCAAAAATGATCTGTGCAGCGGAGGCTGGTGATTGTATGTGAAAGAGGACCTCATTCTAATCAACTTTGCTGCAAAATTTTGGATTAAGAAATGTATTATCTTAGTTTTATGCCATTAAAGTCTTTGTGACTTTGAAAAAAACCTACAGCATTCCCATGCGCTGTGCAGCCCAGCATGACACGGCAACAATTTTTAGAGTCTGAGAATGAGAAACTAACTTGTGTAATTGAAGTTTTGTTGGTTTCACTGTGATGGAGGGGAAAAACAGAACAAATAGTATGGATAATTGCTAATATTTTAATAATTAGGTACGCTGTATAAGCAGTATATAAATTATATATATTGTGATGGTTGATATATTGTGGTGTTTTTTAAAACTCATATCCTACTTCATTCATTTTAATTGCACTTGGATTTGTTAAATCTTGGAAATGTCTCTGACATATTTTAAAAAAATCTAAAATACACAGGAACACTGCAATGAATTTTCATGTTGTGTTAGGAGTCAAGCCACTTTTAAGTACAGTTTTAAATGAAATACTGAAATCTCATAGTGCATGAACTCACCGAGCATCATGTGTTGAATTAGAGGAAACTAAAATTAAGCAGAGTCATGTTCCTTGCCAGCAGTGATGATCTCCATTTATACACAGAGCAAGCAGTGCCACATAGCAGAGTTCAGTTTTGGCGCTGTTGAGTGCCTGGCACAATATTCCTGCAGGAAATCTGAGCAGTGGTATTTTTCTATACATTTCCAGTATGATAAAGCTGTGCTCCTTGTATGTTTCGTGGTGAATTTTGCTTCTGTTCACTGCAGATATCTGCATTCTCCTTGCTGGCCACTTGCTGGAGATGTGTGTTGGAGGACTGCAGTTGGGTGTGGGGTGTGGTGGTGCCTCTCAGTGCTGGGGATGGTTTGATATTAACTGATGGTTTGATATAAGCCTTCCATGCTTAATGGATGGTGTCCTGGCTAAAGTAAGTGCTAGGAGGTGTTTGTATTTCTTCCCTTCAAGCCTGTATGTCTGAGGAACACATCTCCAGTCTTCACTTGCCAGATTGAAACAGGCCCAGCAAGAGTCAAAGAGCGTGCACCATCTGCCCCTGCTTATGTTAGAGCTGATCCGTGATTTTCCCAAGGAATGCTTTCGGCAGTTTGAGTTTCTCCTGTCATGGCTAGAAGGAATAATGATATTTATCCAACATAGCAAAATCCAATGTTCCCAGATACAGTCTTAAGATTACTGTGAAAACTGCATGAGTTTCACAGATCAAAGAGTCTAAACCAGCAAAATAATGTAGAAAAGAGTACTAGATCTTTGCATTGCAGGCACTAACCTGCAGCAGAGAGCTCTTTGTAAATATTTGCTTAGGGTTCACTCTGTAACACAGATTAAAGACTGTGTTCAAACCTGGTCACTGCATCAACGTGTGCCAGTGGTGAGGTGGGAGAGGCCCATTCCTGCCCAGTGCTTGTCTCTGGGCAAGGGCGCTGCTCTGCATCTTCCATGGCCCGGGGAGAGCCTTGTGGGCAAGTAGAGGTGCCCCTCTTGTTCTGCACTGTGTGTGGGTTCCAGCCTGGCCTGCATCGGCTCCTGCTGCTGCTGGGGTGAGGCCCAGGTTGCTGCTTCTCTGTCATGAAAGGAGGACAGTATTGTGGCTCTGCAAAATTGGATTTTGCTGGAGCAGGAAGCCACTTTAAAAACCCTGAAGTAATCTTTAAAATTGCTACTAGTCACGCAAGGAAGCAGAGATGAAGCCAGGCTTTGTATATTATAATGACTTAGTGCCACTCAAATGCTGTTGGTTTGCAGGGTGGAGAAGAACTCTGCTAGCTTGACTCTCAAACCAGCTGAGCATGAGTATTGGCTACAAGTGTGTGGCGTGGTCACAGTGCACAGGGGGATGTGATTCGACCTCTGTGAAGGCAGGTAGCAGAGCAGCAGATCTTCCCCAAGCCCAGCGTTTGGCTGTATTAGCACAGTTCTGTGTTCTAGCTATTGCTACGTGCTTTTCCCTTTCACCTTCAACACGGCTGTTGCTTTGAAAGCCTCTGATGCAACAGCCAACTCTTAGGTCTTACCAAACTCTAAAGCCTTCTGGTTTTTCCCTGCTTATGTTCAGTCAACAGGGAATTAAAAATGTTGCAGGATTTCCCACTCTAAACATGATGGTAAGGAAGTTGAGAAATGTATGTTGTAGTTTGACAAGTGCATCTGTCTTAGGCTAAGGAAATTTTGTATTGCTAAATCCTGAAATTGAACAACGTATAGAGTTATGGATGAGACTCGTCAGACCATCCTTTCCAGTGGACCTTTTTGTCTGTGTACAATGATGCCTTGCCTCTCATACAGCTTTGAAGTGATACTGACTGGTGAATCACCCTTCCTTGGGTTACCTTCCTCTCTGCCCTCAGTCTGTTTTGGCCCTGTAGCAGTTTTGCCATCTGAAGCTCTCCAAGGAGGAAACTGCATTCACAAATGCTCTTGGCTTGTTGTGTTTGGTAGCTGATCTTTGGGCATCTGCCTTGCTGCTTTGAAGGGCACAGTTTTGCACAGGCCAAGGTATGTAGTGAAGCTGCTAATCTGCATGGCTTGAGCCCAAAAAACCTGATGCTTTCTGAAAAACAAATCGTGGGAGACCTATGGAAGCTTCCAAGACACAGTGGTGTCACACATACGAAGGAAGAGTGAATAGACTGAAATACTGCCCATGCTACACTGATGTGTCCCCATCCTCAGGAATACAACAGTTGGCCATGACTCTTCACCCTTGGGCCTATCTATTTAAAGCCAGCCAGCAAGCACTGATGCTTGTGTCAGCACAGACAATAATTTAGATTTAAAAAGTGCCAGGTAGTTTTGCTTCATTTTCTGTTTCCAGAGAGAACATGGCCAGGAGGGTTGTGCCAGGGTACACCAACTCGGGATTGGGCTCAGATGTGTCCGTGTTTTCAATAGGATTGTAGTTAGCAAATTGTTTCTTAAAATTGCTAGTAGAAATAATAAATTCAGGTGCTTCACCTGGAGTTGCCAAAGTGATTTTTGTTAACTGTCCCTGCTGGATTCACTGGATCTACTGGAAATCCAGCACTTGAAAATATTTTAATCAAAGAGCAATTGGCTTGAAATGGTCCCAGATTGTTCATTTCATTTTCTTCTTTCTTTCTGTGCCAGTGGAAAAGTACCCATTGCTGTCAACATTCAAGGCCTCAATATACTATTTGGCAACATTCACCTTCTCTTGACAGCTTGAATACTAAGATCAAGTATTAAAAGTATGGCCTGGCTGATGAAAGTAATTAAGAGACTTCTCTCAGCCAGGAGAGTTTACTAACCTCATTTACTGCAGTAAATGGAAAAGACTTTCAGTCTCCTGTCAAAAAGAGACCATCGGTGCATGCACATGTGCCCTTTTGTACTGATAATGAACTACTGGAACACTCTCATGCTGGAATTCAGGCTGGAGCAAGGCAGGTGCTGGTTGCTGTCATACCAGCCTGTGTCAGTCAGCGGTTGTCTGAGATGAGAGGTAAGAGTGGAGCAAGCACAGGCTGCCGGGAGTCCTGTCCTGCACTTTCGCTGTGGGGCCACTTCTACAAACTGTCATCAAGTGAAGCAGAGTGAGGCTAGGTTCCAGCAAAAGGGGGAGACTGTGAGATCAGCCTGAAATTCAAGGTGTAGGAGATCCAAGAGGATCTGGAATGTGCTTAGGAAAGATGCTGAGAGTCAGTAGACGTGTGAGTGTAAGCGGGGCTAGCTGCGAAGCGGGACCCTGAAGGTGTGAGAGTGAGTGTATTTCTATGCCTGTGTCCCTGTTTTGCAAACACCATCGCTTCGGATATTGTACAAGTGGTGTGTGGGAAACATTCAGCAGTGAGTGGTGCAGAGAACTGGTGATAGAGAAGAGTTATGCTGCTTCCCTTCCAAACTAGATGTAGGAAAGATGTGTGGGAGTCAGACAGTAAAAAACAGGAAAATCAAAAGCCACTCACTAAAGCAGGGCAGAGTGATATGACATTAAGGCTCTGGGAGTTTTTTGCATAAACCTGCCTCAGGGAAGTAAGATTTTCGTTTTCAAGCGAAATCCAGGCTACACTGGGATCCCTGCACTGGCAGAGCTTGTGCACAGGGAGCTGCAAGGTGAGGTTTCACCTCTGAGATTACAGCAGTGCTCGTGTTGGCTGTTCCTATCTTTGCCATCTGCCTCTGCAAAATAGCCTTTTGTCTCCTAACGATAATCTCTGTTCTCCTCCTGCTTTTTTCTTTGGGTGCTGAATATGAAGCAGTGTCTCCTTACTTGTTGTATAATCAGCAGCATCTCCCCCGAGAGGGCAGCTCCTGCTTTGTGGGTTGTGCACTCCCCGTGCCTGCTGAACGCTGCACCTCCGTATCCTTGTTACAGTCTGCCAGCGTTCATGGCAAAGTCAAACCTTGCCGCTGGGATTGCGGAAAGCTTTTAGGGCAGATGTAACTGGTGAGCACAACCTGCACTGTTCACAGCCCAGCCTTCTTCAGAGATACGTGAACCCTTAAAGTTGTGACCTGGGATTTCTGAGGACAAAAATTCTCTGATGTGAAGTGCATCTCGGCCATCTTTCTGCCTATCCTTGTTCCGGGGCTCTGCTTTTTCATGCAGCAGAGGTGCGTTTATGTGTGTCCGTGAAATCATGTCTGGTGATCAAAGCGTAGTGCACCACTAGGTGGCAATGCGCTAAATCCAGGGAATCCAGCAGCCAGCCGGACACACCTCACTTTCTTAAAGATTGGAATTCTGGCCACCAAAGCCTGGAGTGACACCCCCTGGAGCTCTTATTTGGCCTAAGTAGAAGCTGCTCGCACAAGCAGTAACAGGAACTCCAGCATCAGTTATTGAAACTCCCTCTTCTGAGGTTTAACAATTAGCCTGTAATTAACTGAAGCAGAAATTGTCATGCTAGAGTCATAATGTTTAGCGCAAGACATAGGGCAACCTTTTTAAAATGTATTTCTCCTTAGTGAGGCTTTACAGATGTTATTTGGAATATGTGAGGATTTTATTCTGCTAAAGAAGTAGTTTTGAGATTGAAAAAGACAATTATCATCCTCTAATTGGCATTCAGTGTAATATGATCCCTTAAACGGACCTCATAGAACTCTCTGGGTGCTGGGCGGTTTCATTAAGATACTCAGCCTGAGTTTACTGTCATCAAGGGAAGTTCAAGCACATCTTAAATTACTCTGTTGATTACCATCATTGCTGTGTACCTAGGCAGGTACCTGCTAGGGCACACATCCCTGAAAGGAAAGAGGGGAAGACCAAGGGCAGGAAAGGTAGGACTTGTGTCTCTTGGGGTTTTCAGGAGTCCAGTGCTTACAGAGCGAGGAGGGAGCCAGGCATCCAGGACCTCTGCAGGCTCACACCCTCCATCACATCCTGCTGACTGTAGGTCTGCATCCTGGAGACCGTGGACTGATTTTGCCTGTAAAATTAGAAGTGCTCTTAGAATACAGCTAACACGCTGTTCTCTGCAGCATCAGATCTCTACCATCAGAAACAGTTGTGTGTCTTCTGCTCCTATATTGGTGTGTGCTTTGAAGGTCTAGAAGCATGTTTGTTTTAATTCCAGATAATTTTTCTCCATTTTAGGTTGAAGGTGGGGAAATTAAAAAATAAAAGGAACCCAGAAAACTCATTGCCCTCCCAAAGTCCTTCTACCCATGCAGGCAGGGACAAGCCTTACAAGGCACGTTTCCATCCCTCTCCTGCACAGACCTGAGGCTGGGTGTTGGCCCAGTTAGGTGACTGCGGCAACCCTTGTCTCAGTTACAGCTGCTGTAATAGTTGGTCCCTAGACATGTGCAAGGATCTGGATTTAGCTTCCTTTTTTTTTCAGGTTGTAACTATGATTTCTCTGTGGGTATTGTCTAAAAATAAAGCAGGACCTGTCACCTGGTGAAATGAAGAATGGGCTGGGGAGCAGTGGCCGTTCTCTTCCATGTGTAATTCAAGGGCTGTTTCTGGGGAACTGCACTGCACGTCTCTTGGAGGATGGTGGCTTGTTCTCTCCCTGGTGTACAGAAAGGGGTCACCTTCTTATTTCCAGCTGAAGGGGGCCACAGCCTGTCCTGTGTACCTCAAATGCTTGTTCTACATATTTCAGAAGGAGAGGGTGCAGTGCCCTTTATTTCACATGCTGGTGCTAGGGCGCAGGAAGCAAGCAGTACAGCTATGCGACAGTGTTCTGCCAGATTGCTTCAGACTGGGGAGATTTCAATTGCTCAACACCTCCCAGAGCTAAGTATCACTCTCTGATACTTGTGATTGTATATATTACTGCTGCAGGGCAGTTTCTAAGACCTACAATAAATATATTTTTCCAAAAGCCCAAATCTCCGTGTGTCACCACAGGAATGCGTTGCAGAAAGATGGGGAGACTAAAAGGCACAAAATCGTCCTGATTCTTGACAAATTCAGTTGGGCACTGCTGCAATTGTGTTTTCTCTTTATAAAAGTGTAAAGCATGGTCCACTGAGTTCCCTCTCTCTGGGTTTGTTAGCAGCTTTTGGTTTTAGAGTTGTGGAGTGAGTGTACAGACTTTTAAGATATTAGCACTTAATGGAGTTGATAATTCATAGCTGATTACTTCAGAGGGATACAAAAGCTTCTTTTCCTTTTTTATGACCTGAATAATGATTAAGTTGAAGTCTGGGCATACAAATCAACTTGATTTATTTAATTGGTGATGTAACAGTGAAAATTCAAAATAAAGATATGCATGTTAAAATGTGATAAATGTATCCTGATTGTTGTCTCTGCGTGTTACTGCATTTTACCTCACACCTACTTGTTTAAAGTTAAAGCTTTATTTTGTATTTCCTAGTATAGGTCATAAAAGTAACCTTTGGGATAAGGAACTAACAGCTCATCTAAATCAGTTTGTTAACACAAACCTGACCTCTTTGAGATTTACTCATATACTGAGAATTAAAAATATAATTCTTCCTTTTTACTCATTCCAGCTATATTAATGGAGAGAAGCTGTGTGGTAAACTTTTTCTGTATGCTTTCTGACTGTTTAGTTATTTCCGTCCTTCCTCAACTGACTATTTTTAAGGCTCTTTTTCACAGTTGTATTGGTCCTCCAAGAGCTCCACTTCTGCCTGAAGCTGCCAAGTCAAAGCCTGTTTTATTTTTTTCAGCATACTCAAGTCCAACAATCTTATCTTGGCTTATCGCTCCTACCAGCTTTCATCCTAGCTCCCTCAAATGGAGAGCAAGAGGAAGCAGATGCTGGGACGCAGAGATAAAAAGAGAATAGAAGCAGGACATTTCACTAGGATTTAATGCATATTAAACGAGGGGATTAATGCATTTTCATTTTCACGTTGCTCTGGATGGGCATTTTACTGTATCTTTGGTGAAGTAAAGTGACCTTTAAACTTCTTGGGACTGGACTGCCGAGAGAGCTCTGAGCACTTCTCAGAGCTGAAAGAGCTGAGTACTACAATATGTATCTGATGTTAGTGCAAGGCTGATTTTTTTGGCTGAAGCTCTGTTTCTCCTTTTCTGCAGGGATTCCTGAAGAATGAAAAAGATAATGCATTGCTGTCTGCCATTGAAGAGTCTAGGAGGAGGGTAAGTTGGAAGAAAGCCCCATTGTTTTTTCCTAAAAACAAAAACAGGTGAGGTTTACAGAGTCCAGTTTGCTTCCCTTGAAAGGGATCAGTACTTAGTATGTAAGAAAAAGACACAGTTAGCCTTCCCCTCTTCATCTCCTGTATCTTCACCTCTGAACAAATAGTTGTTTTGAAGATCATCTGAGCAGCAACTTGTTTTCTGCTAAGAAATTAATCTAATCCTGTTTCTGAACCTGTTTGTGCTTTTGGTATCTGTCATGTTCTGGGACAGTGATTTTCACAATTGAATTATGCAGCGTGGAAAAATGCTTCCTGTTATTTGTCTTGAAACTCCTTCTTGGAAATGTCATTCCATACTTCCTAGTCCTCACGTTATGATTGTTTCCCTCCATGTATACTGGAGGCATCAGGTTTAGAACTGAGCCTGTGTTTCTTTCAAATTATAAGAAATAGTACATAAGTGTTATTAAATTATTTCAATTACATAAAATTATGCTGTAACTATTGAAGCATATTTAAAACTCTGTTGAAGTTATTATAGTGAAGGTACAGGTAAGACTTATATCCTGCCATTAAAGTATAAAGTGAATTTTATAACGCAAGAAAGGAACACAAGTCTTAAGCTCTAGGTGCATGCTTGCACTGTAATTAAATGTTTGCCAAATGTGACTGTCTCATATAAATTATTTCTTCTGAGGAATGTTTTGCTCATTAATTGACAATATCATAACAGTGAACTGCAATGCCAACCAAGACATTTAGTTATGTACCTTGCAGCACGGAGCTGTGTGAGCAGGAAAGTAGAAGATACAATATAGCTTATTCTCTATTTAGAATTAGTGGAGATTCTCTTGTTTCCTGTGCTGGTATACCTGAGTCTCACCTCAACAATAACAGAAAAGGTAGTGAAGCATCTTCTCTATCCTAATGCTATTACCAAAATAAGGGAATATCTCCCTTACTGAGGGAAAAGCTGTTCCTTCCCGTATGTTCCCCAGTTGGATCTGAAGACAATGTAGCACATCAGCCATTTTAAAGGTTAAGGTTGTTTTTTCTAGGGATTTGATTTTCCTGTGTGCTTTCCCAAGTTATGTTCCTGATGAAAGAGACTTCCTGATTCTTTGACACTGGTTTATTTTCCTTTAATATTTTGATTTTTATTTTATCCTATTTCCCGTTTAAAAGAAAAACACACTGGTGAAAATTATTATGGGCAATAAACACACATCTTTGTTAAGAATGCAGTGAGTCAGACCTTTGTAGGCTCCAGGGAGGTGAAAAGCTAGTGGTCTTTAGAGAAGTTAAGTCTCAACAAGCCACACAGATCAGTGATGAATCTGGATATTGTGTGTGTGCTGCCAAGTTAAAGGAGGAAGCCCACTGATTTTCAGCCTGCTCAGATTGCTGTGCTGCCGTGCCATGGAAGAGACACAGTTTCCCTCTTTTACCAGCTGGGGGTATGTGAGAGTTGTCTTAATTCCACATACACCTACTTTCTGAATCCCCTTGTACCTGAACAGGAAGCTTGTTAAAATAATATGCAGCACACCATTAGCTCTTGAGGGCTGACCTGGTTGATTTATGTATGTAGTTGCTATTTTTTGTTTCATTTTTGAGCTTGTCTATTAATAGCAGAGTTAGGCTGGTGGGTGTTTCTGTATGTTCCTTAGCTCTTGTTCTTCACCAACAGACTTTTGCCATGGCTGAGGAGTATCACCGAGAATCAATGCTGGTTGAATGGGAACAGGTGAAACAAAGGATTCTACATTCTCTGCTTGCATCAGGAGAAGATGCTCTTGATTTCACCCAGGAAAACGAGGTAACTCTGTCTTTTTAAATGCTGTGCACAGTCACGCACAGCACTGTACACAGCTGGCATTCCAGTACTGCTGAAACCACCTCTGAAATATTCTGCAACTACAGCTGTGTAAAAATGAGAAATATAAAATCCTTATTTATTTCTAGAATGGCTCTGACTAGCAGAATGCATTGTCTAGCAGAATATTAAACCTTTGTGATTGTTTCTATTTGTTGGCTGATGGGTACAGGCAGTGGAGCTGCTGTTGCTGAAGCTGTGTTTTGATCAACATATCTGCTGGCTGGAAACTTAATCTCAAGCACATACTGGGTCAATATACCCAAGGGACAGAAAACACACTGGGGACTTCAGTAAGCCCTTGCAATGTTACACCAGGGAGTTTCTCAGGTGCAATTGTGCTTGCATATAGGTCTTAGAGTGTCTCTTCCCCTTATCATTGTGTGCTAGCCTGGATTTATGATTTTCTTAGGAGGCTGATGAAAGTCTCTCAGGTTTCTTGGCAAAACCAAATGAATAAGCAAAAAAAGAAAAGCTTTTTTTTAATCTTACTGCCTCATGCAGAGCAGATTAGAATTTTGTGCTGCTCAAACTTCTAGTGTTCAGGTTAATCCAGCAGTGACCAAATCCTTTGGGCAAGACTGACTCCATGTTTAACAAAAGAGCTATTGACTACCATCTTGAAACGTTCCTTATCTTCTGGTACAATTTAAACCTTTACAGTTTATTCTCTTAAAGAATATGTTTCAGTTAAATGAGTAGAGCAAAGCAGAGTTAACTGCAGGGTGTTGGGAACCCAGCTTCTCTGAGCTGAAAGCGTCAGGCAGCATCTGTGATCCCTGAAGCACAAAGTTACATCTCAGGTGCTGCACTGTGCTCCATGAAAATGCTTACCTTGAGGGGATAGGGAGTGGAGGGATGCAAGTTGCTGTGCTTTCAGGCTGAGAACGAGACACATTTTTTATAGCCACATTCTCCACCCATGAAAATTAATTCTTGTTCATTGGGATGACCTGCAAGTATACTAAAATAAAAAAAGTCCTGGGTGCTAATGTGGTATGACCTGTATAGGGATTTGGAAATAATTAAAAGTGTTAATGAAATGTTCCTTTCTGATTACTGTTCTTTTAAATATAGGTTAATCCCAGTTAGCATACCTCTTTTTGTAGAGACTGTCTTCCCCAGAAAATACTTTACTGATACTTTACTGGGACTTCTCAAAGGTTGTCCAGCTTTCCAATATTAGAAATGCTAAATAATGCAGACTGAATTAATTTAAAACTAGGAACAGCTACCCATTATTTTAGGATATGAATCTGAAGACTTGGCAGTTAGACTGATAGCTTCTAACATCTGTGATTTGTGTGCTAGTTACTGGTATGGGATTTTCCTTTGGGAGTATGGATGTTAACTGCTAGCAGAAGTAATTTAATAACCCACTCTGAACAGGTAAAAGCCCTATTCTGGTGTTTCATTGTCAAATGGATGCTACCCCCAGTCCTTGGCACTTGAGATGCCAAGCATCAAATTGGTGGGAGGGAGGAGGGGAGAAAACTCAGCTCCTAATGTTTCTGGTGAATGTGTTTAAAGACTGAATGTACACTATCACTCAGTAATACTCCACTCTCTGTTTCAAAGCTTTCATAGTAGCAGTATGTCATTTCAAGAGCATTTAAAATCCTTGATATATTCTAGTCTTAGCCTCAAGAAGTCAAAGGTCTGAGAGGTTTGAAGTGCATCTACTGTGTTAAAAGCCTGTTATCTAACCTCCCCACAGCAGGTTGTTCTTCTAAAGCCTTGTTCCAGTCAAATAAGTTTTTTTGTGTGTATGTGACACAAACAGGCACAGCCTGTAGAATATAGTAGAGGTTTAATTGATATCCTCTGGAGGTGGAGAATCAGCTGAAAAGGCACAGATCCAAACACAGCAGGGGGCCAGTCTGCCTTCGAGCCAATTCTTAAGCTTTGGGCAAGCTAATTTGGGCAGAGTGAAATACCAACACATTATTCATGGAAATAAGACCAATTAACAAGCAAAGCTCATGATTCAAAGAACCTAGTGCAGGATTTGCCATTAAGGTTTTCTTTTCCTCCTTGTCCTCCAGCCTGGCCACCTTCTTGTCAGGGAAAACCAGAGCTGATATAAAGGTACTTCTTGTGGGGCTGGAAGGGGATGGAAGCCTGTATTGTCTTGAAGGTATCAAACACCTATGGTCTGAAGATTTTTGTTTTGACTGTTGTGCCATGACATGCCAAGGCATTTCCTTTGTCCTTCTCCAGGTTTTTCCTTATTCCAGGGTTTTTTTTTTCTTCCGCCCTTGCCTTAAGCTCTTCCACTCCTGTTGTCAAGCAGCACGCTCATGCAGTGATACAGAGACACTGGCACCTCTTGGTTTCTGTTCTGCCCCTCTGCATCATGTCTTCATACCCCTTAAATCCCAAGCACTGCAAGATGCTTTCCACTTCACCACAGTGTATTTTGATGGGGTTTCTCCAGCTTGGTCTCCTGCCTAGATACTCACTGCATCTACTGGCCAAACCATTTGGAGTGCTGACAAAATGTCTGCCCAGACTTCTGCTGAGGAATGTGCATATGCATATGAGGGTGATGAATAATGCATCTTTACATGCACGGGGGTTTGGTGTGCAAGCGAGGCTGAATGCTTGGCTGAGTGCAAATGAAGGAGGACTCCTTTGAAAAGCAGTACCGTTTGGCTAAGTGAATTTAAAAGATAAAAATGTGATGGCAGTGCAGCTAAGCTGCAGCTTTGAGAAATGTATAATATTCTGAATAAATGTTATTACAGTTCTGAATAATGTTTTGGAAAGACCAAAATTCAGGGCAGGGAAAAGCGAAGGTGGTTGAGAAAAACAGCACAAGCCATTTAAGCAATATTAGTCTAGAGATACATCAAGATTTGTGTGTGTGCACTTACACTTCTGCAGTCCTTTGTGCATTCCCCACTTTCCTGCTTTTCCTTTTGCTGCTCCAGTTAAACTTCAGAACCTGACCTGAAATGTGATTCTTCTCATATGCTCCTAGCTGCTGTTTTGAACACATCTTTCCTTATCTTTGTTTTGCTTGAAACTTGGTAAGTTCTGACTTGCAGCAAAGGATATCGTCCCCCCTCCCCACTTTCCCCCTGTTAGTTTGTAGGGGGTGTCTCTTCCTCTTAGGAAGGATTGCCAGCACAATCTGTTTCTGGGATTCAGGGGGAGCTGTGGAAGTGTCCTTCCCCATGCTGACTCACTGCTTTAGTTTTCCTTTTGAACTTTCCTTTTAGCACAGCCATGTGATAGTTCAGTGAGCTAGTGCTTTCTTGTAGTTTAATAATTCAGAGGTGAAGCCAGAATGCACGCATGAGATGGGGAAAATAGGAAATAAGCTTGCTTCCATGGCTGTTTTTCCATAGGAAAGAAAAGTATAAGAAAATTAGGACAAATTCTAGACTTCTTGATAATTTTTTTCCTGAAGTGCCAAGTCAGTAGAATTTAAAGAATTTAATTTCAGTGTGGCAGTTCTCAGCTGTGGCAGATAGTTAAGAAGTGTTTCTTAAAGCATAATGGTTAAACTAAAATTGGAGAAAGGAAAGGAAAACCCAACCCCAGAGCAGTTATTTCAGGCGTGCACTTTCAGATTCAGATTCTTACCTGAATTGGTTTGAACCCAGCAGTCACACACCACTCGCTGGAGTGGCAGCCACGTGGGTGCTCTTTGGTGCTACAAAGCAGAAAAAGGAACAGATTCACAAAACAAAGCCCCAGTCCCTGTGTGTCTGGTACTTGGGCACTGGCTGAAAGTGACCCTAAGTCACTACGTTCTAGTCTTCACTTGCTTTAGGAGATGAAACCTCATCGGTAATTAATGACAACGTCCATAATTTAGCATTACTTTAAATAACTCTGCATTTTATCTAGCTCGGCACAGGGAGAGGCTGCAAAGCGCTATTTCTGCCATCGTGTCTGTTTCCCAGGAAACCTGCTTTTACAGTTTCTTTGTTCTTTAGAACAAAGAATTTGTCGGGTTTTAGGTGGGTTTAAAGGAATTTGTGTCAGATGATTTGGCAATGGAAGAAAAATGCAGATGCTTCTGAATATCAGTACCCACTAAGAGGGACTATGAAGAATATTTTTAGTGTAAGTTCAGTTGCAGAAAGAAAAAGTGAAATTGCTTTTAGGATTTTTGTAAGGTGTTTTTATAGAGCCTGATGTCTAAATACACCTGCCTGATTTTGTAATCAGGTTAAACATTATTTAAATAACATTATTAGTGAGAAATTAATGCAGTAATAAACTAATTTCAGCCATTTTAAAGGGTTGTCCAGGTTCATCCTTGGTACCTTCATTCATTTATATTTCATTATATTAGGGAAACACTGCTCAGTATTTTTTTATTCTGTAATCAACTGTTGTATGCTGCACAGAAACCTGTAACTACAGATATCACAAAGCTCTTCTAATTTCTTGATAGAGGTTAGTGCCCTTATCTTCATGTATAATTTCCTAGCCAGTGCAGAACAGGTTCTTGGCCATTGCAATTGTGTAACTTTATTTTGTTTTTAAATTTTAGCTTGTGAAAGCTTTACTGATCAAAACTCCTGGACTGGGACAGTGAGTAGTAGTTGTCTTTGTAAGGACACATGCTCATGAGTGTAAGAGAGGTCTTACACAGTAGAAGATATTCCAAGTTAAATTAATACCAAAATAAAATTAATTTGGGATTGACTGAGAGAATGTTCAGTGCAAAACTGATCAGTAACATGTCTGGAAGTTCATGTTTGTATTATTTCATTTTGAAGTTGGGATATAGTTCCCAAAAAAAAGTGAGATTCTTTTGAAGACTCTGACAGTATTTCATCTTCATTTGAAACAAGAAACTGAATGATGGCACCATCTGGAGAAAAACTATCTATTTCTGGATCTCTTCCTGAAATCCACACAAGCCAGGTCATGGCAGGAACATTGCTCCTGCCATGCTGCAGTCTGACAGGTGTCAGCAAAGCTGAACTCTAAAGCTGATTAAACGGGAAGTGAAAACAATGATTTTCCTATTGCATTTGGGCTTTGTGTTGTTTGTACAGACAGCAAGTTGGTCACATTTAAGTGAACTCTTCCAGGCAAGGCTAGAGCACATCCTTAAGCAATCCTTGGAGGTGATCCTGTCTGCACTGTAAAGTACTGACATTCTGGGTAACCAGTGTAAGAAGCAGTAAAGCTGTTTGACCATATTGCTTAGGTGCACTGTAACAGCTAATGAGGACGTGCAGCCAGTTGTAACTGACTTTGATGGTAAAAAGCTTAATTTTTAAACTCTGCAGATGTACCTGCCCTTTCTCGGAAAAAATTACTGATTCCAGTTTAGATGAATATCCATGGCCTTGAGTTATATGGTAACAAGCTTGAAAACCTTGCTTTGCTGAAAGCTTGTCTGTTCCTTTTTGCTTGCCCCAGCTATGTCAGTTGGCTTCATAATAAGTATTATGCTTGTGAACTGAGCTTGTCTTGCTTTGATCTTCAGCATGGCTTCTGAAGCAGCTGATATTAAAGGACTGTTTACCTCAAAGAGATCTGTCTTTAAAATGATTGTACTTTATTTTTCAAACTGAAGACTTGCCATGCTGATGCTGAAATGAAGAATTACATTCTTTTAGAAAACAGGAAATAGCAGAGAGCATTAAGGGGAGTATTCTTTCCTCCAGAGTACTGAACATCTATGTTCAGTGGTGGCTGTACTGAGAACATACCTGTGCCTTGGAGTGAATACTTAAAATCGCTTTACACAGCATTATACTGTTATGGCATGTTGTATTATGAGTTTTATTATAAGAGTATGAATTTTGTATGCTGTGATTCCATTGGCTGTCTCTCCCTACTCTACACTCAAAATATCGCAATCTTGGCAGAGTCTCTGTGGGTAAAAAATCCTTTTTTTCAGGTCAGGGTATTGCCAGCATACTTCCTCTTGCAGCAGGCCAGCAGTGGGGCACTTTCCAGAACACAGTTGAATGCTGCAGTCCTATTTTATGGTCTATATCATGCTACTGGGACAAAACTGGAGTATCAGATCTGCCAGACTGGGTCTGTTTGAGCTCGTCCATTGAATTCTATGTCCTTGCTGTGATGGAAGTTCAGATAGATGCCTCACAGCGAGACACTGACAAGAAGCAACCTTTCAAGAAACAAAAGCAAAGATTTAAAATTATAAGGTGCTACCAAGAGACACTGATGTCCTAATTCTACAGAGCTAATGGCTGGTTTGTGCACTGAATAAGGAGGATTTCTGTCACTTTAGAAAGTTTAAGCTATATTGGGAAGATAATGGGGTATTGCAGTGAGACTGCATTTTTCTCTGTAGATGGTTCAAAACCCTGTTCTTAATTCTGTCAGGAATGATTTTGCTGTTGTTCTTTAGGAGCAGATGTATTGGTAAAATGCATCGTGGTAATTCTATACTTCATATCTTCCTATGTGCTTCTCATTCAACAGCCCAGCTATGTTGGTGAGGTGGGTCCTCCAGGTCGCAGCTCTTTGGACAGTGTGGAGATGGCATATGCTCGTCAGGTGAGTGGAAGGGAAAAAACTTCATTAAACACTGTGTTCTTCACGGAGAGAGATGGGGAAAATAACGATTGGAGCTTAGTGTAAAAGAAGATATGGTAGGTAAAACATGAAAATATCTGCCTAGAGGTAAAATGCTCCTGACAAACACATAAATCTTGATGGTTTTAGAAGCATACTCACCTGTTTGCTACAGGATGTTTTTTGTCAAAAAGGGATCCCTGAGCACCATATATGACTGTAGAAAGCATTTGTGCTTGTAAAGTAAACTGAAATTCTTTTAAGTTTTCAAAAGCAGTTTTTTTAGGATTTGTGTCAATGCATAATTGCTTACAAATGAAGGCTTTATATTCCCTTTATTTTCATATGTGGAAGATCATTTTGCTCATGTATGTGTGTAGGAAAAAATATGCTGAAGTGTTAATCCTGATGTTTGTTGAATTATGTCCTATTTTAATGGCATTGCTTATGAGAAGCTTTAGTGCATCAGCTGTGAATTAATATGCCTGGTAGCATTAGACTCCCTCGGAAGATTTTCAGGGAAAACTGATAAACCTTTACATAACCAATTTGTTACTGTTGTTATTTGAGATTATCTGTTTACCAGAACTGTTGAGAACAAAATGAAAGAAAAGGACTTGATTTTTCAAAATGGAATATGTGAAATGATGTTGCTTAATTTGCACACAATTACTGTTATTGTGTGCTTTGGCTCAGTCTGTGCTGAGGCAGAGAGCAGCTTGTGCATCTGTTTTCCTGCATCTGCATTCAGTTATGGTAACTGGGAAGAAGCTAACAGCAAAACGTTCGTGGTTGTGCTGATAAAGTGTGCATTTGATTTAGTGGCTGTTAATAGTCTGTTAATTTAGTTCATATCTACTGTAATATACCCACAGTAAAGGTCTTCTTTAAAGCATAATTGTCTGTGCTTTGAAGCCATCAGTGTTACTCCGTGCTGCTTTTTGGGTATGGGAAGCCCAGTCTCTCTAGCAGTCCTGGCTCTGGGGTAGCTGTGGAGTTACCGTGACCCTGTCAGAGTCACGGGCTGCGCACAGACTGCTGCAGTGTGCCTTGGAAATGTGGTGTTTGTGGCCAGGCTTCTGCTACCAAAACACTTGGTGCAGTCACTGCGTGCTCCCAACAAGGGCTCCAGAGAAGCTGGCCTGGCTGAGCTGTCCTTATGTCAGCCTGCTGCAGTTCAAGAATAACCCAGTCTCAGCAGTCTGTGTGGGGCTGCTGTGGCTTCATGGGGATTCGGGAGACCTGGAGGTCAGGCAGGAGAGCTGGAGATCCATGCTGTTTCTATTTATCAGCAGCCATGAAATGTGTTTTAATTACAGTGTAGTAATTAATTGGTTTTTGTGCTTAGTTCAAACTATCTCACAGGAACACAGTGACATCCATGGACACAATTTCACTGATGCTGCATTCTGTTTGCAGTCCTGAGTTCTACATCTTGCCTGCACCCTGGGCATGTTGTAGTAGTACTGCATGCCAAATGGAGTTAAATGGCATTTCCTTTCTAGTACTTACTATTTTTGGACATAGTGGAAGGTCTTTGGACTGAGAGTAGAATAAACAGTAGTAGACAAAGCTCAGTTAAGATCAAGAGTTAAAACGGGGAGGTGTGTGTATACATTTAAGAGCAGGCTCTGAAGGGTCAGATTTCTGTTCGTTTCCCTGTCTCAGATTTCTCCGAATACTGCCACAAACCAGCAAAATCCTGTGTCTTTCACATCAGCAGGTAGGAGGCTGCTATGCAGGGGAATATCACAGCCATCCGCTTGTCAGGTCACTTCTGAATCTCTGTCCTTCAGCAATTAGCTGCAGTTAGTCTGCTAGGGCATTCAGTGCAGTGCTCTGCCATGCAAAAGCCCTGAACAGCTGGGCTGCTGCTGGCCTTCAGGCAGGACTGGGTCTTTGAGGTGGTGTGCAAGCTTGGGTGATGCTGATGCCCATTCTTCTACCATTGGGTTGGAAGTGACTGATGTGGGAGAGAAGCAGAGGGACTTGCTGGGAATGCTGTTTTTGAAGCCTGATTTAGATTTTGATGCTGTGGCTGGGGATGGAACAGATCATAAATATGTATTGTTAACCATGCTTACTTTAATTATATTTTAGATTTATATTTATAACGAGAAGATAGTGAATGGACATCTGCAGCCTAACCTGGTGGACCTCTGTGCTGCTACTGCAGGCCTGGATGATAAGGTACTGCCAGTAAGTTAACATAAGGAAATGTATTTAAGCTGTTTTCAGGTTGTGATTAACAGCCTGCTGACATCAGGGGAAAAATACTGATATTGCCAAAAAAAAATTGCATGGCTCCACAGAAAACACAGAGGCAATATTGGAATGTTCTCCAGTACAGCAGGGCCCACCTGCAGTGAAGTTGGTCATGGCGAAAATTTCTTAACACAGTGAGGAAGAAATGAACCTGGTGTCCCATCATAAGTGGTAAGCTGTTGAGGGGAAAATTGCTTTTAATTTTAAATAGATTCTGTTGTGTTTGGTTTACAAAATGTCATCTCTTAATGTCCTTTGAAGGTATTTAGTTGGGGGTAAAGGGTCTTCAGTCACTCTTCTAGAGCTGAAATAGGCTCTCATAGCAAAGCATAAAACCCCTAGGATTGACTTTAAATCAGTGACCTGCCTACTTTCCTTTTTTTCTATTCCTTTAATTGTGTTGCCTTGATCTACCCTAAAAAAAAGAAAACAAATGCACAAACCTTGGAGAAATGCCTGGAGGAGGATACTGCAGCAGGGTCAAGCTCTGAAAAAAACTGTGCAAATGGGGAGAGCAAAAAGCTGCTCAGAAGCTGAGGAGAAAACCCTTCAATTGGATCTGAATTACAGACGTGCATCTTCACTCTGAACAGCTCTGTTTGTTTTGCAGGGGACAGCATAGGGAGTTCAGTGTTCTTGCTGCTTTGAAGCACTGAGATCAAAGAGCTGCCCTTGCCCAAGTGAACAGTGCTGTTAGTTCTCAGTATTTTGCCATTTCAGCAGAGATGCCCTAGTCCTGTAAACACTGATACGATCTTGTCCTTGTGAATAAGCAGATCTGGATTGTTTTCAGCCTTTCTTTTTAACTGAGCCTTTGTCCAAGTGATCAGTGTCCTTTTGATGCTTCTTATCACAGCTGATGGCACAGCTTTCCAACAGCAGCCAGAGCAATGGCTTATATGGAAAGCTGATGATGCTGTGGTATATATTGAATGGGAAGTGTGAACTAGAAATGAGCAAGAGACTTAGTACCAAGTACCCAGCCTAGTTTTGGAAATAGTTGTCAATTTTTGGGAACAATTGCAGGTACAACATTTACAGCCATCTTCTTGCTCAAGAATTATGCAAAAAAAAAGCCTGTGAAACTTGAATTCTGTGGGACAGAAGCAGCTTGCCTTCATGACTGTGTCCAGTATCTTCATTACAAATCTAAACTGACAGGAATTACTCTTGTGTTCTTATGCTTTTCTTAAACATCAAAACACGATGTAGCTCAAAACGTGTTGCTTGTTCACCTCTGTACTAATTGCTGAGGCATGGAATGACTTTTTCTAGAACATCTCCGAGATGTGGGCCATGGTGAAACAAATGACTGATGTCACCCTGGTTCCTGCCAGCGATGCCCTCAAAGTCCGGACCAACATGGAGGTGCGCATGGAGTTCGTGAGGCACGCTCTGCACTACCTGGAGGAAAGGTAGGATGGGTGCTCTGAGTACAGAGGTAGGGTTCTCTAATAACAAGCCAGAATGACTTTGTAGTGCACTTAGAGTCAGCTACCTCATGCTGCTCACAGACGTGTCTCTTGCCTGTCTTTTTTATTGTGCAGGGCTTAGGGCAGCCACTTGAATAAAAAGCTGTTCTAGTTTAACAGTGTTCTAGTTTAAAAGGCCTTGGATCCGTGGGGAGGTTGTTTAGAAGATGCAAAGACTTTTTATTCTTTCTTCTATGTTGCTTATAAATATTCTGTATATGTATGGTGATATGTGAAGGTTTGTCACTTGAGGAAAGCGATCTGTTTCTCTTCTGCAAAAGAATATCCTCTTTTCTATATGCCCCGTTTCTGATTGCTGGTTGCTGTCAGCAGCCCATGAGGACAGCATGGGAACAAATCTGGTGCAGTGAGTCAAGTTCTGATCATGCCATTTCTACACTGAAATGTTTTTGGAAAATGTGAAGAAGGTGAAGTCGAGACACGTAGCAGTGATTTTCAGACTGTAGAAAGTGGTTTGCTGTGTGTATTAGCAAGTACCATGGAGACCTAAGCTCTTTGACTGATAGAGTTCTCAGAGAACTGCACGCTGTGAAGCTGCCCAAAGCCAAATGCCCATTCACTGCACGTGTGGATGGATACTGCAGTGTCTCTTTTCTAGTATCTAGTAGCTGATGCCAGCAGGCTCTTCCAGCCCATGCAAGCAATAACTGCAGGGTAGTGTGTGGGCATTTGTTAGGGACACAGATTGCATTGGAGCACGGAAAGCGCTGCACTCTGACACGACACTGTAGGAAGAGATGCTTTCACATCCTAGCACAGTCTCTTCTTGGCCCTGACAGTTGGTTGTCACACCCCATCAGCACTCAGTGCTACCCAGGAGTGGTGGCAGCTGCTGCCTGTGCACAGAGGAGCTGACACATCGGAAGGATCTTTTGTTCCTCAGTCTCAGCAGAGTGCAATGAGCCAGTGACTCTTAACCTGATTTGCCACAGATCCAACTTGGTAAATTTTCACAGTGCCATTAACTGCTGACTGAAGTTAGGAGTTAGTTGTATGTAGTACTTTCCCAATGCTCCCAGCTGTGGAGATCAGGCCTCTCAAGCTTGGTTTTTGTTTTATTTTTTTTTTAATTAAAACCTTGCCGAAACCCTGTTCCTGGCTTCGTAGCTTTTCTTCCCTGATGGCAATTGGCTAATACTAGAGTGTTTCCATTCCTCACCAGCCCTTCACTCATATATGGAAGAGATGTAATGCCACTCACAGCTGTTCATACGTTAGTTCCTTTGGAACAACAATGATCTTGAGCCCTGAGGAGCATGCACTTGGCTCAGCCATAATTCTAGTTATCAAGGTTGACTATATAAGCAGGTATCAGTGTTTCAGATTTCTGATGATGCACAAGTCTAACATGCTGCAGAGAAAAAAAAAGAACTTGATGTCATTTATTGATGTTACTTACTTAGGTCTTCCTTCAGTGTACAAATTTTTGAGACTCCTGCTTCTAAACATGAGTATTTGTTACATTGATCTGCCTTGATTAAATACTTTGATGGGTTATTTTAAAATGTTTTCTTAAAGCTGCCTTTACCAGTTATATTTCTCTAAATTCCCTTTTTCTCTGAGATTTTCTTCTGGGAAGTCCATTGCCCTAAGGCTGATATTTTTCCATAGGACAGGGAGGAGACACAAACACATCTATGGTATTTAACTGTCCCTTCATGATCGGAGTGAGAGTTAGTGTTATGGTGGAAAGGCTTTTTGCCGTTTATATATTTAAGCTTAACTTTTTACAAGAATCTAATAAGAGGAACTTCATAATTGAGAGACCTGGAGCAGTCCACCACATACTCCAGACCTGGTGTCTTCTGAGACTGCTAAATACAAGGATCTTCCTAAACTGATGAAAACTTGTGCCTCATTTTGTGGTAATGATAATGTTTGAACATGGAGTTCATTTGCTTTGGATTGTTAATTCTGTCAGATCTGAAAGGCAGTGGATGTTTTTGTGGCAGGTGTGTCTCAGCCTTTTCACGTTTGTTCTGCTTGTGCTGTGTTTCAGTTACAAAAATTACACTTTTGTGACAGTCTTTGGAAACTTGCACCAGGCTCAGCTGGGTGGAGTGCCAGGTACCTACCAGCTGGTCCGCAGCTTCTTGAACATCAAACTCCCGGCGTCCGTCCCTGGTCTGCAGGTAAGGGCAGCACTGTCAGCCACCGAGCTAAAACAGGAACACACATCTGTTCACCCACTGCAGAGGGGAGCCACTGCAGCCTCCAGTGGCTGTTCTATTGTTTAAGTTGCTTTTAGGGCAGCAGGCTCTTACTCCTTTAGAATGTTTCACTAGGAAAATTGGAGATAGCAGACAAAGCCACTCTTGAGTTCAGACCTAGTCCCAAAACATGGTGGGTGCTCAGTAGTTTGAGTTCTAATTCTGAAAATTACGGTGTCTTCTGGTCGTCGTCTTAGAAATCAACAAGCAAAAATTAAAATGCATTATGATGGTTCAAAAAAGCAGTAAGTTAATCTCCCTGTTTTGCTTTTTCTCTTTTTTTACATTTATTGTAGATGGTGAAACCATCACCAAATGTGTAATAAATTCACCTGAATTGTAGCCTGGGTCTTTTATTTAGGAATTTGAATAAAATCCTTCTTACCTGCATGTAGTAAAAAGTGCTTAGGCATGCATCTACAAAATAATTAGATAGGCAGTCTGGGTTGAAAAACTAGATATAAAAGTTAAATGAAGAAATAATCAATTATAACATTGGAGCGCACACAGCTAAGTCCAGCTTGTCTCTTCTTACCTGCTGAGATCAGTGATTCGTTTGGTATCTTTCTGTTCCAGTGAAAATGTTTTTAATACATCAGTGGCCTATTCAGGATCAGTCTCCTGTGTGGGGAGGATATCATATGCTAATTCTGGGCTTCTCAGAACCTCCCTCAGAACTGAAATCTGGGCAGGCAGAAGAGAATCACACCTTTCACTGCTGAGATGTGCAGGGCTTTGCCAGGACTTAACCCTCATGACCTCTGGCTTCTGTAACAAACAGAATTTTTTACCAATATGAGTGTGGGTATAAGGGCAGAAATAATGAATGAGGCAAAGGATAAAGAAAAATCATGCAAATATGTTGCTTTTAAGAAAAAATTAAGTATGTCCTACTTTCTTTTCAGGATGGTGAGGTGGAGGGCCATCCTGTGTGGGCACTGATTTACTACTGCATGCGTTGCGGAGATCTGACTGCAGCCATGCACGTGGTGAAACGGGCACAGCACCAGCTGGGAGAGTTCAAAACCTGGTTCCAGGAGTACATGCACAGTAAAGACAGAAGGTAATTGGGAACTAGGAAGGATCTTTGTGAGGGCTGGGAATTGCTGTTGGAGTAGTAAAATTATCAGTGGTTTGGTAGAAACACAGTGAGCCCGTGTCTCTTCTGGTGGTGATGGCTGCCTGAGGTTTATGTTACCTACCTAAATTACATGTAGAAGTTTGCATATTTTAATTTGTGGCTTTGAAGTTGAGAAATCTCAACAGAGAAAGAGTTGTTTGAAAATATTCAAAAATTTACATTTCAAAAATAATATCGTGTGGTGTAGCCTTACTTTTTTATAGAAGGATAAGCCCAGTGTAATAGTGGGATATGGCATACAATAGATCAGATTTAATCTGCTGTCATGAGTCCTGTATCTTTTTATTTCCCCTGTTGCTTACTTTAGCTGAATTTCCTTTGGGGAACACTTTTTACTGCACCTGTTTTCATAAGAATGCTACGCAGGAAAAGTAAGCAGTGTTTGTCAGAGGTCTCACTCTCACATCTTTCTTGTGTTTATACTCCTTTTCCAGTTTTTGCTGTCCAGCACTGGACAGAGGCCATTGGCCAAACTGCTGCTGATGTGGTTGCGAAGTGGTTAAATTAGTGCACCCTGAGGTGTCCTCTGAATTTCACAGTGGTTTTCTTTTCCATCTTTCCACTTGCAATGAATTAAAAAAAAAATCAAAAAACCAACAAACAGACCAATAAAAAATAACTAACCAAGCAAACAAAATAAACTGAAAGGATAAAAATCCAAGTGCCATTTACCAAGTATGGTATGCCATGATATTCTTCTATAAATCAACCTGCTTTGTAGAGAGTATCTAGGAGTGCTCATTATATCAAGGCTGTTGCAGAAACCTTGTTGAAGATACTGTCACTGTTTTCATTACAAACACTTTTATGAGATACAATATAATAGATACCTATTTTGTTTTATTACAACTATGAAAAAGTGCTCTGCCTACAGATTTGACAAACAATGCCTTAGTCTAGGAGAACGCTTTATTGGTTAAATTCTGTAAAATTCTCAACAAGAGGTTGCAAGAAAAAAATAATGACAAAGAACATTATGACAGTGTTTAATAATGATGAAAGTGTCTCTCCTGAAAGACCTCACGGTACAATAACCTACTCACTTGTTAGTTACTAACACAAAGACTTACAAAGATGTTGTGAGTTCTCTTTTTCTGAAATGATGCAATAGCAGCGTCAGACAAAAATATCTCGTCTGCCGCAGTATTATTGTACCCTTAAAGAGACTGTCATATGTGGTTTCTTTCCCAGCAGTGAGCATTTGAAGATTATCCTCCATAACTTGTTTAAATTCATGTGTGCAAAATTTTTACCTACAGGTATGAACTGGAAGTGCAAGAAATATTGGCCAGTGGTTACTGTCATTATGCCTTTGCTGTGGATATGCACCTATTTACATTGATTTGTATCCAGGTTTCCTCATGCAGGGAAAATGGGTTTCATGTCTTTTCCCTTGATCTTTTCTTTTCCTTAGGCTGTCTCCTGCCACAGAAAATAAACTGCGTCTTCATTACAGACGAGCTCTGAGAAACAACACTGACCCCTACAAAAGGGCTGTTTATTGTATTATTGGCCGTTGTGACATTACAGACAACCAGAGTGAAGTTGCTGATAAAACAGAAGATTATCTTTGGCTAAAAGTAAGTCTGGTGTTGGGGTCGTGGTGTTTGGTTTTTCTTTTTGTAAGAACAGGTCTAAATGGTACCGCATTTCTCCACTGCTCTGATACCCTTCCTACTTCTAGATCTGATGTTTTGCGTCAATGTAGTGCTTGTGACCTGACCTTGAAGATAATGCAGGGCTGGGAACCTGAATCCCAGGGCTGTTCTGTTACCCTCTCTGCTATCAGGTGTTAGTTTGGGTACAGTTGTGTTTAGAAGTGTCATGTTCTTCATTTGACACCGATCTTTGTCACCTGTTTTTACAATTAGCATTCGCTTGCTACAGTGAGGATTCTTTGAATTCTCCTTCCTGGATGGATGTCTGAAATGTCAGTGTAAATTGACCAGAGACAATGCTGTCAATGTCTCTCAAGTCCTTAGAGTTTTGGTGAGGGCATGATAGATACTGGTTGGTACCTTTTTCTTCTCTTTATCAGAGAAAGGGTGGTAGAATGATGTATTTGTTACTCTTGTATTTGTGGCAAAAAGTGCTGCTTGAGAGTGTTCAGAGGCCCAGCGTCAGAGTTTGCTGGCATGGATGGATACAGAACCCCAGGGTTATATCTGCATGGGTTTCAGCTCTTGCTGCATTAGAGATCCTTGCTTCCCAGCAGTGGATGAAGCTGATGTTGTGACTAGATGCAGTTTCTAGTCAGTTGGACAAATCCTAGGAAGGGCTCAGATGGATTGAATATCTTCTAAGTGCATTGCTTATGCAAGGGGAAATATCTGTGCTTCTCATTTTTGGATGTGCTTTTTAGCTGAACCAAGTGTGTTTTGATGATGGTGGCACGAGCTCCCCACAGGACCGGCTAACGTTATCACAGTTCCAGAAGCAGCTGCTGGAAGACTATGGTGAGAAACCACAGAGTGACATCTTACATGGGGCTCTGCTTTTCTGCTGAGGACACTTTCCAGTTGTTATTACACAAATCCCAGACTGCAGAAAAACCCTGCAGCTCTCCACTAGTGACAGGCATCTTCTGTCCATGGACAGCCTGCTTCCCTGGAGTCATGGCAGACTTCAGTAAGATATGATGAATCCATCCCATGTTTTCCCAGCAATCCAGAGAGTTCATGCTCATCTGCAAGCAGCGCTGCTGCTCTCTCTCATTTATCCATTAATTGTGGGCTGCTTTCTCACACCATAAATGTGCAAAAAGTTCTTTAGCAGAACTTTCAGCTTTGGGAATACAGAACAGAAAAGCAGTCAGTACCTAATGTAGGCATGTATTTCTAAGCTTTTTCTCTGTGTGCATCTGGTGTTTATCTTCTCACTTAAATTAGTATTTGAAGCAAATTTCTGGAGACTCAAGTCACAGTTCCTTCCATTTCAAGAGGTTTTAAGAGCATACACAGAATACATTTTCCTGTAATTCATTTCCTGTAATTCCTATACGTTTTCCTGTAATTGTCTTCCAATCAATCAAGATTAAGTCATTTGGAACTGTCCAGAACATACCAAATTTGATTCTTCACAGCCTTCCAGTTTGTAGTATCACTCACATTCAAAAATGTGTGAAAAAGAAATATAAGCTGCTCTTGGTGTCGCTGAATAGGAAAATCCAAGTTTTTAACGTTATTTGTACTGCTTAGTGTAAGTATAAATGAAGACAAAAAGTTGTGGTCTTTGGAGAATCTATCACAGTTTATCAGAGTTGATGGTTTTTTGTCTGAAAAGAACAAAGGAAGTTTTCGGAGTAACTGTTTATTCTGTTTCACTTTTTGAATATGTCTTTATGCTGTGTTCCTTCATGATAAATCTGCAGTGGGACAGTTGTAGGTGAGCCACTGATGAGTGGTTAGGAATTCAGTTTTGTGTACTGTGTTTATTTCGGCTGGCAGCTAATAAACAATAATGATGCACTGTGACAGGAAGCATGCACTGTCAGTTATCTCTGATTGCAGGATCATGAAAATGATGTGAAAATTCTACATGTGTTGTGTTTTTTTCAGGTGAATCACATTTTGCAGTGAACCAGCCACCTTTCCTCTACTTTCAAGTGTTGTTCTTGACAGCACAGTTTGAAGCTGCAATTGCTTTTCTTTTCCGGACAGAGCGCTTGCGCTGTCATGCTGTTCATGTTGCTTTGGTCCTGTTTGAGTTAAAATTGCTCCTGAAAGCATCTGGGCAGAGTGCACAGCTATGTAAGTCCTATTTACTTTACAGTGAAGGAGTATTTTCTTAGCCCTCAGACTACCCTCTAGAAACTGCAGGTCTATGTGATTAATCGAGGATTTATCAGAACAATCTCATAAAACTTAATTGTTTTAGTTGCATTAGAGCTCTGGATCATGGTTCTGACTAATTTGAGATGAAGATCAGCGTTTTCCTGGCATTAGATTCTCTGACAGTGCTGTTTCTGACATTGCAGTAAGCCATGAAGCTGGTGACCCTCCTGGTGTCAGGCGTTTAAATTTTGTGCGGCTTTTGATGCTTTACACCCGTAAGTTTGAATCAACGGATCCAAGGGAAGCTCTGCAGTACTTTTACTTTCTCAGGTAAGAGCTAATATATGTCTTCAGATGTTCTCCTAGTTATTACTGCTTCGTTATTCTTATCTGGAAAGTTCTCAGAAACAGGAGTACTTTTCTGCCTCTCTTTATTTTGTAGGAACGAGAAGGACAGCCAAGGAGAGAATATGTTCTTGCGTTGCGTTAGTGAAATAGTAATTGAAAGCAGAGAGGTGCGTTTGGCCATGTTTACTTTCTTCAGTTAAACTGAAATTCATTTCTTCATTAAAATCTTTATTAGTCAGGACAGTCCTAGGTGCTTACTCTTTCTGCCTGATGCAGATCCAGATGACAGAAGATCTTGCAATGGCATTAGGTTTAAGACATTTAATCATGTCTTTTTCCCTGTTATTTAGTTACAAATACTTTTTACATTGGTCACTGTTTTTCATTCCGTGACTGTATCTTTGTACTTAATAAATATGGTATGAAATACGTGCAATTCATCTCTCTATTTTTCTTTCCTGTTTTTTCTTGGTTTACATCTATGTGGATACAGTTTGATATGATTCTTGGAAAGCTGGAAAAGGATGGTAGTAGGAAGGTAAGTTGACAATTTATATTTTACATTAAAAGTACAACCTATGTATGATTTCCAAAGTAGTCATGAGGCTATTTTGCTTCTCTCTGTTTTTCACTAGCTAAATTATTACTGTGTTTGAATACATTCAAGTTATCCCAGTATGAGATCCTTTTACAGAATAATCTGTAACCTGCCTTAACAAAAGACAGGTCAGGACAAACTATGTTCCTCTAGACAGCTGGTGAAACTGAAGAAGCAAATGGCATCGGGTAACTTTAGTGAGGTCAGAATTTCATCTTCCCAGTAGGAAATGTAGTTTAGTTTTAGTGGGTGTGTGAGAGTGTTCTGTTAACCAAGGTATGCATATGAAAATGATTTATGACATCCTCATTCACCTCACAGAAGAAATGTATTGCAGTCCTTGAAAAATCCTTGTAATTAAAGGAGCAAAGGCTAACAGACTACAAGCATAGCCACCACTGATATGACCTTCATATAGGTGAGAGTAAGTACTGGATCAAAGTTCAGCCATTTTAGATGTGACAGATCTTCCAGTGTAAAAGCAGTTTCCTAATAGTAAAATGTAAGATTACACAGTTAGAAGATAAAGGAAACCTTAAGGTTTTACCTGCAAATAGGAGAGTGCATGAAAATTATGAAAATTTTAGATATCAGTGAAGTTCTTCTATTTTCTGTGACAACCTTTGCAAGATTTCTGTCTAAAGCAGACTGCAGAATCATTTACATTTTGAGAGTAGGGCTCATACTGCTGTCAAAAAAAAGGGGGGAAGTTATTTCTAGCAGGAATTTCTTTTAGATGTCTTCATTTTCTCATTTCAAAAGCAGTGAGACTGCATACAAGAGAACAAGGTAACTTGATAATCTTTGCAAATATTTTGTTGTTTCGCACTTTCTTTGGTGTGAAACTAACAATTTTAAGTTTAAAGTAAATTCTACTAGATTATATAGTCTTATTTTTGCATCCTCAACTACAGTAATTGCCAGATATTCTTGATTCTTTCATCTCTTTTATTCTACATGTTTATTATTTGTTTTAAAATTCTTGTTGCCCTTTCATTCATCTGTATGAGATTTCACTCACAACCTGTCATGCCAGTATAAACAAACTGCATCCCTGGAGCCCTTGGAATGCTATGTGCTGAAATCTTTTGTGTTTTCTTCTCTGTGTCATTGGCAATTAACAGTTGAAACTCTTGATTTATTTTATCTGGGTCATTTTGAATGAATTAGAAACCAAGGATGTCTAAATGCTGACTCCATTTAGGAGAGAGTGCCTCTTGCAAGAGCTCATTCTATTTTTAATGTCTCACTTTTGCACATTCCCATGGAAATGTACAGGCCATTCCAATCATAAGCCAACATGTAAAATATTCATTGTCTTGACAGAATATTCTAGAGTGTTTGAGCCTTCTGATTCTTCTTTTAATTTTTGTCTCACCTCTTTAGCCTGGAGTGATAGACAAGTTTACAAGTGACACAAAATCCATTATTAACAAAGTGGCTTCTGCAGCAGAAAATAAAGGATTGTTTGAAGAAGCTGCAAAACTCTATGACCTTGCAAAGGTATATGTCTTGTGTGCTGCCCTAAGTATATACTTGATTCACCTTTTTTCCTTCCAGACATTCTGCCTGTGATTAGGAGGTTAAATTTAATCTTGGAGATTGAATTGCCCTTATTCAAGCAGCTTATTTCTGCTGCTGGAAGAACAGAGCCATAGGCTGCATGAAGAGCTGTTTTAGTTAGCAAATCCAGATGGATTGCACTCCAGGGATTCTGATCTAGGACATTGTGGTCCTGATCAATGTGCTTTTTTGAAGAGAGTGCCCCCACGCATGATTTAATTTGGTCTAGTGCAGTTATTTACCTGGAGTGTACTCTTCCAATTTCATAGATGTTGAACTGAAGTGTAAAATAATTGGTCTTTACACTGAGAACTCTTGTTTCCTTTTGAAATAGAAGTGGATACAGCCATAACCACTGGTTTAGAGAAAAACTATGAGGAAATCCTTTTTCTTGTGACCCAGCAGCATTATGTTGCTTGTAGCTAATATGATCTTGACTCTTTATGGGAGGGAAGTGGCTCTGGGCTTGCAGTATGCACCACTGCATGAGACTTTTCTGCTTTTTCAATGAGATTAAGATGCCACATTTCATCATGCTCCTTTTATTTGTGTAACTTTAATGCCAACAGAACCCTGACAAAGTTTTAGAACTGATGAACAAGCTCCTTAGTCCAGTTGTTCCTCAGATCAGCACTCCCCAGTCAAACAAGGAACGCTTGAAGAACATGGCCCATTCCATTGCTGAGAGGTAAGACTCAGGTAAGGGCAGGACTGGGTGATTCACCTCAGCATGACCTGGGACTGTCAGTGCTGTGGGTGTTAGTTCCTGATGTTGTTTCTGCAGGCTGGACTGTGGCATCCACAGCAGTATATTTAGAAAGACAAAGAAGAGGTCAGAATTTACCCTGTCCTGCTCGTGATGGCTTGCAGTACTGAAACCAGAAATCTTCAGGGGCGGGTCAGATAAATTTGGCAAGAAGTTTTGTCTGTAGGTGAATCAGGATTGCCAGCTGGAGATGGAGTCTGTTGAGGAGCAATAAATATTGTGAATTGTATGTTTTATATTATTTTTAAAGCAAAATATTGTAACAGTCACTGAGTCATTGTATGCAATTCACTTGTTTGAAATAGTATTAAGAGAGAGCTACAAATCCAGAAATTCTGAGTTGTAACAATAGTTCAGTAACTGTCTGAAAACTGTTGCTTTAATGAAAGCTAAAAAGAGTATTTAAGATGAACTGTGTATGGCTAATGCAAGCAGTGGACCTCATTTCCACAGCCTGTTACATTAGCCAAGTACTGCGTGGTGTCCAGAAAGAAAGGAGGCAACTGAAAGGAATGTCCTCACCGTGTCTGTATACTAATTAGGGTATGTGCTTGAGAGACATCAGTGCTCAAGATTCATTAGTAGCTAGAAGTTAGGAATAACCTGATTCTGAAAAGCTGTTGCAAAATATGTCCATGATTTTTTTAAGATCGTCACCTTTTGGTGCATCTTGTCACAGTGGCTGCCAGGGACAATGTCTGTATTTTACTAGGGCAAAATGTGGATTCCTATGAGGAATGCCTTACTGGTTTTTATCAACACTGACCTGCAGAGAGAATAAAAATGAACCAAGCCCACTTGCTGGCACTTTGAGATTGGAAAGACAAATACAGAAATGTATTGATTTCCATCAGAGGCCTTTGCCTTTCTTCTTTTGACAAGCAGCATTTGCAGTCACTCCTTCTAGTCAGCCTTTCCTTCATTTGGGCAGGCTGGGATCAAGTGAAAATTGGTGCTGTATTGACCTAGTGAGAGACTGATTTGGTGGCAGACATTAAAGAGAATTAAATCTATGGCTTGAGTTAAAGCTTCAGCAAAGGCTGTAATGGGCTTTTTTGGTTTGCTACATGCTTTGATCTGTCTGAAAGCACTAAATACTACTGTGCAATAATGCCACTTCACAGCTGCAGACCTGAGTGATTACAAAGCCAGAACAGTTCTGACTAGCACATCTTCTTGCCAGTTAAATGTAAGACAGGGCTTTTCCATGTGTACTGTGCTGATGACAGTGCTGTAGGGGTGCAGCATTCCTCCTGTGTATTCTTGTGATGCTTTTGGAGCAGGGGAGGCACCAAACAAAAAGGCCAAGAGCCTACATGGTTTTCTCATCTGCAGCACCACTCTTGCAGAAACAGCTTCTTTGTGCCCTCATGCAGTTCAGAGTGAGAGCAGGCAGCCCTCCCGTTCATCCCATAGCCAGTGTAGCTCCCAAGAGCATGCAGGAACTCTTAATCCATCTTTTACATCTTCACTTCTTGCCTGAAGCAGGCAGCTGTGCTGGAGGATCGTCTGCTGTAAAACAGTGTGTTAGACATGGTGGTACAGAGCTTGCCTTGCAGGTCTCTGCTGCCTGGCACTGTTTACCCATGAATGTGGGAAATATAAACATTTTAAAGGAAACAAATGCTGGATGTGATGTAAAACTGGAAGTAATTAACTTCCAGTGAAATACTTAAGTGATTAAGTGTTTTTAAAAAGCCACAACCTGTGAAAATTCTGCCTCCCAGTTAACGAAAATGAAAGCTGTCCTTTGTTAAATGCCCTGTGTCCTTGAGTTTGATGTCTCCACTTCCAAGAATTGCAAGGGCACAGCTATAAACGCTTGCCATTTTGCACAATAAAATTGTAACACAATTTCTTTCAGGTACAAAGCGCAGGGGATAAGTGCAAAGAAATCCATTGACTCCACGTTCTACCTTCTGCTAGACTTAATCACATTTTTTGATGAATATCACGCTGGTCACGTTGACAGGGCCTTTGATGTAAGTTTTAAGAGTTCTGTTTGAAGTGTAGCCTTCCTAATGCCCTTGAAAGCCCAGAATGTCTCAAATAACATCACTTTTAAAATTTTATTTAATGAGTTAGAAGGGACTGCAGTGTTATAGGAATTTAAAAAGGTGTTTCTTCCCTGTTGCTTGATAAACAGGATGATCTTCTTGGAGCTATTTTGTAGACATTGAAAAAAATATTCCTGTTGCTCAGCAAAGTGAGGAGATAAACCAGTAAATGACAATGAAATTATTTCTCTTGAATGGAAACAGAAGCATTTCATTAACACTTCAGAAACACATTTTATTAATATATGGTGCATAGAATGCTGGTTATCTGTCCTGATTCCTGCTTTTCTTTGTGAAGATTATTGAACGCCTGAAGCTTGTACCTCTTAGCCAAGATTGCGTCAAGGAGAGAGTCGCTGCCTTCCGGAATTTCAGCGATGAAGTAAGTCATGTCTTGTGTTCAGCTTCCTAAAGCCCCTTGCTTTGCTAAAAGGATCTTAAAACCTTGTAATCTCATTCTTATTCTTTAGTGGAGAAAAAGGATGAGATTCTTTTGATTTCGTACAAGTAGACTCTTGGCTTGCAACTTTTTCTTCTTAATGCTGCTCTTTTGAGCACTAGAATTCCATACCCAGAAATCCTGTCTCCATTTTGAAGAAGGTATCTGCAGATGTGAGTCTCCCTGAACTTACTGAGTTTCATTCAAGAATTCAGAATATTGAAAACCTTTAACTTGCTGGTGACTTAGCTCTTCCGTGCTCTTAATGATCACTAAGCATTTGTAGGGTGTTTGTTTCCTTCCCTCTAAATTACAGGAATTAATTGATTTGTGTATTAGCAAATGAAGCATAGTGGAAAGCTGTTACTGCCCTTGAACTGTTTCAACTGGAGAATGACACTTCTTTTTAGGCAGTGGTTGTGTGTATTTGGGTGCTTTGGGTTTTATCTGGCCTGCTGCTATCAAACATGAAGATGCAGCCATTGGGCATGTCTGTCTCAAAGCTCTGGGTAATGTTTCTGCTGGATGATGCAGTCATAGCAGGGGTAACCATTACACCTGTGACTGTTACAGGATCTCTATAGTAAAGCTCATGGTTCTGTCAACCTGCTTTTGCTGCAATGTGTCTTTTTCCCCCCTCCTTTATGTAGATCAAACACAATTTATCTGAGGTCCTGCTTGCAACCATGAATATTTTATTCACCAAGTATAAGAGGATGAAAGGCACAAGCCCAACCACTCCTGCCAGACCCCAGCGGGTAATGGAAGACAGAGATTCGGTAAGAATATAATTCTCACTGTCTGACAAGTTTTCCTATATCCTGTTCTGCTGGTTTCAAGTGGCTGGGCTTCAAGTAACTGTGAATCCCTGATGGCCTTGGTTTTGGCTTGCTTGGTTGAGTCTTGTCTTGTCCAGTTACTTAGTCTCAAGGCTGGTCTCTGATGCCTTCAGCTCTGTGTAAAGAAAGGTTGGAACTGGATGATCTTTAAGGTCCCTTTCAGCCTAAGCCATTCTGAGTCCATGATACTGCTTTAAATGACATTGAGCTAAGGGAGACATTACATTTATATTCACCTCCTAGCAAGAGAAAAGTGTTCACTTTGCTTCTTAGTGGAATCTTAGATAGTAAAGCAAATGGGAACAGTGCAGTGTCTCTAGGATGGTTGATGTTGCTGCCTTGACAACTGAGCTGTTGCTTTTTAAGCACCTGATTGCCACTCCTTTCATTTGAGTAAGTGCTCATGTCTGGTAGAAGGGCCTTCCTTGACTCTTCCGCTCAGCTTGCTCCTGTAGTGCTGTAGGCCAGCGTTTTCCAGGTATTCTTGGGTGAAACACCAAGATGCTCAAGCACGTCCCCTTGGTGAACACCAGCATTGTTCTGCTGCCCCTGCAGGGAGTGGGCAGCTTGCAGCAAGTGCTTGGTCTGGCTGCTGTTGAAATGCATTACAACAGTGGGTTTGACTTCACTGCTCAAGGTGGTGCAGAGACATTTCCCCAAGCCACTGATGGGAGCCTTCACCTCCAGCAAGCTGCAGAATAGGTGGCATTTAAAAGGCACAGCCATATTTGTGAGCACTCACCTGCCAGCATGTGGGGTTGAGCAGAAGGATTCACTGCTTAATTCCAGCCAGGTTTGGTCTTGTAATTCTTAATTACTTAAAGCTGCTGCAAGCACTTGAAACCAAGGCCAAACCATTCATCCTGTCTTAACAGATTAGAAAATAAATATCAACCCCTTTTGAGAGTGGAAAACCAACTTGGGCCATAGCCAGCTTTATTCCAGGCTTTAGTCAGCTACAGAAGTGCCTTTGATCTGTAAATTGTAATATTGGTAAAAGTCTTAGTAGCATTTTTAAATTACATAGAAAAATAAAAGGCTTAGGTAATGGTACAGCTTTTGTCTTGAGGCCCAGCCTGCTAGAACTACAGGATCCTGCCTCACAAGGGCGCTTGTACTGGAGAAGGGTACACACTGCTTGGGCTTCTCCCACCTTAAACTCTGCACATGCGAAGAAGTCCCAAGCTAACACAGTCTGTTGTTACCTGCTGTGTGTCTTCACAAGGTTGGCACTGAGCAGGTAGTGCCTTTGCTCCTTGCTTTCCAAGTGAGCTGTGTGTTTTGATTTTGTGATTTCAGTCATATGCCTCATGTAGCAGGATTTACCATCTCCATAAGGGTGGAGTGCTGTCAGGTGTCAGCTCAGGATGAGAATACCATGGGCTGACTGGGGATGGGATTAGCAGCTTTGCTGCAGAGGTTTTGTGGAAGGAGGCCACCATGATACTGTAACATATCCACAATGTGCTCAGCGTGATCACCGCTCTGCCCTCTTGTGCTGTCACACTTGTGGAGATGAACTGATGTTGTACCTTGCTAAAAACCCTTAAAAGTTTTCTTTATTTCAGGCTTCAAGTTTTATTAATCAAGCTCCAGGCCTTGTGATGGGATCTCATGGCAGCAGGGTGTCACTGATGTTGGGAGCATGGGATTTCTGAGTCACAGATCTCTGGCTGCCGTGTGCAGTACAAGCTGTGCTTTGCCATCAGAGGGGACAAGTGTCCACTGCCTCTGCTGTCAGGGAGGGGATGAGAGAACAGCTTTGTGACTGGAGTGTCACAAGGGACCATAAATCTGCAAATGTAGGATTAACAAGAGAAAAAACCTACCACCCTGTAGCTCACTGCTGCCTAAAGATTTGCATGTGCAAAAAAAAACAAAAAAAACAGGCATGGGCACATGGAGGGTAGGGTAAGAATGGCTTTAGCATCTGTTGCCCTTTTTTCTTACCCTGAAGAATTTCTTCCAAGACTGCAGGAGCAGGGAATTTAGGTTGTTTCATTTGGGAGGCAACTTGGTCAATTTTAGTGGTGTGAAGAAATGAGGATATTACAGATGTGAGGAGAGAGGTGTTCCTTCAGCAAAATCTCATTCACCTGGACAGACATGGCAGACATGACCTTCAGCAGGCTGTGCATGACAAAAATTTGTCTCCTGAACTTCCCTGAGAGAAGGGCAGCTTTTCCATATTCTCTGAGGAATCAAATTCATGGGGAAATCAGGTCCTTTCAGAAGCTTTAACAGTCTTGGCATGTTGCCCAGTAGACAATGCAAGTGAAAAATTACCTTTCCTTGAACAGGTCTTTGAAATCCCTGGCTTTTCTTTAGATCCATCAGAACAGGCAGATTCAGATCCCTCTGTTCATCAGAAGAAAAGATAGTTGCTGTTTGTAACTCTGAGGCTTATTCTACATAGCAGGGACTAGCGTCCCCCAGAGAGGAAATCAGAGCCCTTGAACCTGCCCTCTGGTGCCAAGCACTGCTCTGCTAACCACCCTGAGCAGGATCCTGCTGCCATGGGTGGGACTTCAGCAGGAATAGCATGGACCTGGCAGCACAGGCAGGATGGAGAGGAGTAGTACTGCTGGAGCTCCCCTGAACCCAGTAATGCTCTCTGCAAAACTTCTCTTGTCTCACTTTGGAGCTAGACTAGAAATGATCAGGTTTGGGGTTAGAGCTGGCATTTCTGCATTGTGTTTATTCCAGAATGAAATCAGCCAAGCTGTGTTTTGAGTACTTTTTCTTTTATGTATATAATTAATTAGTTTTGGGAATAAGGGAACAAAGTCCGGTCCCACTTGGCCTGATCCATTTTGTCAGATTTCAGGCAGAGATTGCAGGGAGCCCAGCCTGCAGTGACAGCCCTGACCCAGATGCTGTGAGTGCATGACAGCAATGTCATAGGCTCCTCACCCCAGTCAGGGGTGGTGAACTCTCTGGAGCAGCCCAAGGACATTATCTTGGCAAAATTAGGTCATGAATGGAATGGAATTATTTTTTTATTATCTATGGTCTTACTTAAAATTGCAAGTAACTCTAATGTTCATTAAGTAATTACAGCCAATAGAACATCTAGACCTCCAGGCTGCTCTTAACCTCTGCAAACCTCTGTTTGTTCTTCCCAAAGTATTGTTTTGATTTTTGAAAATAGGCCAGCTCTGGTATCATTGCTACTGTAAAGGTAAAGAGAACATAACTCGCACCCTTCCTCAGCCCTTCTTAGTCATGGTGAGAGTTTTTGCCTCTTGATACTTTAACTCCAAAGTCAGACACCTTTGCATGTTTTTTTTTTTCATCTATCACCTGTTTTGACCTCCACTGAAAAGCAACAGCTCAGATGTAATTACACAGCCTCACTGTCTTAACACATTTGGGAGCAGGCTGGGAGACTGTGACTGGAAGAGAATGAGTGATTTCCAGGCCACCTTGTCAAGTTGCCAGTCCACTGGTGGTAACTGACAGCTTGGGAAGGAAACTGTCCTGGGAGATGTTAGCAATTAGGTCAGTCTAGGGAAAACTCTCACAGCTTTTCCATTACCAGGCTTGAGTTTCACTGTGGCTGTTGAGTAACAGACTGGTTTAACATCACCCTGAAAAAGGGGTGGAATTGGCCAAAGAGGCATCAGGGATTGTGTTTATAACAGTTCCCAACCATGGAATGAGCTTCGGTCACTTCTCAGCTTGTAAGTTCCTGCTATCACATTTACCATCCATATGCCAACAGCAACCTAAAAACCTTTGGGTTTCCCTGCAGTCAGTAGGTGAAAGCAGGATTTGAACAGTTGGCTCTTCTAGTACAGTAATTTTGAGATTCTTAATATTTAAGAAGAACACCTGTTAGGAATCAAAGCAGACTGAATAGTTTTCTACAAAGATTTGGGTTTTCTGTATTCTCTTGACTCCTACCAGTTACTGGAATGACTTTCTTTTTGCTTTAGTAACAGTTTTAACAAATGAAACAAATTATTCCTGAATTCCTTCAGCTGTTCTGTAGTCTTCTGGAGTGCATAAAGGGGTTTGGTTGCTTTGGGCAAAGGTCTGAGTGGGCTTTGGTGCCTCTGCTTTCGTTGTGTTACTGGCAGGAAGAGCCTTTGGGGAGATTGGTGTGTTGCAAGGTGGTGCTGTAGATCTCCAGGTGTGTTTGGCATCTCTGATTTGTTTCTAGTGCTTCTGCTTTGAGAACATTAATGCTGCATTTCAACAGGATCAACTTTATGTTTTGCAAGGTGGGAAGGAATCCTGTTGCCCTGGGAAGTCTCACTTCATGCAGAAATTACAAGATTGCTGCAGTACAGCAATGCCCTACATTGCTGAAAATGTTTTTTTCTTAGGTATTTTCAAATAAGATGGGATTATTTTTTAAGCAAAAGAGTAACTTGACATGCTTTTAATGGTTAGAAAAGGGTATAATTGGATTTTCTTCAAAATGCAGAGACTCCTTTTCCAGAGAGCAGCTCTGAGCTATAAAGATTACATGTGTTTGTTTGAAGGGTATTGTATCATTGTATTTTTTTTATACTGAAGTAACTGTACTTTGTTTTCCTCTTTTTTAGCAACTTCAGTCTCAAGCCCGTGCACTGATAATGTTTGCTGGGATGATCCCATACAGAACCTCGGGAGACACAAACGCAAGACTGGTGCAAATGGAGATCCTTATGAATTAGCAGAGCAGCTTGGCTGGGGTTGCAGCAGCCTGTGCCTGTCTTTAGTACGTTCAGAGGGCCCATGGGACCAGTGTCATTTTGTATTCTGTATTTTTGTTGATGGAAATAAATTTCTTTGGTTTTGATATTTGTTTTTGACATTTTAATTTTCACTGATTCTTGTGTTTTTATGTTTTTATTAATTTTGTTTTCAATTGGTTTACATTTAGAAGTTTATTCTTAATTAGTTAATAGGCTATGCAGAAAAAGAGGTCATTGCTCTGCAGTAGGGCCACAAATATGGAATTTTATAGCAGAAGAGGAAATGGAGGAGAAAACTTTGATTTATTGCTTAATGAACTTCCAGCTGAGAAACTTTAGGGGGTTTTGGATGCATGTTAAGTGTTGAAAATGTGTCTGATGCCCCACTCACCCTGTGACACACTGCCATCAGTCCATCCTGTTGTCTCGTGGTGCGTGTGCTGCTGTGGTGCCAGTGAGCTCTGTGTGCTGCACAGACCCCTCTGTGCTGAACCAGGTGCTCACAGCCCTGGAGCTCTGCTGAAGCTTTTGCAGGAATACCTGGGTTGGAAACAGGTATATTTTGGTAGGAGAGTTTCTTGTGAGAAACACGTGAGTTTTTAGTCAGTTGCATTCCAAGTGGGCCCCTGTCAAGTTCACCAGAAGTGAGGAAGCTCACTTCCAGAGAGGCCCAGGTGTGGGTGTGTTGGATGTGGGTGGATATTGTTGTTGGTTTAGCAGGAAACATGAGCCCTACAAAAGCAAGGGGCTTTAAAAATGGTTACCTTTAAATAATTAAATAAGAGTGAAAGCCCAAGGAGCATGTTGTAGTAGAAGCTTTTATTTTTAATATAACAGCCTATCTTTGAAAAAAAAATGGGAGGACTGTTGGTGGCTACTCTTGCTGCTCCCCTGCTGCTGTCTCACCCTCTTGTGTTACTGGGATATGAGAACATGTGGCATTTGGAATGCAGAACAGGCAGCAAAATGTAGGGGCTGATTTCAGCCTTTGTATGTTAACAGCTATCATGGGAGAGAATGCATCTCCATTTTGCAATGTCTTAGTTTACTAGCATGGAGGAATATCTGACTGACATTATGACAATTTTCCTAAAGTCCTGATTCACCAGAAATGTTGTAGTGTAAGTTTTGTCCACCTTTTGGACAGGAAGCAAAGGGCTTGCCAGCCACCCCAATCCATGTCTCTCAGCATTAGCAAACCAGCTGCTGGGCTCTCAGAGGATAGAGCTAGGGATTTGTGTACAGCATGGAGTGCTCCTGCAGCATGGCCAGGATTGTCCCAACTGAAGGCTGAGGGAGACCTGGACAACACCCGGCAGGTAAAGGAGAGCTGGTGAGTTACCAAGGAGTTATTTGGGGGTGGGAGTGGGGTAGAATTGCTTGACAAACTTGGCAACAGGTGAGTGTGGAAAGCTGTATTGCCTGTTAAGGTTTCTGGCATATTTGTGTGGAAGTGCTTCCTGGCATATCTCAGGTAAGAACTGATCCCATTCCCTAGAGAACAGGCACCTTCCCTATTGTTTGTGGACAGTCATCATGGGGCCAGGGCTGCCCCACATGCAGTCCTGCAGGGTGACCCTGCTCCTGTGTTTTCCTTGCTGGTGCTCAGCCCCTGTCCCCGAGTTACTCCCAGCATCAAACCACCTCCCATACAGAGAGTCTGGCAGGTCTGTACCTGTCCTCAGGCAACCACTGACCTAAGCAAGAGAGGGACAATGTTTGCTGGAGTCTGGGAAGGCTGAGGGCCACCTTCCCTGCTGTAATTCCCTCTCCCTGATCTGCCATTCAGGAACAGAAGTCATTTGGGGCTCAGCTCGTACTGATGCCATTTCAGGACCTTGTTCTCCTGTCTCTTGCCCATTCCCTGCTCAGGAGAGCTATTGTGCTGCCTCACTGGCATGTTCTGATTTCCAGTGCTGAGCCTGGGGACCTTCTATAGGAAGTACATTGCCCTTTCTCCATCTGCCCTTCGAGGAGGCTATAGCAGGTGCTTTCTGGTACTTCTCAGCCTTCTTGGGTGTTGGTAAAAGGGAAGGTTGATGTCTGTATATAGTTTGCTCTCTTTGTGGCCAGTGGTTGTGACTCCAGCCTTTGATCACTTTTTAAGCTAATCAGAAACTGTTACTTCATGCTTTCAAACTCCAAGGTGATCCTTCTATGATGGACAGATGGGAAATAAACCCCAGGGAGTCCAAGTCCTGAGACTAACTGAAAAGGTAAGACCAGCCCCATTTCTCTCAAGATAAGAGATTGTGGGTATAACAGAAAGTGCCACAGATATTTGGAGTTAATTTATTACTTGTTGATTGTCCTGTGATTTCTTCATAGGTTTGTGCAAGTGGTGAATGTTCCATCCCATCCATCTTCCCACATTCCCCAGAGTTCCAGCTCAGTGCCTGAGCCTGGCTCTGGCAAACCTGACTCCTCCGCACGACTTCAAGGGCTTTGCTGCTTTGAGGTAGATGCTGATGCACATTCTGGTGCTTTGCTGAATAAGGCACCCCTATAGTTTTCCAGATGCCCCTGTTTTCCCTCCACCTCCACCTCCCTCCACCTCCCCCTCATGCTTATTCTGCTGGAGAGAACAACCAGCTTCTGCTCCCTCAGGTTTTGCACCATCACACTCTGACTTTGCTAATTTACAAGCTTAGCCTTTTCTAAATAGCTTATGTCTGGAAGGGTTTTTTGAGGTGTCACTGAACTCATGCCTTTTGTTTGGTATAGCCTGTTCAAAGGTGGTGTCACCATGCACTCCCTTTACAATGGGGAGTAGTGCACAGTGTGCAGCAGAGCCGGGGACGTTAACCTGAGCTGAATTCATTCTCAGTAAAAACTGACAAATCCTTCTCTAAGTCAGTGGAGCTCTGCTCGTTATACACAAAGCAAGCACAAATTAAGTTTAGGATAATTCCATCTGCTTTTTCCTACCTTGAGACTAATCCCTGGCATTAAAGATCCTCCAGGCAGATGAGATGCATGCAAAGGGTGACTCACTGGTTTGAGTCAAATACAGCTGAAGCTTGTGTTGCTGCAGGAGGTTAGAGGAAAAAGTGAAAAAGTGTTTGGTGTGAGAGTGTATAACAATCTTGTTCTGGTGTGGATGCAGCAGAGGCAGACAGGCTCCAGGTCTGTGTCCCACAGTTTGCATGGCTCTGTGGTTCTGAAACATCCACGCATGCTGCAATACCAGCACAGCAGCTCCTAAAGGTGCAGCTCCTCCAAAGACCAAGGGCTGAGTGATGTGGTCTGGATTTACAGGGGAGTTGCAGGGAAATCTAGAAATACTTGCTGTGAACTTCTGCTCTGTGTTACCTGTCTAGTAGGGAAAAAATGAGTTAGAAGTTCTGCCCAGGGTTAACCTGGTAAAAACTACACTGAGTTAAAGGAAGACAGACAGCTCCTGTGGGAACTGGCACTGTGAAATGTGCCTCAATGACCTCCTAAACACTGTCAGAAAACTGGTGTCAGTGGCTTCTGTCTTCTCAGCTGTCTCTGTGAGTTTTTTCTAGTCCAGACAACAAAATCCTTTTAAGTATTTTCACCATTACCCCAGAGTATGCTGGTCATAGTCAGGCTACTTGCCTATGGGTTACATTCCTACTCGTCTGCCTTTTCTTGGATTTCCTTGCTGAATGCAGATTCTGCATCTTAATCTGATTTTTTGTTATGTTTTCCAGACCCTCTGGCTGGAGTAGACCTGCTAAATGAGGTGGCTTCTCTGTTCACCACTGTTTCCTACTACTACTACTTTGTCTAAGACACTGCTTGGACCTTGTTCCTTGCAGGAGCTGAGGGAATTGTATTCAGAAAAAGTGAATTCAGTGAACTTCTTTTGGTTTTGTTACTCTCACAACCCTTGTTACCCCAGCCTCTTAAAGAAGCAAAATATTTTCCTTCCAGCCTAGAAGAAGTAAGGGGATATTGTTAATACCAGTTCTGTGTCCCTGGGGTGGGACAGCACTCAAATACTGCCTCTGTTCATGTCTCTGTACCAGTGTTTTTGTCCTCTTTCTCTCTGGGTTTGAAGTTGGAAGGATGGAGATGGTGTCTGGAAGAGATGGGAGATGACCTCTGTGTTCCCACTTAGAAAGGTTACTGGCAGTTGGCTGAATAACCATCTCTTTTCTTTTCCCAGGCTTCCTTTGCTGCAGTGCTGAGAAACTGAGTCTGCTCTGCATGGTGGGTTTGCAGTTCTGAGCCCCTGCATCATTCGTGTGTCCTGTGTCACTCAGGGCGGTAGGTTCTCTCTTCCACAGGGATGGAAACAGGTCAATTAAAGCCTCATTAAAGCCTTTTGGAATATAACACTTGGGCAGTCTTTAAAAGAAGCTGTGTAACTCACTGCACTACGCTCTGCTTATCTCGATTCGTTTGATGCATTTAATATCCAGAACAAACTGGGGGATCGGCTGGAAGTGAGGAAAAGCCCTGCAGAAACAACTTGGCACTGTTCCGTGTGAGTGGAGGGGCTGGAGGGAGGTGCTGCAGAGCTCCCCTCCCTGCCCGCAGCTCCCAGCGCCGCTCGGCCCCGGTATTGTTGCTGCAGCTGGTGTTGTGAATCAGGCCGACGACAAGCGCTTCCTACAATCCGGCTATTTCACTACACCAGGGTTGCATCATACCACTCGCTTCGCTCTTCGCCCGCCTCTGGAGCCCTCTTGTCTCCTCCGGAGCATCTCTGACTGTGCTGTGTTTAACAGATCCCCCATTTAAGAGACTGCTTTGTGCTGTTTTGGGCAAATCAGCGGTTTTGATGAAACAATGAGGTTCTAAAATAAAGCTGTTTCTGCTGGGTGTGAGTGTGTTGGTGCATCTGTTGAGAGAGGAAGCTGGTGTCAGCTTCGTGGAGGTGGTTGTTTAAGGTGCTGGGGTGAGGCTCTTTCCTCGTCCCCACCTCACCCTTGTCCCTGCTCTCCAGGCTCCGAGGTGCTCTGCAGTGCTGCGAGGGCTGAGCACAGATGCAGACCAGGCTGCCTGCCCTCAGCTTCCCGGGTAAGCGGCTGCGCGGGGCTTGGGTGATCACGGCCGTCTGCCCTCGCACAAACAACGGGGCTGGAGCAAGTCCTTAAAAATCAGGTCAAAATTTGTGTGTAAATGCAAAGACAGCCAGAGGCAGCAGGGCAGGCAGGCCCAATTTTCCATTAACTTGCAAAGCCACACGGAGCTGAAATTCCAATGGACTGCCCTCAAATTTTATTGCTGGCCTTGTTTGCTGTCTTTGCTGATCTTATCTGTAACTGCTTTCGTGCCACATGTGACAGGGGCTGCGAGAGTGTAACAGGCACCCATCCCTCCCCCTGTCCTCACCTGCTGTGACTGTGGGGTTACAGCTTCAGCGGGGATGAGAGCAAGGGTTTAAGTGGCTTATTAAGTCAGGGGTGGGCCTGGGGGCAGTTCTGATGGTACTCAGTGGTACCCTGTCCCTGGGTCTGGAGGGGAAGCGGGCTGTGGGACCATGGGCATCTCTGCTGCCTGGTACTGAGAGCTGCCAGCTCCCAGCCCTGGACAAGCACAGACAAACTTACACCACTCTGTGCACCCTGTCTTCTCCAGCAGCTTGGAATCCGGAGTCCCAGCAGGGACATCCCTTGATGTCACCCTCCCCTCTTCCCCCCGTTTCACTGTGCGATAAAGGCGCCATTCCCCTCCCCACATCCGGCCCAGCTCAATGCCACAGGCAGCATCCTGGACACCAGCCAAGATGATTTACAAGATCTGACGGGTCTGGGGCAGTATCCCAGGGAAGGGCGAGGGTGCGTGGGAGTCTTGCTCCCTTTTTCCATAATAAATCCCTGTGAACTGAATGTTCCTGGGTTGGGGCCGGAGGCAAACTCAGTGCTGCATTTCTCTGCTGATCTGTCCTTGGGACTTAATCTCAAATCCGTTATCGCTGCCCCCATCGAGCGCTGGGAGGCAGTGATGCCCATTATGGTGGTTTTGGTATCCCTTCCAGCTATTTTTTTCCCTCTGACCAGCTTGGGGTGGTTCAAGCTGATTCTTTTCCTCTATTAGCATCAGTGGTGGGTGTGTGCTGGTCACCTCGCTCCGGTTTTGCGGAGTATAAAGCCGTCAAGCCCCTCTCCACTCTGTCCTCCATCTGGCAGGCTCCTGGGTAGGGGCAATGGCCGAGCTGCCCATCCCAGACCTGCCCCTGGCCCGCTGCAGTGGCCGCTTCACCATCAGCACCCTCCTGGGCATGGAGGAGGGGGGCCGGGGTCTCTACACACCCACCGAGGGGTCCAGCTGCGACAGCATACAGCCCACCCACCTGTCCAGCAGCACCGTCTGCACCAGGACCTTCGGCTACAACACGGTGGATGTGGTGCCAGCCTATGAGCACTATGCCAACAGCAAGGGGGTGGGCGACCCCGGGAAGGGCAGGCCCTCGCTGGCTGACCTGCACTCCATCCTCAAGGTAACGGGGGGGCTTGGCTGTACCCATAGCATCTCCAGCATCTCCTGGCTAAGCTGCTGGTCCCCGCGAAGTGTTTGTGGTGGGTCACTCTGTCTCCTGCCTCTTGGTGCCATAACTGGTGCTGTGCTGACTGCACAGCCCCAAGAAGGCCCTGAGAGAAGCCAGAGAATCCAGCTGTTTCCAGCTGTGTGCTCAACCAGAGCATTGCCTCCAGGGACAGCTGCCTGAAGTCCACCCTCATCTACTTTCCCTCGTCCCACAGCCTGACCCAGGCCGCCTTCACAGGCCTGTGTCTGACCAGCAGAGCAATGGGCTGCCAGAGGCCGGGCCAGAGGCTGGGCTGGAGGAGGCAGAAGGGGAGCCAGGCAGAGACTCCGTGCCAGAACCTGTCCGCTTTGGATGGGTGAAGGGTGTCATGGTGAGTGTGACCCATCCCCCATGGAGCATCCTCCTACCTCATAAGCATTTTACCCTTGTTGCATTTTTCCCAATGTCTATATTTTTGCAAGCACATGTGCTTTGAGCAATTCCTTGCCCTCCTCGGTGGGGTGGTTTTCTCTGAGGAGCAGCAGAGCTGGCATGTTTTCGCCATCCCCAGGTGTCAATGCCCTGATGGCCAGTTCCCCTCTGTCCCCCCTCAGATTCGCTGCATGCTGAACATTTGGGGAGTTATCCTCTACTTGCGTTTGCCCTGGATCACCGCCCAGGCAGGAATCGGTGGGTGCTGCGGTTCACCGTGGGCTGGACAGTGGCACTGGGCCCATCATCACCCAAACACCTTGGGGAGGAGTGGGACTCCTAGGGAAGGCTGGGGGCCTGGGGGATACAGGAGTGAAGCAATGCCCTTTCCCCGCAGCCCTGACGTGGCTCATCATCCTCATGTCCGTGACAGTGACCACCATAACTGGCTTGTCCATCTCTGCCATATCCACCAATGGCAAAGTGAAATCAGGTAGTGTGTTCCCTCCCGGCCACTTCAGGGGTCTTTTTATCCTGGGGCTGCCCTATGGATGTGAACTCCTGGCACGGGCTGTGAGGTGTGGGGGAACCCCAAAAACATGGGGAAAGCAGTAATGCTGTGGGGTGTTCCCTGCCTCAGGAGGCACCTACTTCCTCATCTCACGGAGCCTTGGGCCGGAGCTGGGCGGCTCCATCGGGCTGATCTTTGCCTTTGCAAACGCGGTGGCTGTGGCCATGCACACAGTGGGCTTTGCTGAAACTGTCCGGGACCTGCTGCAGGTAAGAAAGCTGCTCTGTGTCCTCTGGGTCCCAATGCTCCCCCTACCCCTCCTTCCCCACCTTCTCCTTGCCAACCTGTGTTGATTATCAATATTTGCGTTATCATTGGACCACTGATAATCAAACAGTGGCTGCTAAAACTCCTGGAAAAAACAGTGGTTTGGTAAGGAAGAGGGTTATTTCCACCTTGTGAATAGTTCCCCTTCCCCAGGAGCACAATTCCCTCATCGTGGACCCCACCAATGACATCCGAATCATTGGGGTCATCACTGTGACGGTGCTGCTGGGCATCTCCCTGGCTGGCATGGAATGGGAGGCCAAGGTAACTCTCACTCCTGCTCAGATTTTTCTCTTGGGTTGGTAAGAGCTGTCCCTGCTGGCCACCAGGCATCTGGTGCAGATGCACCAGAGGATCTGGATCTGAGGAGCAGAGGATGCCTGTAGCTCCCCAAAAAATGGGCATGGGTTTCTCCTAGTACATTCCTCACTCTCTCTATGCCCAAACACCCAGTCCTTCAGCTGGCTCTTTCTGGTCTGGCAGGCACAGATACTGTTCTTCCTGGTCATCTTGGTTTCCTTCATTAACTACCTGGTGGGGACAGTGATCCCAGCCACCGCCGAGAAGCAAGCAAAGGGCTTCTTCAGCTATCGAGGTGGGTCCACCACAGGCTGGAGTTGAACTCAGCAGGTCCAAGTGCATCTCTGGAACCTGGCTCTTTGCTGCAGTTTGGGGAGATGTTTGCTATGGGAAGGTGCTCCTTGCTGAGAGATATCATTAAAAGCACAGTGTCCCCTCTCACGGGGTCCCTGACATCAGTACTATGCCCTCAGCCAGTGCTGAGGTGCTTTAGCCAGGAAAAAAGTAGCCAAGAGGCCTTAAATGCTTTTTCTCTTCTTTCCCAGCTGATATCTTTGCTCAGAACTTTGTGCCCAATTGGCGTGGACCTGAGGGCTCCTTCTTTGGCTTGTTTTCCATTTTCTTCCCGTCTGCAACCGGCATCCTGGCTGGGGCTAACATTTCGGGTGACCTGAAGGTGAGTTGTGACTGTTGCTGCCTGGGCCAGTGTTTCTCAGTGCTCAAGCCCTATTTTCCCTGGGGCTTTCATTTTGACCCAACTGTTAGACTTTATTTCTTCTGGAAATTTTGGGCTCAGCCAGGAGATGCTCTGTGGCTTTGTGATACAATGAATTAAAATTCCTCTTGTACAGCAGCCACAAATAAGCTGCCTACATTACCACTGCTGCTGGAAAGCTGTCTTACATATCTCTGCAACTCCCTTGGGCAGGATCCTGCCGTGGCCATTCCCAAGGGCACCTTGATGGCCATCTTCTGGACCACTGTGTCCTACCTGGTGCTTTCTGCTACCATTGGTAAGCAGCACGTCCTCAGGTGCAATGGGTGAGGGGGCTGGGTGGGTGGACTGGTCCCTACCCAAAATGGGTGGCCTGGGAGGATGCAGGTGCGCAGGAGCCAGGAGCAAGCTGTGGACGCTGGCATTGATATCCCAGTGTGAGTGCCACAGGTGCCAGACCTTGTTCCTACCCCCAAGTGGGGCAAAGTCATCCTGGGTGGGCAGTGGAGCTCATGGCATTGCTCAAAGCCATCATGCAGTGGGGCAGCCCCATGGCAGGGACTTGGGAGTTGTCACAGGCAACGCAGTGTGGGGCTGGGCTTCATGAAACCATGGAGAGGTGCCAGCCCTGCTCTAGGCCTGTGTGTGTCCCCAGGTGCCTGTGTGGTCCGAGATGCCTCAGGCAGCCTGAATGACAGCGTGGCCGTGGGCTCGCTGGGCTGTGAGGGACTGGCCTGCAGGTTTGGCTGGAACTTCACCGCCTGCGCCCAACAGCAGAGCTGCCGATACGGACTCAGCAACTACTACCAGGTACTGCTCAGAACCATGACCAGCCCTTGTTCCTGCTCCTGGCTAGGTTTATGCTGCAATGGATGGCTTTCTCAGGGCAGCTGCATGCCTGGCACCTCCCTGCCATCCTAGGGGGCACCCATGCTCTTGAAACAGCCATGTTTTAACAGGAAGGCACCAGGGAGTGGGCTTTTGGATGTGGCTGGACTTTGCTGCCTGCATAATGTTAAAGGAAATGCAGCAGGGTGGGGCCTGGGGCTGGAAATCCCTCAGGGCTGGAGTGGAGTTTGGTGCAGCAGGAATGCTGGGGTTCCTGATCGCCTGGTTTTCATGCAGAGCATGAGCATGGTGTCTGGATTTGGCCCCCTCATTACAGCAGGGATCTTTGGCGCTACCCTCTCCTCAGCATTGGCCTGCCTTGTCTCAGCCCCCAAAGTCTTCCAGGTGAGGGGGTGGTGTCTGCACATCCCAGCTCCTCTCCCTGAGCTCAGCAGTGGGTGATAGTCCTTGGTGCAGGGCTCTGCATCTGTGAGCAGCCCTGGGGCAAGGAGGATGCTGCTGTCAACACAGGGCATGTGTCCAGTATGGCCCTTGCTCTTACGGATGCAGGGGCCACCACAGCACTGCCATCCCATGTCCCTGGTAAAGCCTGCTGTCCCCACTGTGTCTCTCTTTGCAGTGTCTCTGCAAGGACCAGCTCTATCCTCTCATTGGCTTCTTTGGGAAGGGCTATGGGAGGAACAATGAGCCTATCCGTGGCTACATGCTCACCTATGTCATTGCCATTGGCTTTATCCTCATCGGTAGGTGCTCCCTCCTGGAGCTTGCCACCAGCAGGGTGGCTCAGTCCCCACCACTGACAGCTCACTCTCTTTCTCCTCCTCCCACAGCTGAGCTCAATGCCATCGCCCCGATTATCTCCAACTTCTTCCTCTGCTCCTACGCCCTCATCAACTTCAGCTGCTTCCACGCCTCCATCACCAACTCCCCAGGTGGGCTGTGCCGCGCACGCCGTGCCCTGCGGCGGCCAGCTCCGCGTCCGGCTCCCCGTCCCGGCAGCAGCCGCTGTGTGTGTTTGCGTGCAGGCTGGCGACCCTCCTTTCGGTATTACAGCAAGTGGGCTGCACTCTTCGGAGCTGCTGTCTCGGTGGTGATCATGTTCCTGCTGACCTGGTGGGCAGCCCTCATTGCCTTCGGCATCGTCATCTTCCTCCTGGGATATGTCCTCTACAAAAAGCCAGGTGGGTGGTGGTAACCTGGCACCAGCGATGCCCCGGAAGATGTCTGGCCCTGTTGCTAATCCTTCTTCCTCATGCAGATGTCAACTGGGGCTCCTCCATGCAAGCCAGCTCCTACAACATGGCCCTCAACTACTCAGTGGGGCTGAGCGAAGTGGATGAGCACATCAAGAACTACAGGCAAGGCAGCTCATTGCAGTGCTGGGTATGGTGGGAGAGAGATGAAGAGCCAGCTCCTGCCTCCGGTAAACCCAGGGAGGCTTTGTGCCCATGGCCACATCCTCACCACCACCCTCAGTAACCAGGAGCTACAGCAAAATGTGTCTGTCTCCAAAATCCCATGTCTGTGCCATGTAAGCTAGAAAACTGGGCAAACCCTGCCCTCCCTGTACCAGGCAGACACAGACACGTTGGTCTCATCTGATATAAAAAGACCAAAGAGTGAGACTGGACCCTCAGGCCACATAATGTTTTCTCATTCTAAAGATGTTTCCTATAGTTGCCACTGGCCAAGCACAGGAGATGAGACATGGCTCATTCCAAAGAGGCTGGATGCCTCCAAAGTACTATTCCTCACTTACTTTTTCCCCTGCCTGCAGACCACAGTGCCTGGTGCTGACTGGCCCCCCCAACTTCCGCCCAGCACTGGTGGATTTTGTGGGGACCTTCACCAAGAACCTCAGCCTGATGCTCTGCGGCAACGTGCTGATTGTGAGTGACCTGCAGAAGCTGGTTGGTTCCTTGTCCTGGGGGCTCTGGCCACCAGTGGTGGTGGGCTGGGAAATCCAGTTGTATCCTGGTGGGCTCACAGGGTGGACATTGAAATGTGCCCACTTGTGTGCTGCTGGATGATGAAATGTGTCAACTGGAAGCTTTTCTGAGTTGTTAAGCAATATTGGTGAAGGATGTCCCTGTGGGCTTACGGCTTCCCTTTGCCAATTAATTGCGGAAGATTTGGAAGGATGAAGTAGTTGCTCAGAGGACAGGGGAGTCCTGTAGCCCTGAAGTCTCCAGAGCAACTGGGTGCAGTAAGAACCTGCTCATCTGCACCCACAGGACTGTTGGGATTGTGTGCACTCCCTGGATTCACTGGTTTTCTTGGCTGTGATTGCAACCCCCCATGTGTGCAGTGGTTACATCCACCTCTTCCAATGATTTGCGAAGAGAGGAGCTAGAAGTCCCTGGGGGCAAGATCATCAGTTGGGAGGGGCTGCCTGAGCTCCTGCCCTTGATTCCTGCAGGGACCACGGAAGCAGAAAATGCCAGAGTCCCGGCTGATGGCAGACGGCCACACTAAGTGGCTAATGAAGAGGAAGATCAAGGCTTTCTACACAGATGTGGTGGCTGAGGATTTGAGAAGTGGCGTCCAAATGCTCATCCAGGTACAGCCATCTCTGGCCTTCCAGCAGCAAGGTCCCTCCTCTTTGTCACAGCTTGGGGAGCTCTGACCCCACCCTCCACGATCTCCAGGCACCCCCTTTGTGTTGCTCCCCCATGGAGTGGACTGACATCACCTGTGTCCGTCTGTCCCTGCAGAGGGGTCTCATGGGGACATCTATCTGTAGGCTGCTGGCCTCGGGAAGATGAGACCTAACATCTTAGTGCTGGGCTACAAGAAGAACTGGCGGACAGCATCTCCACAGAGCCTGGAGGACTACGTGGGCATCCTGCAGTACGGCCACACCAGCTCCTCACCTCTCGGGGACACTGGCACCTGGTGGTGGCCCCGTGGTTGCTGAGGCTGCAGTCACATGTGCAGGGTCCAGCTGGGCTGACAGTGCACCCCCTGTTAACTGCCTTCTCCTCCCTCCTTCCAGTGATGCTTTCGATTTCAAGTATGGTGTGTGCCTAATGCGGATGAAGGAAGGGCTGAATGTCTCCCGAGTGCTGCAGGCACATGGTAAGTGGTTTTGGTTGGGCAGAGATGCACAGAGACAAGGAGTTGAGGGATGTGCCAGCCAGCACCATGTCCCCAGACAAAGGTCACAGTCCTGGCAGGACATCACTCCTGTGCTGGGACCAAAGGGGATGGGGACAGTGAGGCACTGCTGTGCTGCCCTTGCTCTTCTCCTCCTCCCCAGTTAACCCCGTGTTCGAGGCAGCAGAGCACCCTGAGAATGGCACTGGCAGCAGAGCAGCCCCAGGCACAGGTAGGTTGGTCCTAGCTTGTGACCACCCAGCTCTGAGGATTATTTTCCAGGCAGGGTGGGGGTTTCAAGCACTGATGGGGAGCAGGGCTGGGACCAGAAAGAAGTGATGCCTTTAATCTGTGGCTGGTGGTGCCCTTTGCTGACACCAGGACCCTCTTGCCCCAGCAGTGGACCCCACTGCCTTGGCCAGTGAGCAGCAGGCAAGCACCATCTTCCAGAGTGAGCAGGGCAAGAAGACCATTGACATTTACTGGCTCTTTGATGATGGAGGTAACCTTCACCTTCCATCTGTCCAGATATGAGCCCAGCACTTCCACTGCGGTGCCCAGCAGGGCTCAGTCCCTGCCAAATGGGGCCAGGCCATCCCTGGCCTTTGGCATCACGGAAGCACTGGTGAGCCTGGGGGTCACTGCTGCATCTCCCACTGGGTTTTTTGGGGACAGGTCTCACGCTGCTCATCCCCTACCTCCTGGGGCGCAAGAAGCGGTGGGGAAAGTGCAAAATCCGGGTATTTGTCGGTGGGCAGATCAACAGGATGGATGAGGAGAGGAAAGTGTAAGTGCTGATAACCACTGCACCTCTTAGCCACCGCCACTGTCCTGTGGTGGTGACACAAGCTGCTTCCCATCCTGCTGAGCCCTCCCAGCTTTGCCATAATGGGATCTGTGAGCTCTGACCTGGCTGCTTTGCCTCATTTCTATGGAAATCAATGTGGCTGCAGAGTGGGAAAACCCAAAGTGCAAACTGAGGCCAGCAGCAGGGTTATCTACTGTGGCAGGTCCCTGTCAGAGCTACTCTTCCCTGCTAACTTTGGGAAAATATGGCCTTTTCCCTCCATTAGGATTGTCTCTCTGCTGAGCAAGTTCCGCCTTGGCTTCCATGAGGTCCACATTCTCCCTGACATCAACCAGAAACCCCGGCCAGAGCAGTAACCACCCCCCCCCTTCCCTGTGCCCCCCCAGCACCCCCAAACCTGCCCAGACCCTCTTCCTTGGCACTGTCTGCTTGTGTTGCAGCATCAAGAGATTTGATGAACTCATCGCTCCCTTCAGGCTGAACGATGGCTTCAAAGATGAGGCCACAGTGAATGAGATGAGACAGGGCTGTCCCTGGAAGATTTCTGATGAGGAGGTTGATAAAAACAGAGCCAAGGTAGTACCAATGCTGGGGAAGCTCCTGCAAAAGTTCTCCTGCTTTTTAGACAGAATTTAGTCTTTCTGGAAACCATTATTTTGTTTCTCAATGCTCTTTGCTCCACAGTCACTCCGACAAGTGAGGCTGAATGAGATTTTGCTGGATTACTCACGGGATGCAGCACTCATAGCCATGTAGGTGCCAGTAAGGCCCTCACACCCATTTCTTGCCCCATGGGAATGGTCCCTCTGGATGTTCACCCCTCCCTGTGTGGGGAAATCCTGCGCAGACACCCTAATGCTCTGGTGAGACAGGGCTGCACCACAGGGAAAAGCCCTTGGAAGACACCAAGGGCTCCAGCCTGGGTCCTGTCGGGTGGGAGGATGTGGTGTTGCCCCTTTTTAGGGAAATAACCTGCAACGGACTGAGAAAGGGGCTGTGCCGGGGCTCTGTGCCGGGGCTCTGTGCCGGCCCTGCCTCACCCCTCGCTGTGCTGCAGCACTCCGCCCATCGGCAGGAAGGGCCGCTGCCCCAGCTCCCTCTACATGGCCTGGCTCGAGACCCTCTCTCAGGACCTGAGACCCCCCATCATCCTCACTCGAGGAAACCAAGAGAACGTGTTGACCTTTTACTGCCAATAAAACCTCCTGGATTCCTGATTACTTGGGGTGTGATTTTTTCAGGCCAGTTTTGATCCCAGAGCATTCTCCTCTGGGAGAAGCAGTGAAGGCACGGTGGTTACCAGCCCTCTGGAAATGCCCACCAGGCACAGCTGCCAGCGTCTTACAAATGCTTATTTGGCCTGTCTCAGGCTCTGTAGGTTGTACATCAATGAACAGCAATGCTGGTACTGCTCTGGCCTGTGGTTAGCCAGGGCCAGGCAGGGGAGTTGTGGGCTCCTACACCTGCATGCCCAGCAGAGCCCAAGTGGCGTGCAGAGACTGAAAGCTGGCCCCAGCAAAGCAACTGGTACAGGGTGGGAACAGCCCCAGAGGCTGGGAGCAGGTCAGCACCAAGCCTAGTGGCTGCAGGGCCCCAGCATGTCCCCTCAGGGACAGGGACGACAGCTAAGCCTGTCCCCAACAACTGAGCACTGAGCAGCCGTGAGAGGTCACCTCAGACTGTGGTGCCTGGCTGCAGATGCAGGTCCAGCTCCTAATGGAGACAACATTTACCACCAGAACCAGGACATTTCTGGTGCAGATGGCCCCAAGCAAAGCAGGAGTGCAGCTCATTTGCCAAACCACAACCCAGGCCCCCTTGTCATGCTGCAGAAGAAACACACAACATTCATTCACCTCAAGAGTTACAGAATTTACTGATAATCACCACCAGGATTAGGAGTGTCAGTAGAAAAATAAAATGTACAGACTTTTCAATCATACAAAGATTTGTTCATGACAGCAGCAGCTGTGAGCGAGAGGAAGCCAGGTGGGGGCAGAGGGGATGTCACACACAGGGAGCAGGGCCACGAGCCTCAGCACAAGCGGGTGTTCTTCCAGGGCATGCAGCTTCTCCAGAAGGTGTTTCCTTAACCACACTGGCTGGGCACCCCAGCAGAGGCTCACAGCACTGCTGAGCCCAGGACACCTCAGTGTTGATGTTTTTGCCAGCTCTTTGCAGTTTTTGGCAAGTTTGACTGAGCAAAGTCAACCAATACCTGATGAAAATTGAAGGGATGCCTCCACATGCCTCACTTGGAATAAAGGAACAGAAAGGGAAGGCCAAACCAACAAGGGGAGGAAAATGCCACCAGTGCTTCAGTTGAATGGCTTCAACTGCCATTCTGTTGCTTCACCTCAAGGCTACTCTTCCATCTGGTGCTTCACCTCAAAGCTACCCAAGGCTACTCGTCCTTTCTGTTTAGCTCTGATTTTACTCGAGAGGGAGGTTGCCAGCAGCAGCCAGTGGAGTGGAGGATGCTCTGTGAGCACCAAGATGACACAAAACTTGGCTCCTGTGCTAACATGTCAAGACAAATCAGCTGATTGTTCACCTTTTATGCAAGAATTCCCTGAAAATTTCACAGCATCCAGGCATAGAGAGACATTGCCAGCTCCAAACACTCCAAACAGGGTCAAGCTGCCAACTCTTCAAGTAAACCAGAATCCCCTCAAAACAGACTCTCAGAGATCCCAAGGGATAGAAAACAGGATGTTTTCAATTCACTCAGAACTGAGTGACTTGACTGAGCAATTTTTCACTTGTTCTGAGCTCTGTAACAGCCCCATTTGTGTCTTGCACCCCTCAACTCTGTTCCTGGCAAAGAAACCTCCTCTTGCTGTAGCACGGGGCACATGGATAAAGTGCTTTCTCAGTTGCAATCAGCTTAATGGCTATTGAGTGGTGCCAGGCACCAGTGCAGGCTAAAGGAGAGCACAGCAGGTGCTCAGGACATTGGTTTCTGGTGTCACCTAAAAGGTAAAGCCAGACCCACCCTATTGCAATTCCATGAGATACTTTTAATCCATCCAGGAAAACACAGGATAATTCCTGTAAATTAAACTGTGCACTCTGTACACATGCTGAAATACAAAGTGGGAAGAGGGAAAAGAAAGAAAGCTTATTCCTTCTTTTTCATTCTTTCTGCCCTAGGAAGACTGGCTCTCTGCAAGCAGCACAACACACAGGGCTCTCCACAGATCCAGGGTTTAGTATAGGTTACACCACTTGGACCTCACTCACCTAAGGAGAAAGATTCACATTAAACTCTCACCGTGGACAGACCACTCTCAAGAAGTCTGTGCATAGAGAAACCCTTTTCCATGACAAACACAGTGCCCTGTTGAAGGCTCACAGAATCAATTTAGTTTAGAAAAGCCCTCTAAGATCGAGTCCAACCTTTGACTGGTCACCACCTTGTCATCCAGACCATGGCACTAAGTGCCACGTCCAGTCATTCCAGCACTGAGGACATGGGCTCATGGTAGATAAATGCCCAGGAAATGCTGCAGGTACAAAAGGAACTGATTTGGAAATCAGAGGAATTCAATGAAGACACAGATGGGAACTGTCCCCTGAAAGGCTGGACACAGACAGGGCTGTGCAGCCCACACGGTGTGAGCTGGGTACAAACACAGACCACAGAAAACCCCTAGGGGTGGCTACACTGCCCAGCCACATCCCTGGAATTCAACCTCAGCTTCCATAAAGAACCAAGGCCTAGGAAGCACCCATTTAGCTGCTCAAGTGCCCCAGCCATGTAGCACAACTCCAGGCACAAGGGCAGAGCTACCAATCAGTTAAAAGTCACTTAAAATCAAAACAAACAAAGACAATTCATGAGGAGACAGTAGTGCCTGTGGAGAAGGGCTGATTTGGGGCTGTGTTCACACAGACACAGGAATCACCCAAGCTCCTGCCAGCAGCCTTGCAGCTCTCCCAAGCCCGGGCATGCTGCTGGCTGCATGCTGAAAGCGTGGCACACTCCCCACACCAGGGATGCCCCAGGTCACAGCCCAGCCTGGCCGTGCAGATCTCAGCAGCAGCAGGAGGGATTTTATCCAAGCTGGCCAGTGCCACTTCAGACCAGTGCAGACACCCAGCTCCACCACACCAACGCGAACAGCATCAGCAAGTCAAAGGAGAACAGGGTTGTTTGAAAACACCAGTCTCCTCCAAAGCCTGAGGAGAAGCTGTGCACGCCCACATGCACACCTGGGATTTCTGGAGTGCCCATTCCACTGTGCTTTTGTTCACAGGGCCAGAAAAGCTTTGCTGTAATAAAATTCACAAAATCTTTTTTCTATACTAGTCATTTCCCCATTCACAGCCAGAGCTCCCAGACACAAACTTGCACTCTCATCCATCTAAAATGGGTTTTCCTTCTGCTGCTCCCAAATCCACTATGGCTATGACCTGGTATTAAGAAGTTTGGGCCAGGAAGAAAGCAATTTTTTAATTTAAAAAACTGACATTAAAAGAGCTTCAGGTTCACTGAAAACCAAGCAACAAAGTGGTGAGTGAGCTCTGAGGACACGATGTCACTCTGGTCCTGTTCCTACCCCAGCACAGCTGGTGTCACATTTTAGTCACGTCCTGTTACTACAATTTATCACTGGTGAGAGGCACCCAGTCTCCTCCTCTGGTAGCCATTTTCCTACCCTCCAGAAAAATAAAGTTTCACTTGGCACTTAATGTTACCAAAAAGTAACAAAATTCACAATTTTAAAATTTCAAGCCAAGCTGGAGGCAGGAGCGAGCCCTCCCAATTCCTTAAATCAGCAGAAGAAGCACAAGGCTGGGGCTGTGCTCCACTGTGGTTTGTTCTGAGGCAGCAGGTCCTCTGCTCCCCCTCTGGTTTGTGTTCTCCAGCCTCTCCAGAGGAGCTACAGAGTGGCCAGAATCCTCAGGAACGAAACCACCACCACACAGAACGTCTGGCCCACGCCAAAAATGAGGGCCTCAAAGGGAATCATTTTCTTCCCTGCAGCTCTGTAAACTCCAGCAATGGCAGCACCTGCGGAGAGGGGGAAAAGCCAAGATGTGAACGTGAGACAGCTGCTCTGCCACAGGGATGAAGGGGGAGCCTCAGGATGTGAGCCTGGGGAAGAGAACAGCAGGGTCTGAACCTCTCCCTGCACACCAGCAGCAAGAATGCTGGGCTGGGGATGTCTGACAAACCTCAGCCAGTAACCTGTGCGTGCTGGTGGAATGGGGAACTGGTGCTGAAACTCTGCTGAGGCCTCCAGCAGGTGTGGGGGCTGCGTGGTTTGGGACACACCCTTGTCACAAGATCTCAGCCCACAGGCTGCAAACAGTACCCACTTCTGGGCACTGACACCAAACCTCTGAGAGGTTTCCCTCCAGGTGCTCAGAAATGTGAAAGCCCCCTTGGCTCTGCACCCGATAGGCACGTTTGGTATGCCCAATGCAGGGCTCGATATGGGATACGCTCCAACTCTTTCAAACGTGGGGCAACGGGGAAATAAATCCAGAACGTTAATCTCCATCCCGGGGAACACCGCCATTCCACGCGCTCCCGACGGCAACCTCTGACCACCCCAGCGCCACGGCCGACAGCGCCGGGCACCTGCCGTACTTGTGAGGGTGCCGGCGGTGATGGGTCCCACGATGCCCATCAGCAGGACGCTCACGGACATGAACCTGCCGTACTTGTGGTGCCGGAGCGTGAAGAGGGCAAGCAACGCGGCGGGGACGTGGAAGGCAAGGGAGGAGACGAGTGCCCACAGGAAGACGCCGTACCACATCTCTGCGGAGAGAAGGGCTGTGAGGGCGGCCCGGGGCCCGCAGGCCTCCAGCGGCCCCGGCGGGCGGACCCCGCTCCGTAGGGAGGTACCTGGGAAGGTGGAGAGCGGGCTGGAGTAGGTGGTGGTGCCATTGCCCACGCGGGGCACGAGGCGAAGGCTGAGGATCTGCTGCAGGAGCCCCCCGCCGCCACCGCCGCCCGCTTCACCGCCGTCCATCCCCGCACCCGCCCCGCTGCCATCCGCCACCGCCTCTTCCGCCCGTCCTTTTCCGCCCGCCGCGGCCAATGGGAAGCGTTATAGGATGACAGACGGGCCTCATCACCAATCACCACTGGCCTCCGGGCAGCCGGGCCCCGCCCTGACCCCGCGCTGCCATGGGAACGGCTGTGGGCCACAAGGAATGCTGGGAGCCCCCGGTGGGGCTGGCGGGACGCTCTGGCCCGCTGGCGGACTCTCGTCTCTGCTCCCCGTGCGCGGCGCCGCCTCGGAGGCGCGGCTGTTCTTCCGGTCCGCCAGGGGGAGCCCGCGGGCAGCAGCGGCGCTCTGGGCGGCGGCGGCGGCGGCGGCGGGAGGGGCAGTGAGGCGGCGGGCCGGGGCCGCAGCATGTCGGGGTCGGAGTCGGAGCAGGAGCAGTACTCCTCGGCCGAGGATGACGACTATGTGCCCTCAGGTGAGTGGCGGCGGGCGGGAGCCGGTGGTCCCGGCGGTCCCAGCCCTCACTGTCTATGCTTGCAGGTGCGGAGTACAGCGAGGATGATGAGAGCGAGCTGGTGCGGGAGGAGGAGCCGGCGGACAGCCCGCGGCCGCCCCGCGGCAGGAGGAGCCCCCGCCGCCCCGCAAGCAGGTACGGCCGCCGTGATCCGGCCCGGTGCCGCCGCTGCTACGCTGCGGGCCGGAGGAACGGGAAACGCTGCTCTTGCGTTCCGGTTTAGTGGCAGGAGCAGAGAACCTCGGCCCCGACAGACATCGTGCCTGAAAACCCTCCCCCAGGAGGAGTTGTTTATATTAACCTTTTTCAGTGCAAAGCACGCACATTGCGTTTCTCACGTTGATGTAAACATGTACAAACTTTAGTTGAGGTTGATTTCTGTCTAGTCCAGGTTCTCCTCCCCTCCCGGCTCCTGCATTATCCCAGAACCACAGGACCCTGGAATAGTTCGGGTTGGAAGGGACTTTAAAGACCACCTTGTTCCACCCTCCTGCCATGGACAGGGACACCTCTCATTAGATCGAGTCACTCAAAGCTCCATCCAACCTGGCCTTGAACACTTCCAGAAATGGGGCAGCCACTAGCCAACGTGTGCCAGTGTTTCAGCACATTACATTCTCACAGAAATGCATGCAAACGGGCCAGTTTACTTCAAGGGCACTGCCTGCATCAGTCTCACTGTATTTTCCGAGCAGCAGCGTCTTTTAATAGAATACACACATGCCCAAGATTAAGAGAGAACCTCCCAGATTGGATGTCATAGTAAAAATATGAAATATGATGTTGCTTCACCCAAGCTTGCAGTTCATCTCTGGAATAGTGTTGCAGCAGCTCCATTCACATTTTTTCTTCTTTTTTGGCATCTGCTTTCAGGAAGAGGAAGAAAGGCGGTCTCTTGTTAGAGGCAGATGAGAAAGAGGCCCAGCAGAATGGAGAGGAGCAGAAAGAGGAGGAAGTGGATAATGTAGAGCAAGTAGAAAGACGCAGAGAAGAAGAAGAAAAAAAGAAAGAGGATGCTCTTTGGGCCAGTTTCCTCAGTGATGTAGGACAGAAACCCAAAGCTGCGGCTGCCACACAAGTGACACAAATCAAGAAGGTAACGGCCTGGGCCTGCACCCAGGGAGTGTGGGAAGGGCCTGAAGGTTTAGAGCATGCCCCCTTGGTTCTGGCTGGTATCAGGTGTTGGACAGAGCTGGGAAGAGGCTGGGGTTGCCCCTGCCCCCTCTGCTTTGTAAGACTTGCATCCCCTGCTAGGCCAGACTGCAAGGTGCTGGTTTCCTTCCAAACACGGAGGTGTTGCTGCTTTTGGAGCTATTCCTCAGCATCTTGGAGTGTCCTACACAGCCCTCTTGACTTCCCTTGCTGGTCCTGGATTCCTCTTTTAACACAGGAATGATTAGCTTTGGTCTGAGTTGTGCATGTAGGCACAGCTCTCCCTGAGGCTTGTGCCTTTCCTGATGCTTAAAAGGAAAAAAGAAAAAAAAAGAAAAAAAAAAGGGGAGGCTCTGTGTGTGTGTTTGAATGGGGAAATGAGGGGTCTGTGGTGGCGTGTCTGTGCCTCCAGCCTCATGGAGGGGGTCTAGAAGGTGCTACATGTTGCATGTTTGCAGCAAGATTGAATCTGGATTTCTTGTGTCCTTTGTAAGCCCCAGTGGAGTGCTCTCAGTGTGCAGAGGTTTTTCTGGAGAGAGAATTCTGTGTGTGGTGGCTATTTGAAAGGATTTGGTTCTCAGTAAAACCAGGTGCATGTGTTTCCCTCTCACACTTTAGGTGGTAGAAGGGAAGAGTGTACCACAGCTGGGCCTCTGTTGCTAGAATTATCAGTTGGGGGTTTTTAGGTGGTCAGCCAAAATAAATGTTCCATAACAGAAAACTGGAGTCTGCCTGGTAGGTACAATTCTGATTGTGTGAAGCTTCTTTCTGTGACTGTTGGAAGGTTGTGGAGCAAGTATAGTTCTGTAATATTTGATTGCAACTTTTGGAAGGAGAGTCCTTTCATCTTAGCCCTCCTGCTTCTCCTTATTATTGACTGAGCAGCTGGGGTGGTTACTTGTAGAGTCAGAGGGAAGAAGAGAAGTGAACATTTTCTTCTGAGCAGTTCTACTTTTATGGGCAGGTTGCTAAAATGTGAGCTATCTTTGAAAGTGCCTGCATAGCCTGGAATAATTCATGGAGACCTGCAGTTCCTCTGTTCTCTTTGTGAACTTCTTGGGCTTGCATTGCCTTCTTGAAGATCTCTGTGGTGTGTAGTTGATTTAGACCGAGAATTTGAGTTTTGTCTTGGTAACTTATAGTGGTTGAGGTTTTTCAGGTATTCTTTTAGTAACTGTAGCTGTGACTGAGTAAATTAAGAGGCATTGTTGACAAATTGCTTAATAAAGATTTTTTCTTCTCAAATAAAAGAGATATTTACAAGTAGGGAGATCAGCATTGCTTTTTCTGCTGATGAGTTTTGTTATTCTCTATTCTTGAGTAAAAATAAATATAGTTTAGTGGAATTCACCTTGGTAGCTTTCCTGCTTGGTGGTGCTTAGTTTGAGAGAACCAAGTCTCCAGGCTTTTGCTTACTTTTTGAACCACTGCAATGTATTCTTGCTCCTTCCTACATTTATTACAATTTCACTTCTTGTTTTAGTTTGTTTTGATCTTAGAGCTTCAATGACAGCCTGGAACCAAAATGGGGAATTTCATTCTGATGGAATGAAATTTATTTATTGCTTTTATCTTTCTGTGGGTGACTTGCTTTGACTACCAGTCTAAATTACAGTGCTACCCAAGGTCTGTGTTGGGCCCTCTGCCCTTTGGAATAATAATTTGTCTTGGCTCCACAAATGCATTATTTTGCTTTCTCCTTCATGTATTTTGTAGACTGAAGAAGCGAACAGTGGGAATAAGCCTCAGGAGAAGCCAAAAGATTCAGGAAAAGTGACAATCACCAAAACGTTCGATTTTGCTGGTGAGGAAATCAAGTAAGTTGGCAGATGTGATGTGTCCATTGTAGGCCCAGTGCAAACTGAGTGCTGCAGTGCTGGGGGCACGCTGGAGCTGGGCTCTGAAGCACAGTGGGTCTTCTCTTTCCTTTACCCTGTTTTTTTGTTCTGTTGTGAGCACATAAAGATCTCAGAGAAAATGGGGCCAGGATTTTCCTGCATCAGAGCTGCAGAGTATCCTTATATGCAGACCTGTCTTTACTCAACTTCATAACATTCATAAATGTAATTCAAATTCACTTAGACTTCCCTATCTGGCCAATGTTTTATAATAGCTGGCAGAGCTCCCTGGTGGCACTGTCACTGGGAAGGTTGAGACAAGGAAGGAAGCTCATCTGGTCCTACAGGAATGAGGGTAACACATTTTATTCCTTCAGCTTAGTCCAGGTTCTGTGCTGCAGGCAGGATATTGGCTGGCACTTTCCCTGGTGATGTTCACAATCCACAAAAAAGATTTGCAGGCAGTAAGAGGTGTTTTGCTGAGCAGACTAACAGCTGAGCGCTTTTGCCTCTGAAACAGCTGCAGCAAAGGGGATGGTCTGGGTAAAATCGTGCGTTAGGCTGAGTTTTGGGTTACAAGAGGTCTCTTGGGCTGTGCTGCAAGAAGGGCCAGGTGTTTTTTAAATGTGTAAGGCCAGAACTAAGGGGTCTGGGTGAATCCACCTGAAATCTGACTGCCCTGTGAGCTGCTGGTTCTTATCATGGGAGATTTTACTTACATGTAGCAGTAAACCTGGTTTTGTCAGACTAACTTGGCCTGTTTCGTGTGACAGCAGAGGGCAGCAGTTCCCAGCAATAGCACTCGCCCTGTCTAAATCTGGAGGAGGAGGCACAGCTGGGGCTTCTGCTGCTCTTGCTTTTCATGTTGTCACTGCTGCCTGAGCTGTTTGAAAAAATCTGAGGAGAGCTGTGAGCCGTAGTAGGGACTTTGCTTCTTCCCTGGGCAAGCGAAACCGTAGGACTACCCCTCATTCACTGATGAACTTCATTCACTTCTTTCACTGTCCTTTGGAACATTGGTTGCCTTATGTGAACAGAAGTTGTTCAGGGCTTCTAAGACACCGCTTTTATGCTTTTGATACCAGTATCTTATCTGTAGTTTCTTAAGAATGGTAACTAAGAAAAATACGTATTTTTCTGCACCAGTTGCTTTTCTAGTGTCCTTAGTACTGCTCAGTGCTTACCGTGTCCCTTGAGAAACTGCAGAGGAACCACTAGAAATTTCTACCAATTTTTGATGAAATAGGCAATAGCTAGAGCCTGGATGACAGAGACTGTAATTCTGCAAATTAGGCTAATGCATGTTTTGTTTACAGCAGCTATTATATCAATTGGTTGCAGAATCAGCAACAGAAGCTTTGCAGTGGGGTCTGGAGCACTGTTTTCTGCTGGTACCAGAGTTACAACAAAGTTATGTTCTTGAGCTCTTTGATAACAGAAAAATCCTTCTATGTTTTTTGCCCTCTTGATTTTTGCGATACGCAAAGCTGATTCTTTTGTGTTGTTTGCTACCTCTTGCTTCTTTGAATGGGTTACACTGTTAGCTGTGGGTAGGGTACAAAGTGTACTTGCTACTCGCGGCTGCTGGTACTTTCCCCTAGTGGCAGTAGGTGAGGCCCAGAGGGCTGCTCTTTCTTCAGAATAGCAAGAAGTTGTCTTTGCACCATCCCAATGTCTGCAAATGCTCTGAATACCAAACACTGACTTCCTTGCCCGGGAAAGCAGCTGGCAAATAGTTGCTTATAAAAGCCACCACACGGTAATTGTGTGTGTGTGTGTGTGTGCATTTCTGGACTGAAGGAACTGAAATGAGAGCTGTTCTCTGTTGCTTGCCTTTCTAAATGGTTTGAGGCTACTGTTGAGTGTTGCTCTTTTGAAAGCTTGAGAAGAATTTAGATCAGTATTTAAGCAGTGAAAGATTCAGGGCACAAATTTTCACAGTCTGCTCACTGAAGCTCTTAACAGAAGATCATTTAGCCCTGATCTCCTGTTGCAGAGCAATTTATTTTCTCCTGTAAGAAGATGATATGATTTTTCTGGCCTGATTGAAGTAGCAGAAGTGGCTTGAAAGTGATCTCCAGCTACAGGGCTGTACTGGAATAGTAAAGGGGCTTTGTGTTGTCAACTCCCCTGTAGGTTTTTGCTGCGCTTAATGTCTGTTTTGGTGAGTCCGTGCTTGTATCAGTTGGTAGTGCTGGACTTTAGCTTCGGAATATTAAGAATTAACACTTAGCAAATGAAGATTTTAATTTAGTGGCTTTTAATTTTAGAAAATACATTATATAATTTTGCCTTGTAAAACTAAAGCTGTTGAATTCGGAACTAGAAACAATCTTAAATTGATTGCAGTGCTTTCCAGTTGGGACTATTTTGTCTGCTTTTCCTGCCTCCCCCATGTTAAATGGATTAGGAGCAGCAGGTGACTGTCACCCAAATGGCTGTAATTGTGGGCAGCAAGAGCAATTTGCAAAGGCAGTTCAGCATCTAAATGGAAGTTCAAGCCATTTCTCCCTGGCAGAAGAGACTGAACCTCTTTGAAGCCTCTAGTTTATGAACTTGCCTCATAATGCAGGACGTGTGTTTGCATTAATAGGGATTGCATCCCTAGTGCCAGGGAAAAACTGTTGCAATTTGTAATTGCTTGTTTTCTCTTTGGCACTCCAAAAGGATTTGGTCCTTGGTTTTCTTTAAATCTCTGTTGTGCTTAGTGCATCAAAATGGTTCTTCTATGCTCTTTCCATGAAAGTGAGCTTTGTGTCCAGCTGGGACTGCAGCAGAGTGGAACTCACATGCATTGGCTGGTCCAGCCCTGTGGTGTCAGTGTGACAGCATGTGAGGGTAGAGCAGAGTCAGGTTATTGATTGCTGTCAAGAACAGATTTTACTTTGAAACATCTTCTCTACCTTAATTTGGTTTGTGGAAGGCAAAACTAAGTTAAAAGGAGTAGTGGCTTGGGTGCTAATTCAGGAATGGGAGGCCTGTGTTCAGCACCCTGCTTTATTCATACGCTGCAGATTCCAAGTAAAGGATTCCAGATTAGAAGCTTGGTGTTTCTTGCACGTGGTTTGTTTGTGTAGCTTAAAGCCAGAGCTTTACACAGGTTATTCTTGTGGTGGGAATGCTTTCCTGCTACTGCAGAGTTGCTGTGCTGCACGGATGATGCTGTGCTGGCAGAGCTGTGGCTTGTGCTGCTTCAGTGACTCAGCTTGCTTCCCCATGTGCCTGAACCAAGCAGCCAAAGCAAAGCCATAGTAGGGCTCCATTCTCCATCTGTGAATGGGGAGTGTTCCTGTCATAGCTGCTTTTACTTTCTCACAAGGATAGGTGGGTCCACACTGAGCTGGTGCATTGCATGGGCCACATCAAAGTAGGAAGGGCCAGTACCAAACAAGCAGTGTCACGCTGAGTGTGTGACTTGCTGCTGGGTATAAGGAATACTTAAAGTTTATATAGTTCTGTAGAAAGAGGTGGGCAAACTCATGTCAAAACAGTGTGTTGAGCTCCTTCTACATGAGACATGAACTCCCATCTCTGGATAAGGGCTCCCTGTCGTTGACTTGTGTAGGAGACTACGTTTGTGACTTAGGATAGCCCCTGGGTTGCTGCTGTAGGACTGCTTTTACTTGTGTGACCACTGTCCTCTGAGGAAACAGACTGCTGGTATATGTGCTGAGCAGAGTTGAGTGGCAGCTTGTATTCTGGATTAGGGAACATGATAATTAAGATGTAATAGTGCAGCTATTACATCTTAAAAACGCTAAAGAAGTACCTAAGGTATCTGATTTATAACCAAATAGTTATAAGCTTAAATGATTGTAGTAATTACTGAGGTTTATACTGGTTGAATTTGATACTTCATCTGCAACAGTTGACGTATGGGTTGAAAAATAAACTGATTTTCATCTGTTACTGTTTGTAAGTGGTTATCATCTAGGATGTGCCTGGACAAAACCTCATTGCTCTTTCTGTGTTGCCTATGTCAAGGATTCAAGAAAGATTATTCAGAGGAGATTATTTTCAAGTTGAAATTTAAGGACCTTAAGCTGGAGGGTTTAGTGGTGAAGTTCATGACTTTTGAGCGGAAGCAAAGGTGAAAGGAGGTGGCTGAGAGCTAGTTCTTGTCAGGAGGTTTGCCTGTGCTACTGAAAGCCCTTTCTTGGCCACTACCCCAGGTCTCTGTACGAGAATGCCACTGACAACGGGAGTTGTGCAGGCAGAGCTACAGACCATGGATAGAGTTTCTCTTTTTGGTGTGCTGTGAAGTCACTGAGGTTTACTTTAGGCCTGATTGGGTGAAATGGTGAGGCCTGAGCCCAGTCTGAGGTGTTGTCTGGGCTGCTGAGCTCTTCATCTTGGTGAGCTCCTCAGTAGAGTTGTGCAGACCTGATGAAGGACTGGTTTATTCCTTTGCACCAAGAAGTGCTGACCTCAGAGTGGAGGTGAGGTTTGTAATTCAGTTCTCTGCAGCTGTACAGTACTGCTGCTTTGGGATTTTTTTATGCTGCCTCTCCTTACAGAAATATTGATTTTCTGTTTTTAATTTTAGCTCGCCTGCATGCTTGTTGGATGGACAGCTATGTCCTAGACTGCTCACTGTTTTAACTCTGTATCTGCTGTCCTCTTACAGAGCTTCAACCACTTGATCCCAAACCCTTTTTAGGAGATAGCAGGTGGAAAGGGCTGCAGGAGAAACAGGTCAGACACCTGAGAACAGCCTGAGCTTTCCACAGTCCTTCCTTAGGCTTTGACTCTTAATCAGTGGCTGTGATGTCCTCTCTGCTCCTTACATGGCTACTAAGACCAACCAAATGTGACAAAGTTGGCAAACAGTTAGCCAAGGTATTTGGGAGTCTGTCAGTTATTTTGTTGCTTTGAAGACAGTTAAGGTAGCTGTCTGAGCAATAGCAGCTGCTTCTGCTTTTTCCTGGAAAGCAAGAAGAGTGGAAGGAAAATCCTGATGCTGATTATGTATTTCAAGGGGAATGGGTAAAAAGAGCAGGGAATTGACTCCCAAAAGTCTGAAGATTTAGAGCTGGCACAGAGAGTAATTTTTAAAGCATGTAATTGTCCATCTGTGTTCTTGCTCTGTGGTCTCAGCATGGCCCAGTCAGACCTGTCAGGCTAACAAGCAGTGAGAGAGCATGTGACACCATTAACCCTCTCCTTACCTTGTGATGCTTTTCAGGGATCTCAGTGGATGAATCAATGCAAGGGGTTGGCAGCATGCTCACACTTCTTGCTGGGTGTGAATCTTGGTCATTTGTTTCGTGCTCATGGGGTTCTGAGCAATGCTGAGTGAAGCATGGTAGCTTTTAAAATGAGGAGAAAGATCAGGAGTTTGGGTGGACATCTCTTGATGTTGTAGGTGGTGTAGTGCACATCAGAGCAAGGTTGATGTGCTTGATGTCTTCCATATCTGCTTTTTTGAAAAAGCTTTTGCTGTATTGCTTATACCTGTGAGTGAGAAGACAGGTGAGCATTACCAAAATGTGTATCTTGGAGCCTGATATTTGGAAAGCCCTGCCTTTTTTCCAGGGGATAGGAAGTGCTACACAGCTTCCACCAGATGAGGTGATTGGGTATTGTTAGGCTAGATGTGGAGGACAATGAACTGAGTTAGTAGGAGCAGAGGAAAAAAACACTCATATTTTGTTATGCTTTTTGCAATGGCTTTGATTGCAGTAGCAAGGAGTTGTTAGAAAAAGTAAGACAAATTAATTTCAGTGGCCCTTTGAAAGGCCACTCGAGGACTTCTGTGTTGCTGACTGCTGGTGCCGGATATCAGTAGGGTTTTATCCTCAGTCCTCCTTGGCTAAGGTGTTCTGGGGAAATGTATTCTAGCCACTTTCTGGTGGCATACCACTTTCCAAAGGAGGCTTGCATGGTACAAAAACCTTGGTTTTTAAGATTTTCCCAGAAATTTAATCTGAACAGTATAAACATGGGGTGGTGCTTTGGGACCATAAGACAAATCAAACCGACCAGGATTACATGGAATATGAATGTGACCACTGTTTAGAGATGGCAGACTAAAAAGTGGGTGGTTGCTTTTCTACCACCAAGCACCAAAATGCTGATCTTGGCATAATGGAGTGTAGGCAGCAGCCTGCTTCTGCCCTTATGCTGTTGTTTTTCTTAGAGGTCAAAGCATGCCTCAGCTATCCACAGTTTATATTGGCTTTTTCCAATTTAAAAAACAACTATTGGTTTTGGTTTTTTTTTTTTAAGCCAATAAGTGAAAATACGTTATCTTTCAAGAATGACAGGGTCTCGGGCTCGTTTTGATAACCTTTCCTCTGTGTGCATCCATCCCCTGATGCTTCAGAATTTCCCTGGGGAATACTAACATAGTACAATGTAGATTGGCACGATGGTGGCCCAGAGATGAGGTCAGTAAGTGTGAGCAGGAGCTATGCTGTGTGCTGGTTCACTTGTGAGCCATTTGCCTTTCTCAGAGGCAGCTGCAGAAATTGTAACTTCGTAAACATCAAACCTAGCCAGGACTCTAAGCCAGAACACTTGCTTCTAAAATAAATTGTGTTATGGTTTGCTTAATGTGCTTGGAAAAGGGGAGTGGGCTAATGAACAGCATCTTGTCAGGGTTTTTTCATTAGCCGATGTGCAGATGAGGCTTCTGCTCAGAGGGACTGTGACTTGCAGTGTTACTTAATAGCCCTGCACTCACCAACATGCTGACCCCTGTTGTCTTCCTTTATCTCAACATGCTTTTGAAACTCCCAAAGTGACTGAGCAGATGCCCACCTGAAAGTCATCTTTGGCTTCTAATGTGGCTTGCTGCTTTCAAGGAAATAATATATATATACTGGTTTCATTTGTGTAGTTTTGCTGGTGATGGAAAAGAAGGCTCAGCTGGGATCTCCAGAGGTAGGAGGAGTCTCAAAACATCTCCAAAATGATGGATTGATCTCCAGATTAACGTGGCCATTTCTGTGTCTTTCAAACCTGGGGTGTCTGGGTGCTGCATTGGCTTTGGGAACTGGATGACAAACTGCATTGTCTCATCTTCAGGTTCTTCCATGTGTGTTCTGCCTGTGTTCTGTGTAAGTCAGTGAGGAAATACTTAAATAAAAATCACACCCTTCTCCAGCAGAAGATACTGTTTCTTTATCTGGCTCTCAGGTAGTTCCTGGCTTTTAAAAATCTGAAAACAGAAGATGCTTACTGACCTGTTCAGGTCAGTAAGGTCTCACAGGAGCTCTTCTGCTGTTAATAAGGGGATCTTTGGTCCCTCTGTTCATGCCTTCATCTCAGGGGCCTCAGATCCAGTCCCAGCATTTTGCTGCTTGGCCCGTTTCCCTTGTTTCCAAGCTGCAGCTCATTCCTGACAGCTCCAGGCTCAGAAAAGGGCTTTTGATGTCTGGTGAGATGCTGGCACAGCTTGCTTCGCAGGCATTGGGCCTGGGGTTTCCCCTGCTGGAAAGTGCAGCTTGCAAGATGCATTATTTTTTTTCTGTAACTAAGAGATGGTGAAGCAAGAGGGATTCTGTGTTAGCCCGAAGGGGAGGCAAAGCTGTTTGCTGCCATGCTATCTCATTAACATGTTACAAACTGAGCCAAGCTCAGTCTGGCCTTTCCCCTATGGGGATGCTTCTGCTTTGTAGTGTGTGCTGGCTCATGTTATGATGTGTGTAACCTTTGTGTCTAGTGTTCATAGCTCTAAGTGAATTTGGAACCCCTGGCTCTTAATACCTGTGGTACTCCTGTCCTTCAACAGGAGAGGCATCCATGACAAGGGCACTGAGCTGCTTTGGAGGAGTTGGAGGGTTGCAGGGATCTGTCTGGCTTTCAGTGTATTTGGAGGTCAAGGTGAACAGTGTCAGAGGACTGTCACAATCACACATGCAGCAGCTCATCTATTCACCTGGATTACTCAACTCAGACGTGTGTTCCATAATCTGGATTTAATCCTTTTGAGAGGTACAAATTAAAACACAGGGGTGCCTCAAAGACTGACATGCTAATGTGTGGTGGGATTTTGAGGCAGTGCAATGGAGCTGGCCAAGGTAGTACTTATCCAATGAAGCAAGAAGAAACCTTAGAAGTCTTGAAGAGACCTTAGAGACCTTGGAGGTGCTTAAAACTGGGGTGAATACAGCTCCAGTCAACAAGATGAAGGCTTGTGCCCTGGCTGCAGGTCAGCTTCTCCAGAGACCTATATTAGGCATGCTCTACCTATTGCAAGCCCCAGTGGGAGCTTGATAACTGGAGTGCTACAACCCTCTGGATTTAGGGAGCCTCTTGCAGAAGCTGCAAGCAGAAGTTCAAAAGGGGCCTGACAGCTTGGTCAGCATTTCAGGAGGCAGCCCTGTCCATCCACTGATGTTTTCTTTGCATTTGTCATGGAGTCTTTGTCATACAGGAGATCACGGAAAATCGGTTGTTACCTTCAAGGCTTACAAGGTTATGCATTATTGATGTTAAAATACCATTCAGCTTTGCTTGTTTTCAGGTGAGTTGGTTTGAGATGCAGCCTGGGCTGACTGCTTGGGTAGCAACACAGACCTGCTGTGAGGAGCAGCACCAGGCAGGCAGCTTGGCCCTTGCCTGACTGCAGGAGAGCTCTCATCACATTTGATTCTTTTTAGAAACCAGACAACAGCTTCTGTCTAGAAACCAGCCAGCTTCTTCTGCCTATCTAGTCAGCCTACAAAGTTATCAGTTATTCCAGCTTGGTCTTGTCTGTGTTGCTTCAGGGAATAGGCTGAGTTTCCTAGGGAACAGCTTCTCCTACCTGGTTTAAAGAGGAATCCTTTTTTTTTTTTTTTCTGAAAGGGGGGAAAACTAATGTTTTACTTTGAAATTAGAATAGTGATGGGGACGTACTAATTTTAGCTTTCTCTACTCTACACCAGGTAATTCAACATAAAATACATACATATGCAGTGTTCAAGCAGATGTGATCTGGAGGTTCACTTGTGTGAGGACTTAATTCCCTCCCAGCACTGGAAAGTGCTGAACCTGTGCACTCCAGCATTTTCAGGACCTTGCAGGCTGGAGCATCTGCCTCTCATGCAGTGTCTCTGTCTGTGGAAAGCATCTGGGGCATTGCAGCTCAAGTACAAAAGTCCACCAAAAAGATATTCAGAAAAATTATTTCTCAGTTCAAGAGGGATTAATTTTTTTAACAAACCCCTGTAGATGAGTTTTACTTTCTTCTTAAGTGATCATTCCAGAAGACTGGAGGACTATTTATTGAGACTAAACACAGATGGGGAATACTGAAAAAGGTTAATTAGCCTCATTTTTGTCCCCTTTGGTCTGTGATTCCCTAGAGCTAACATTAAGATAGTGTGGAAAGTTTTGTAACTGTGTCAGGTCTAAACTGGGGCAGGTTTCCCAAGTGAGGAGAATGTCCTGAGTACGAGTGGTAAAGAGCTGGTGTTTTCCACAGCATTCACTCTTGTTCTCCCTTTCTCAGCAGGAAGGTGGGGAGATAGTAACTTTGTGCTGCTGTGAGTCAAAGATTTTAACTGTCTTCTCTGCTCTAAGTCCCCTTATACCCAAATACCAGCATGTGCTTTCTCAGCCTGATGTGCACCAGGTGTTTTGGTTAGGATAATGTAGCTGTGTTGAGCCACCTGGGGGTAAATTGGAGGGATTTTGGCACCTGGGATATATAAGGTTGCTATTACACAGCAGACTACAGATAATTAGCCTGCAAGCCTTCTTGATATTCCTGTTTGTCTTTCCCAGCTTGCCCTTATCCTGCATCTGTTTCCCCTCTGTGCAAGGATGGAGCTCTGCTGGCACACTTCTCCAAGTGCATGCAGGGTACCTAGCAGCTCACTGCTGAGCTGGGCACTTTGCTGACACACTGCAGCCTTGGCATCCCTCACACAAGTTCTGCTTCTGGCCAGCAGGACTGGATTCAGCTGTGCTGGAGTGGAGGCATCTGAGCACCACACTGGGGCAAGTCCTGGGCTGTGAGTGTTGTGTTGTGCCATGGTGTGAGGGACTGGGACCCTCCTCCCTGGTAGCTCTACACCTGGTGTAAGACCAGGGTGCAGCAGACAAGCTGGTGTATTAGACTCACTCTGCCACTGAACTAAAGCATGAAAATTTGGGTTTAATCCCCTTCTGCAGATTAGCTGGAGCCGTCAGCATAATCCTCATTCCAGCACGTATTCTTCCTTCTTTGTAGCAGCTTATGTGGCTAAGGGCACTGCTGGGAGCAGATCAACCACTTGCTCTTAAACTGATCTGCTACATTTCAGTACTGTAGGTGCTCTGTGGAACCCCTTCTGGGACAGCCTTGACAGCAGGTGTTGTCTTCATGTGATTTGTGTCTACACATGACCTGGGGCCTTTTCCACGCACTTAGGTTGCAGCATTTCAGTTGGTAACTGTAAAAGGATGGGTGATAAGTTCTTCAGTGGAAGTTGGAACTGACATACCCACCAATGGGCACCAAACCAGCAGGCTGGGTGGGTATGGCTATCTCTAAATGTTTGGCTACCACTCTGAGCTTGGTTCAGAGATGAAGGGTCTTAAGAAGGACATCTGTAAGTATTCAGGTCATTTAGTGATCCAGTTTATAGCATGTTTTCCTTATAATAACTTCTAAATATGGAAGACATTTGTATTTTACAGTTGCACAACACCTTGTACGTCTGAGCATCATCTGTGCTACCAGGCTCTGGCATGGTCCAAAAAATTAATAACTGTTCTTTGTTTTGGAAGTCTTTTTATGCAATTTAGTAGCCTAGCAGTGTAATGAAATCTGTGGCAAAGTGATGAGAGTAAGTGGTTTTGTGTGTGAATTACAGGGGCTGCAAGTGGGCAAGACACTAGCTACTTGTTTTATTGCTGACAATATACTTATTTTCATGTTTAGTCCTGGATTACAGTGTGTGAATAGCATCTCAGTAAACAGTCAGGCAAATAGTTATTTATCAAGTATTTAAAAGTGAAAGGTCTTGTAATTTTCCTTAGTAATGACTATGATTTCTTCCAGCTGGATTAATGACTCCCATTTCACCCCATGAAGAGCAAGAATTGTTTTGGTTTGTACATGGAGGGAGTTATTGTCTCCCATAATAATGCAGACCAAGGATTTCTTTTTCCTTCCTGGTCTGGGATCTGGGAAAGGTTGAAATGTGCATAACCTGAATTAATACCTTGTAAAGCTCTTTAATACTCTTCCGTCATTCCTGTTGGAGTGGTGCAGGAGTTGCTGTTGGCATCAGCCCAGCAGCAGCCTGCCTCAGAGCAGCTTTTGTTTCAGTTTATGAGGCAGTAAGTGGGTCTTGTGATGGAATTGCCTTGAAAGGTCACTTTTAATTACATTTCTGTCACATTCCTCTGTCCCCAGCTGGGCAGACCTGGTGGAGCAGGTTGCATGCAGCTTTGCAGCTGAATTTCTGCAGTGAACAACTCCAAAAATATATGTTAGAGCAGCTGGTGGCAGGCCAGAGGGAGCAAAGAAAATGGAACCAAGTGTTGTATTTTATGCTCAGCCATTGTTACTGGTTCCCCGAGGTGGAGGAGGGTGTGAGAATCGAAGCCTAAGTAAACCCTTGGTAGCTACCTGTCTTGTACCCCTGGACAGCTGAAGTGTCTGTCATTGTGCCAGACTCTCCCTGTGCATCATGTGCTTTCTGCTTTCTCACTCTTTCTGGGATTGAGCATCTCCTGTTCTGAGAACTGTGGCTTGTAGTGCTGCTGCAACCAAGAGTGTGCTAACTCTGTCAGAGTGCAAAGCCCTAGAGCTATTTTTCATTTTAGCCTTGTGCCTTTCTTTTCCTCAGCTGGTAGAGGAGACATCAGTTAGTTCTGTCTCCAGTCTGGAGAAGGCTGAAGATTCACAGGAGGTTAAGGCCAAGGGACCAGTGCTGAGATCTCAGCTCTGCCACTGGCTTTGAAGACTTGCTCCCTGTTGTGTGTCCCCAGATCCTGTAAGCTACTTAATTGCCAGATCCCTGTAGGTTTGTGGGAGCTGACCTGGGCTGTCTGTCATCTCTTAGCAGAGCCAGTGGGAAGGCATGCTTTCAGTGACCTCTGCCTTCTTTCCCAACCCCTGCCTCCTCTTGGTCCTACGCTCTTCAAGGCCCAGAAATGTGCAGGGTTCAATAGCTGGGATCCAGCCCAGTAGCAGGTCCCATGGCTGTATTGAGACCAGTGTAGAGTTTGTGTTTTTCCCCAAGGCACATGGTTACTACACTACACTTCTTTGATTCCTGCATGCTCCAGGTTGCCTGATGTTTCTCTCTGTGGCTCACGTGCTCCCTGCATGCTGGGGGTGCACCCTTGATGACACAGCAGTGCAGGGGTTGACAAGAGCAGAGGGACCCTGCCAGGAGCCAGCACTACACAGTGCACAAGGGAGGGTGCTGTTTCTCATCTTGGCAGGGGTCAGAGCTGGCTGTTTAGATGCTGCATTTGAAAATAAATATACTGTGTGATTGCATTGATCTGAACTTGGCCTCATGGTTGGGGGGAATTCTGTCTTATTGCTGCATGAAGACACCAAGTTTATCCTGTCAAATGAAATCCATGGATGTAGGGTAACCTTTGGTGTATGACTGCTACATGACCACTGTTGCCAAGAGCTGTGACTGGATGGTGTGTTTGAGGTGTTCTAAACTATGATGATGCTGTAGCAAGGTTTTTGGTTTTTTTTCTTCTTGAGGTGCTTTTCTCCTTTTCCTACCCCTTCCCTTAGCAATCTGATCAGCAAACACTTCTAAGTATTCATAGCGTGGGATTGTCTCTATCCACATGACTGCCATGGTTTGAAAAGCATGTGACAGTGCAGGGGGGAAATGGGGTTAATCTCCTCCTGCACTGGCAGAACAAGGCTGAGCAGTTGTACAGCACAGGCATTTATTCCTGTGCCTTTTCCACTGCTTTTGCAGTCTGTGGAGAAGGAGGAAGGAAGTTTCAGATGCTGATTCACTGTCAGGGTGGAGACAGGGATGAACTAGTTGTGTGCAAGTGAGATTTCAGGACATCAGTGCCTCCAGGGTTAACAGATAACTCTGTGTCACCTTCCTTGATGCCAGCCCAGCAGAAACTATCTGGGGCTGCAGCTCCTGGGGTTTCTCCATGACTATTAGCCAGTTCCTTCATGGAAGTTGTGGGTTCAGGTTGGTGGATAGGAAGCAAGCAGTGATTAGCCTGACTTGTAGCCAGGGGAGATCCTGTGGCCAGCCAGGCTTTCAGCCTCTGGTCAGCATATGGTGTAGACCAGGGATGAGCCTGCACATCCTCGCTGGAGCAGATGCAACCAGAGGCCCAGGCTGCAGGAGGGTGAGATGGAGGATTGTTTCTTCTGTTCTGACTGAGCTATGGGTCAGGCTGCCTCTGTGCCCCTAGAGCTGCAGGGCCCTGGAGAGGCTCACAGGCTTGTGCTCCATGGAAACAAAATTGTTAGCTTGGCAAGTCAGGGCAACCTCATTAAGAGCTACTGAGAGCGTGAAAAGTGTGTTGCTGGAGGCAGGTCATGGTAAATGAGGGGGGTAAAGTAGCTGGGGTTTTCTAACAATTAATTATTGAGTTGTTTTCTAGAGATTCTTTCTTATGTTTATAATTCATTCCCTGCTGTAGATGCCATATTGATTTATAATTTTTTGAAGTTCAATATTTTGCACCCTCAGGCCTCACACAAAAATTAAGTAGAAAATGAGAGTAAATTTCTACATTCTGCCTTGTCAGAGCTTTCTCTCCCATGGCCCATTCCTAGAGCCAGTTTCCATGCTCTGGTTTGGGTTGCAGATGTAGCCAAGCCTGTGTGCTGTGGGCTGTGAGACATGCGTGGCAGAAGAGCTGCCTCACTGACCAACAAATGAGAAAATCAACAGCCCAATTAAGAGCCTGGACTTGCCCCCAGTGACCTGAGGAGAGCATTTAGTAGCTGCTAGTGAGACAGGCCTGTTTGAATGAATAAGCATTCCAGTTTGTTGGAAAGAAAAAAAATCTCCTCCTCCCCCACCTCTAATTAGCTACTTTTTTTCTTTTTTGTGCCATGAATGCAGAGAGTTTGTTACTGGAATGAAATCTTAAGGAGATGTGTGTTCTTCAGCTTGCAGCTGATGAAGGTGATCTCTGTGCAGGGGATGTGGAGACTCTTGTACCTGTTTTCTGTGTTTCCTTGATGGATCTTTGATTTTACTGTTGAGTACAGCTCTTCCTTACCTTCTGGTTTTTCTCTTTTCCTCCAACAGGGTGACTAAAGAAGTGGACTCAAACTCAAAAGAAGCTAAATCTTTTCTGAAGCAGCAAGAGAAACTGCAGTCAGCAGCTCCGGCTTCCTTGCCGACAGTCTCGGGGTGAGTGTGGGATTTCTCTGCCTGGGTATGGGCCCTTAGTGAGAAAGATGGCACTCGAGCCAATAGTGCAGGCTCTGCAGTATTTAATGGGTGTTTGTTTTCTGCAGTATTTCAGTGGGAGCAAGACTATGCCTGGAAGGTGTGATGATTTGGGCTGAAGGGAAGCGGGGGAAGCAACCCGTTAGTTCCAGTGACTCACTTCATAGGTTCAGGCTCAAATTTTTTAATCCTCATAAATCCTCCATCCTAGTAAGGACATAGTGGTTTGACTGTCTCAAGCAGCCTGATGAAACTGCAGGTGGCCAAGAAACATTCCTGAGATTGCCTGCAGTTCCTTTGACAGGTGCTTCTCAAGGCTATAAAAAGCCATGTCAGGTTGGGCTGTGGCTTCTTAGAGACTTCGGGTGAACATTTAAATGAGAGATGATTTTGCCTCTTTGATGTTCTCTAATATCATTTTGATGTGGATTTGCCACTTTTCTGTTGAAGCTCGAACACCTAATTCTGAGATTATCATAATGCTTGTCAAAGATACAAGGAGGTCGGGTCCCCTGTGTATCTGACATGCCAGTCTGGTTCTTGATGAGCTTGGGAGATCACCAGGTTCTAAGGAATAGAGGAGATACTTCTGTGTTCCAGTGATGATTTTTATTTAAGTCAGTTGTTTGCATTTATATTTGAAAGACATAAGCTGCATATGATTTGATCACACAGAAACAATACCCATCAAATAAATACATTGTCCTTCCCGTCTGCTTAGAGCAATTCTCCAGTGTGAGTTAAGGCTGCCTTTCCCTGAGATGCTGTTATTCAGTTGATGCAGCTGGATTGTCACTCATTTTTCCAGCTAAGTGTTGCATAGCTTGTACTTTGCTCAGGGTAGTGAAAGCACAGTGTGTGTGTGTGTGCGTGACCCTTGACAGCTGCTGTTCTCTGAGCTGAATGAAGGCATAGATGAGCATAGTCTTCATGCCCTTGTTCACACTGCACAAGGGTTTGTCCCTGCAGAGCTCATTAATTGTAACCTAAATGTTGTGTACAGGGTTTTGTGCTGGAAAATTTGCCTTGGGTTGGGCTGGCATTCTTTGTGCAGTTTTGGTGGCCAAAGTTTGTTCGAGTGGCAGCTGAAGCTGGGGCAGCTCCACACTGTGCACGCTGCTGGTGGTCCCATGTCTTCAAACCTGCCTTCCAGTCTGCTGCCCTGAGTGCAGGCAGGTTTGGCAGCCCACTGGGAAAGCTCCAGGGGCTGTTCACCTTCCAGTTCAGCAGAGATCCGTGTTTCCTCCTGTGTCTTACAGGCCCGGGGAGGAGCTGGATGGCCAGTGGGCCTGTGCAACCTGGTCATTACCAAGGGGCATGGTTGCTTTTGCTGGAGCTTGGATTGCTCAGGAGTAATAGCCACAGCTCAGTTTGAGTTCATGTTGCAGGTATCTGAAGAATTCACATCAAATACGGAAAAAAGTAGAGTAAAAATCAATGTAAGAAATAATGAGTTCAAGGACCTTCTTTGACATTCCTTCAGTGTGATTATTTTGGAAGCAGCTTAATTAGGTCACGGTTCAGCTTGCTGATCTGTGATGTCCTACTAAAAGTTGCTTGGCCAGAACATGAGGTGACCTGACTGTGGAGAAGGGTGGGGAAAAATATCCTGGGCTTGTATGTCTTGCCTTTCTTCAGAGCACCAATGCAGCACAAGCCCAAATTCCTTCCCTTTTACAACCTCCTGCAGCACATCCTGGCTTTGTGCAGGGATCCTACAGCACAGGAACAGCAGTGGTGTTTGGATCAATGTATGGAACACCTCAGCTCCCTTGAGGTTTTAGCAAGAGGTTCTCTGAGGCAACCTGTCCAGCATGGGCCCTCTGATCTGAGAGTGCTCCAGGGAGTCTTGGACTAGTATCTGAGACTGATCCCTGAGACTGCCAGCAAACATGCTTGCCTTTGGGCTTAGGAAGATGCTTCCAGCTGGGAAGCCAGCCAGGGTATTTTCAGGTGAGAAAATTACTAGCAAGCTTGTGGTATTCCTTAAAGCCAGAGGCAAGCCCCATATGTTAAGCAAATTACAAAGGTCAGGTTTTAGACTTGAGCCAAGCTATCCAGACCCTGCTGCTCTGGAGTAAAGAGCCACAAGCCTTGGTGACATGCCAGAGCAGTGCTTGGGGACCAACAGAGCCTGGCATAGCCCGACAGTTCTTTGTACCTTTTGTCTACTTAAAATAGAAGTTTTAGAGAGACATTTTTCCCTTATGCATTATGGGAGAGCCCCAGTCTATTGCCACAAGGCAGGGAAAACGTGATTTTGGGACCTTAGCCGTGCCTATGGACACCCACTGTGCTGTGAGCCATTGTCAGCCCCCAGGAGCTTTGTCAGCTATTAAAAAAAAAAATAAAAAAGAAAGAAAGCCTTGCCCCATGTGCCTGTGTGTAGGGAATTTGAGCAGCTAAGAGTGGCCTCTCCATCTGGCTTTTCTTTCTTCACCTTGCAAGGAGCATGTATTATTTCTGAATGCAGCCAGCCGACCCTGCATTTATTGAATTTCCCTTCTCTAAACAGACAGAAATAAGCCAGAAAAGCAATGGTCACAAAACCAAACATCCGGCTCTGCATGTCCACGTTACAAACCCTTGCAAACTAACTGGTCCAGGGGAGGGGATGTTTGGGGCTGAAAGTGCATTTCCTGAATGTGTTTAACATCCATACCGGATGTGCTATAAAAAGCTAGATTTGTGCTTGTGAGGGATATGGGGGTGGTTGGAGGAGAATAACTTAAACACTTGGCTGTAATTAAAGCCAGGAGTACAAAACAACCCACCCAATTCTCTCAGCAGGCTTTGCTAGAAAGGTCAGAAGCCCTTGGTTCCCAGGGATGTGGTGGTTTCCCAGCCTTCACATTATTCCCATCGTGTCCCCCTGTGACACAGAGCTAAGCAGTGTTCTGTGAGCAGCGGGTATCGGAGAGGTTTGGGGTTGTGATACTCTGTTCCAGTTGGTTTTGTTGTGCTCTTGGGTTCTGTTAGGCTCTTGCTGATGCTATCAGAGGTATCAGATGTGGTGAGGGGACCCACTGATTTCTTCTCATTTGCTGCCCCAATAAATGGGTGGAAGGCTCCCAGGATCTAAAAAAGCCCTCCACCCACCCAGCTAAGCCTTCTTGTCTGTGTGTTTTAGGGCTCATTTCCTGTCTTTAACCACTGCTCCAGGACTTTTTGGGGAAAGCAAGAGTAGATCCTGACTGTAAATGAAATGCATTGACCTGATGGAGGGATCAGTGGGCATTCCTGGTACTCCAAGAGATGTTTTTTTACCCTCTCCCCAGTCCAGGCAGTACCTGTGAGCAGGGTCCATCATCTCTCTGTAACTAATTCCATTTTACAGCAGCATTTCATATTCAGAGGATGTTAAAGCAAATTAAATCCTCCAAGCAGCTTACTGCAGAATGACTCTGTGCATGTACTGTGAGGCTTGACAGGAGGTTGAGCTCCAGGCTGGGAAAGCCCTGCACCGACCCAGCCCTGTGGTGGAAGAAGCTGCGATCTGCCCATCGGTCCTTGGCGCTTGTCAAAAAACGGTGGCATTGCTCAGGGAACAGTGGTGCTGTAGCAGTCCTGAAAATGGAAAAAATGTGGTTGGTGGATCTTATTTGAGATTCTCTTCTAGGCAGCTGTTTCTACACAGCCTGAACAGGAGCCAGGAAGAAAAAGAGAGGTTTTTCACTGGCTTTGTTCTTGCTTTTGCTTACTACCAAAACCATTTGTAATTAAACGTGGACTTGCTCACCCAGCCCAGCTGTTGCGTTTCTGTTTGATCCTGCCTGAAATTACAGTGGTGGATGTTTGACCTCCTAGGCCTTTTCATGCCTTGTAGGCTGGTATAAACACCGGGTACAATTTGCCTTTGAAGCAAGCAGGCACCGCTCCCACAGAGTTCAGGAGGTGCTGTGCTTGCCGACCCCCGGGCTGCATTGGGACTGCAAGGGTTTGGACCTCAGTACAAGACCCAGCAGGAAGAGGCACTGCAGGACAGCTCTGACCCTGAGAACACATACTTGCCCTGAACAAAGAAAGCCAGATAAACTCTGGCCTGTTCATGATGGATGCCTTCCTCCCAGAGCCTACAGTAGAGCAGTTCACATGGACTATTAGATGGTGTGAAAAGCTTCAGGCCTTTTCTTTTAGAAATAATTTACTCTGCTACATGCTAATGTTGGGGTAGAGGGACTCCAGCAGGAGGACATCTGTCCATGGCCTCTCTTCCACCTTCAGTGTGCAGGAGAAGCCAAGGTGGCAATGTTTGTGGGAGGACAGGGATGGCGGGAGAACCTGGTGCCTGTTTGCAGCATCTTGACATGTTACTGTAATTTCTAAGCTGACCTTCCTCTCCAGCCTGGCCCCTCCTAGGAGCTACTTTGCATCCAAAGCTTTTTCTTGCAAAAGATGCTCTTTATGTATGAGCTGGCAGGATCCCTTTGCTGTTACGACCAACACTAGTTACTCAAGATCATATGTGGACACTGGTGAGACAGACACAGGCTCTCAGTTTTTGGAATCTTTGGATGATCCAGAGCAAGTGCTGCAGTACTTGCATATCTCTAGGGAGCAATTTCATTTCATAGCAATCCCGTGGGCTTTTATTCCTCAGAAAGCAGAATTTACAGTCTTCAGCTCAACATCAACTGCAAACAATTATTTAGCTAAAACTCTTGGGCATTTTTCTTGTACGGGATGAGTTAGAATGCCAGTAAAGCAAGTAATCAAGACTTGGGGGAGCTGGAGGTGGGTTTTTTTCAATAGTCGCTTAAGCCCTTGAATAGTTCTGCTCTTCCTAGTGAATTCAGAGCTTCCCATCTTTCTCCTGCTCTTCCCTTAACATGCTCCAGAGAGTGCTGTTCTCCCAGACGGAGAGATCCAGCCCCTTGCACCACAGCCAAACGTCTGGGTGTAGTAGCACATGACATAGTTTTCTGTGAACATGATGAACCAGCTAGGGGCAATACTCTGTGCCCTAGAGCTAGTTATTTCCTATTCATATGCTTTTGTTGTGAAAAATTAAATGTGGCAATAGCTGTTCCAAGTAAATAATTTCTTTTTGGATCTTAGATCCCTTCTTGTTATTAACGTCATTTTAATTATTCATTTTTAGTGTCTGTCTACTGTTTTACATGTATCCAGTCCTTGAGTCAGTGTGGTAACAAGGTTAGGTGAGTTTTGGGAATATCTTAGTTTTATTTGCTAGTGAACTGAAATTAATTACTCTGTAGGGATAAAAGTGGAAAGGTGTTTGTATGTGTCAGGAAGGGGAAGTTTGTCGTTGGGAAAAATTATCTGTTCAGTGTTGAAGTGTTTTCATCAGCCATAGTAAATAAGATGCTGATTACTGCACACTTGTAAATCATGTGAAATACCTCATCCTCTGAGCATCTGCCTCCCCTCTTGAAGTCAGTGTCACATGAAATGAGAACCCACAGCACTGAAGGTGCCCATCTTGGCCAGCACAGGTTGGCAGCAGCGAGGGCACTGCAGGGGTTTCACAGCCCAGCTGAGGAGCTAAGTGAGTCTGGCTGTCTGAGCTGTGAGCCATGGCCACACTACCATTAGATCTGTGCTGGGGACCTGACTGCTTCCTGCAGACAGGCTTTTCCAGGGCTGCAGTCACCTCTGAGGCTTAGCTATGCCATTTTGGCCATAGCTCTGTCATTTTGGGACTTTGCCCCTTTTCTGAACAGTTCTTTCTGCTGAGCTTATGTTAAACCTATTTTGATAAGAAACAGAGCTCTGAGTGTGGGAAGTTTCATACTTGCTCTCCCAGACTCAAAGCAAAACGTGCACTAAACACCCTTGTTTCAAACCAGTCTCTCAGGAGCAGTTCTTTCTTGTTCTCAGGCCAAATGAGTCAATGCCTTCTACCCCAGCCTCTGTTTTGCAACAGAAATGAATGAGATTCTTTCACTCTGTGCTGTGCTTTCCTGTGGCCGTGCTACCACGCGTGCAGTTGCCTTTCTTCAGGGCAATGGCATCTTATTGGAAGGAATTTTAGCAGTGCCTGTACAGCTCTGTGCCTTACTCCAGTCCTCTGTCTTGATGTGGCTAAGCTGGATCCCTGGCTGGACTAAGTGGGATCAGCTGTTCCTTTTTCTAGTCTCGTTGGAGGTTCTGCAGAATGGAATCTCAACTATTTGAGGACTTACTTCTCTAAAGCATCTGTCCTATAAAATAAAAACAACCCCCCACTAGTCTGGGGCCTTTGATAATTCCCCAATGAAAGTCGTGGGACAGTTTTCCCTTAGGGCAGTACAGGTTTTATGAGGCTTATTTTCATATGCTTTCATGTCTTGGATCATGAGCATTTCTCTTTCTCCCTCTGTGAAAATGACTGAGGAAATTAACTGCTAATAGGGAATGAAGCCAGCTGAATTTTTATTCCAGACCCCTTGCAAAGTTCCGAAGGGAAACCCTTGTATCTTCCCATGTTGGACTTGCTCTGGTTGGAGTGAGAGGTGAGAAGGGCAGCCTTGCTTTATGGATAAATCCTGGGATTGAAGGTGCATGCTCAGAGCTGCTGTTCCAGGCTGCGCTGTGCCTTGGGTGTGTGTCTACCAAGAAGATTTGTTTCCAGTCCTGTTTTATTTTGCTTTTATAGTGCTTCCTTGCATATTAACTGAGCCTTACCATCTCCCTTGAGTGTCTCCCCCATACCAGATGCTTCTGTTACATCCTCTAGCTTTCCCACACTTGTGTTCCTCCCTTTTTCTCATGTCAAGGAGCAAGTTCAGCTGAATCATTCTTCATAAAATATGAACCAAGTAAGGCTGGAGTGGCAGTCAGAGTAGAGTGATGCTCCCTGCTCTCAGGCAGTCCTATTGCCCCAGGCTTTTCACATAGTAGTGGCTTCATTCATGGAAAATCTCATACTAGTGGCCTCATTCATGGAAAATCAGCACACCAGTATTTTCCAGCACATTTGTTAGCCAAAACTTTGATCTGCATGCTATGTTGTCAGCCTTGTGCAGGACTGTATTTAGAAAATGGGCATGCTAAGGCTGGCTGGATTGATATCAAGATGTGAAGTCAAGCAATTAGTTAGTTACCAACTAATGCCAGCTTTCTCCCTTCCTGCCTGAAAGGAGATGTTGGTGTGACTGAGCTCTTGGAGGGTGCTTGGTCTCTCTTCAGAGCTGCAACCTCTTCAGCTGGCACCAGTATCTGCCACTGCTCTTTTGTTTGATTCTAGAAAAAGACCAGGAGAGGCTGAGCAAGTGTCTGCCTGGCCCATGGGGATTTCCTCTGCCATGAGGATGGTTAGGATAGCTGGGATTCACTTCAGCTGTTGCTGTCCTGGTGTGGGGGTAGCAGAGTCCCCCATTTTTTCCACTGCTTTTATTCCTGCGGAAAAACTGAGCCTCAAGTGAACTGGTGCACGGTCTGAGCTGAAAGGGCACCTTAAACAAGTTCTAGTCTGCCTCAGGCTCTCCAGGGTGCTCTAATCCAGTCTGCCAAGCCATGGAGTACTTTGTTTCCCTATCCAAGCAGTTTCAAAGCCTTACTAATGTGTTGGGTTACAGCCCAGTCGTCTTTGCCCTGGAGCCCTGGCCGTTGTGCTTTTCAGAGTGCGCGTGGTCCTTGAGGCAGTTTCTGTACAGAGGGACCCTCTGCAGAGGCAGATAACCAGTGTTGTGTTGGCAGCAGATGTCCCTCCGGGTGTGCAAGGACATGTGTGACAAGCTCTTGTACCCACTGAGGCAGGGAATGGAGGGAACAGATTTGTTTGACGTTTCTGTTGGAGACCACTCTTTTTTCTGGGAATCCCAGGGGAAGATGTATTTTGTGCCATCTCTTCTCATAGCATTTACTGTTGATTCTTCCCTGTGAGGGTGGCAAGGCCCTGGCACAGGCTGCCCAGAGGAGCTGAGCCTGCCCCATCCCTGGGAGTGTTCAAGGCCAGGTTGGATGGAGCTTGGAGCAACCTGGTCTAGTGCAAGGTGTCTCTGCCCAAGGCAGAGGGGAGGAATGAGATGATCCTTTGTGAGACCCTTTCCAACCCAAACCATTCTAGGATTCTACAATTATCAGCAAATAATAGAGGATATATATGAGTCTGATCTGACTTTGTGCAAAAGCTTTGATACCCTTTCAAGAGCTCATACTTCAGTGCTGTTACTAAAAGCCCCCAGGCAGCCAGTGGACAATAGTGATGCCTGTTCATCGCCCAACTGCCCGGCTGGAGAACAATGATGGCATTTCTTGAAGTAACAAGTCCTGGGCATGTGCAGGGTTGGATTGTAATACTTTTTTTTTTTTTTTTTTTTTTCCCCTTTGAGCTACAGTCTTGAGAGCAGCAGGTCTGGTTGCAGCACCCATTAATGCAAGTACAGAGGAAACTTGCACTTCTTGGAAAATACGGAAAGAAAGTAAATGGCTGGGTTTTTTAGATGCTTGCCTGTTTTGCCTTGAGGTTGAGCATGTGTATGCTGTACACCAGTATGTGTTTGCTGTTCAGAGGCTGGTTCAGATGGTTGTTTATCAGCAAGGAGGGGGTTAAAGAGAACTCGCTCGAGAAAGCTGGCTGATTGCTGCTCATGGCTTTCATAATGCAAAGCCTGTGGGAATTCAGCCGGCTTGGTCTCTGTCTCCCCCCACCCCCTCCCCTCTGCTAGAGGCAGGATAACCTTCCTGACTCCTCTGGAGCTGCGTCCCTGCCAGTACGGCTTGCACAGGGAAGCTCTGCGAAAACCCAGCAGAGGCGTAAGCGTGTGAAAGATGAGATTTTTTAACTTTCTTGGGAGAACACTGGAAGAGTAATTTTTCAGCATGGTCGTGCTGTTTCCTTACACTGTGACTGGGATGCAGCACGACTGCCTCTTCATCTGTGACCTGCAGATTTCCCATTGCAGGATGGCTGAGGAAGCAGCTGGCATATGCGATATCTCTGACTCTCTGGAGACTGGAATGCGGGGATGTCCTTGGCTTTGCCGTAGGTTCTGGATGATGCACAGCAAAGTTGTTTAGGCCAGAAAAATATGAAGGTGGTTCAGTGTGGAGACCCTGAGCAGCAGTGGTTTGTGCAGCACTCTGCCCACTGACCTGCAGCCATAGCAGTGCTGCGATGTGCACCCTGCAGCAAGGGGCTCCATCTAATGTTTGATGTTAGAGAAGTGCTAAACAGACAGTACAACCCAGGGCCTTCTGTGTAGCGTCTGCTTTAAGGACAAGCACCATCATGGTGTTTTTCCTAATGTGTGAAATCCCTTCTCCCTCCCTGCTGTTTGCAATAACCCTTTGGAAAGCTGGAAAGGCTCTTCATTTCCTTTCCCGCTCGCACGCATGCATTTGTGAGCCTCGCCAGCAGTATTTGGCTATTTGCATTGGGAGGGATTTTTCCTACTTTCCCAAGTCAAAGAAAAGTGTGTAGCATTTGTTTTGGAAACAAAAACACTTCTCGAGAATTACATGGCCTCTGCAAACAGATCAGCACAAAACAGGTCATGTGCTTTGGGCTGACTTTGAAGACTGTACAGGACAGCTGTCTCCATCCTCACTTTATGGTTTCATGGCCACTGCGTTTAACAAGGACTCTTAAGAATCTTTTGAAGGAATAGTACAGCAGCAGCTTTACAGGTCCTGTGGGACAGTCAGGGTGCTTAGCAGCTTTCCCCTGGTCATTGTTGTGATTGTAGGGCAGGGTTTGGATTTTTTATGGGGATAGAATACCTGCACTCAAACAAATGGGGGAGGGTTTTTCATCCTTACTTTTCTCAAAGCCTTTGGAGCTAAAAGTTTATTGGTATTAAAAAGTTTATTGAATATCAGTAAGAGATTTTTGGTCATAGTTGTTGAAGGACACTACAGAGCTGTCTATCTTCTACTTATTTTGTATTTTTTGTATTTGTACAAACAAATGTCTCCTGGGAAAGTTTTCTGCTGCCTCCTTCCTTTAGCACTAGGCAGGCAGGATGGGAAGTAGGTAACACTGCTGTTATAAGAAGTGCTTTCCTGTCACTGCACAGGGATCCTCTGGTCAGCTTTGATACCTTCCTGCTCCACAACCTGCCCTGCTCATGTTGAGCCAGGTCAGCAGGTATTTGTGCTGCTTTGTCCTTAGCTACTGAAGTAGACTTTAACGAGTATGGGACTCAGTGGCAGGTGTCACACTAGATTATTTGGAGTCAGATCTGGTCTTGAGATAAAAGGAAGGCTTTGAGTGCCACCCAGACTAAAAGAGCACAAACATCTCAGCCTGAAGCAGTTTTGAGCAGCATGTACAGCTGTGTTGGAATACAGCACCTTCATGAGCCCACACTGGTGTCTTGCTGCTATTTTTTTTTAATAACAATGAAAAATGCAAACCTTCAGTGTCCCTTCTTTGTCAGAATCTCTGCTTTGCAGGAGGCACTCTAGGCTTTAGCACCATTTTCTAGGTAATTTGATCCAGAACCGGAGGGTTTGTGATGTGTGCTGAAGGTACCAAAACCTTTGCTGGAATGGGTGAAAATGTTTGGGACCAGCTGTCCTGTTAATTTACCCCCTGGAAATGCCCTTTGCCTGGTCCTGATCACTGTGCCGTGGTTATTGTCTTCATTTATCCTGGCTGTTAAACAGAGATTGGAAGGCACCCACAGGCTGGCATGCCTGAGGTTACCTGGGAAGCCTGGTCAATGCAATTTCCCAGATCTGAAGCTGGCCCTGAGCTTCTGGATTGTCTTTCTTGTAGTATATGCTTCCCACATAGCCTTTGTGACTGCTGGGCTAAATACTGCTGCTTTTTAGGTGAAAAGTCTGATTGTGCATGAAAAAAAAGGTTTTCAATGAAAAAAAAAAAAAGACAAAACTCCAAAACCCTCTCTGAACTGGGCATGCCTAATGTGGCAGGCCTGCAAACTGGCTCCTCAGTCAACTACTGTCAGGTACAGCCTCTGCCTGGCTGCCAGAGCTGAAGGCCAGAAATGCTCAGGAGTTCATCTGCCTCAGTTCTGCATGGCACACTTCTCCCCAGTGGCCTTTGTTTGGCCTCTCCAGTAAAGAATTGTATCTCATTTTGAGTTCTTCAACTCAAGTAAATGAAGATTCCTCCCTTTCTTTGAGCTTAATTAACAGTGGCAACTAATTTTTGAACTAATAATTTGAAACCGTTACAAATATGCTAGAACTTCCCAGAAAACAGCAAATTTCTTGAGCTCTGCTTTTGAGGATTTTATTTAGGTGTCACTAGGATGTGGTTGTGTTTATGCCTGTTTCATGTGGAAGAGATTGCCACTTCTCCTCTTGCTCTTCAGCTCTCTCAAGGTGCCTGTCTTTGAATTTGAGGATGCACAGTGGCTGATTTATGTCATTTACTGTCTTGACCAAGGGCAAACTCCCCAGCTGTATAGCTGTGAGTGATTCATCTTTCCTCATCCATGGAGATAAATGTCAGGGTGGATGTCAGCTGTCTGGCTGATGCATGAGTGAGTCTGCTTTCATATGTGCACCTTGAGCCAAATGTACACACATGAATTTTTTACTGTTTGTGATAAACCTGGAAATGCAGATTGTGTTGGAGGAAGAGGCCTCTTGGTTTTAAATATTGATACCAATATAACAGCGCAGTGGCTGTGACAATCTGGGAACCTTGAGGCATTAGCTCAGAGATTATGCTGAATGCCGTGGGGAATTCAGTGGTGTGTAAAATAAAAGGAAGAGCTTTGCAAAGTGGTAACACGCTTCAGCTGGAGAAATAACGGATGGGGTCCTCTTGAGTCCACAGGCTGTGGGGCTGAAAATGGAAGAGATTCAGGGTGAGTCTTTGGAAGAGGCCCCTGATAGTTTTTTTTATTTATTTACTTGGATTTGTGATGTAACTAAAAAGAGAGCAGCTGCCCAGAAACCTAGGTGCCTATGGATTGATTGCTGTGGAGGAAGAGGTGAAGACCCTGTTCCTTGGAAATGCTCAAGGCTTGGGGAGCTGGATGTGGTAGGTCGTCATCATCTCTAGAGCCTCAGTTCAGAGAGCACCAAGTACTTCTGCTGTGTGGTTCTCCATCGGCTAATCAAGTTGAACAGTCATTCAGAAGGCATGCTGAGGGCTGAGAAACTTTTAAAAGTAACTTTAAGTGTTCTCATCTCTCCATTCCCTTTAAGACTTTGAGCCGTGTGTGGAGCTAATACACAGTCAGACATGCTGGGGTTCCTGCCTGGGCAGTTGCCTCTTCCCCATCACAGCTTGTGAATAAATCATAAGAAGCCTGCAGACTCCTGAGCTGGCTCCACACAGAGTGTACCAGTGTACCTGCCAGTTCTCAGGGGGCTTGCTAGCAAAGCCATAGCTTTGTGCAGGATGAGCTGTGCTGCTTTCAGATCTGAGCTGGCTTTGTGCCTTCCTGTGCCTGGTCTAATCAGTTCTGTCCAAGTGGGATTTGCTGGGCAGTGCCTGTTGAGGCACCAAGGCTGCCTGCACAGCAGTGAGCAGAGGTCTGGCACTTTGGGCATTGCAGCCCCACTTCCTCCCCTGCTGCTGTGAAGGTGGGGAGCTGCCTCTAGGATATTTTCTGGCTTTTACATGAACTGGTTGTAGTAGGTGTCATCTACAACATAACTGGTAGTGGCTCCTTATTTAATTTTTGCAGGCTGATCCAATATAGAATGTAGCTCTTGCTACAAGAAACCTACAAAATAAAAGGGTAACTGTTGATGAGAGTAGCAGAGAACATCCTAGCACTACTGGGCAAGGTAAAGCTGTGCAGGGGGGACTCCCCTTCTGTACTGTGCCAGAGGGATCGCAGCACCCGATGCATCAGGGAGCATCCTGAGAGCACATTGTTTTGAGTTAGTGTGTATGGCAGTTGTGTACACTGCCCTGTAGAATTTGAGCACCTCAGCATGGTTAGTTGGTGAAGGAAAAGCAAGCTTATAAAAATTTAGAATAACTATCTTCATGTAAAAAGCAAACACCGCTGAGAGGCTGCAGGAGACGGGGAGGGGAATAGCAACCCAGTCTCTTAATTCAACTGACGTTTCACTCAGTGTAGAGAGAGCAAATGAGAGGAAGTGATTTTTCTCTGCCAAGTCCTTTATTTAAATATAAAAGCCTTTCATGGCTACTTGCAAAAGATACTGTTAACAGCGTGGTCCTTCACATGACACTTCTTTCAGGCTTAGGCTCCTGCAGCGTCAGCCAGATGATCTGGCCACTGGCTGTTGTGTTCCCACTATTCCTCTCACATCTATGGTTGTTGGATCTTTTTGCTGAGCTATTTCAGTGCACTTAGCTGAAACTAGCCTGAGTGCCAGCATCGTGTGCTAAAACAGCCCTGCAACAGCTGAGTGCTGGAGCAGCATCATGGAAGACATGGATAGATTTAAATTGTGAAGGAACTTCATTCTTAGTTAGAGAACTTAATCTTTCCAAAGCGAGCTTGTTTTCTCAAGGCAGGAAACATGCACCAAGGAAGGACCATTTTATACTTTCGTCTCTTAGGTGTGTGCTCTAGAGCAGTGGTTGAGGCAAGGTCCTGGATAAATCAGGTCCTTTGGACAATGGCTCACTTGCAGTGAGCAGTCTCCTGTTTCAAAAGTTGATCTATGTGTATATGTGTTAAGGTTGCTATGAGGATAAGTTAATATTAGGATATTAGAATTATCATCTGCTGTTGCATAGAGCTGCAAGAATAAATAGGTCATGTGCTAGCACAGCATCTCTGGAGTCACATACATGCAGCTGCTGGTGCCTGTAGTCTTTGCAGTCAGAGCTCATTCAGAGACACCGTGATACATTCTCTTCAGCTTTTTAATTAAACAGCGACTTGAATTCCATATATTTCTTTCCACATTTCTTCAAAGCTCTTATGTTTGCCCTCTTTCCCCCACTTCACCTTTCCCTAGTAGATTAGAGCCTGCTGGAAAACATAGAGCACATTGTGAAGCCTAAAGCAAAAGCTGACTCAGCGATCCTTCCCATTTGGGTTGCCACTGTTCATGGAACAGGAGGTTAGCCTTAAATTACTTCTGCCAAAAAATACTGCTGCCCATTTTATTAACTGTTGTTGTGTCCTTTTACTTAGTTTCCTTAAAAAAAGTAGTCTACTAGTGCCTTAACAGTCTGGGAAAGAGGACTTAATTTTCATATGCTGGAATAATTCTCATTTTGCTGTAAGAAGCTTTTGCATCTCTTCTCTGGATCTCTGGAGAAAGGTGCTGTCCTATCTCTACCAACAGTGGGCCCCGTCCTTGAAGGCTTTCAGCTCATCCTCTCTTGAGGAGAGGGAGCATGGCTGTGGTGCTGGGTGAGTCCCTTTAGAGCAGGACAGGGCAGTACAGGAAGAAAGAGACTTCCTTGTCATTCTTGTTATCCTTACTAGCTGGAGCAGATCCACTTGTGACCTCAGAGCAGATGGGCATCAAAACCTGATCCATGTGTCTGAGTGTGATCTTGCCAGTGTGTATGAGCCTGGATGCAAACACGGCAGCAGTGCTGGAGGAGCTGGCACTGAGGTGCCACTACAAAGAGAAAAGTGAATCTCATCAAGTTCATGTGTTCTCCATAAAGCAATCAGTGACAACTTGCGATGATATTCCAGGGAGAAAGTGGATTTTGAGGAGGGAGCTGGCCATAGAGCAGTGCTTCACGTGACAGTGGTGGGAATTTTGGATGTCTGTTGTTCCCAGAAATATGCCCAAGTGCCCTTTTTCCATTAGCATATTAAGAAGTTACGTAGACTCAGCCTAGTCTCATTAATGGATTTAAAACAGGTTTTGGCATAAGGCAGTCAAGCACATCAGGAGTGGAACAGAAAATATTCTTCCCCAGTCCAAGAGGGTGGAATCTGCCTCTCACACCAATTAAAGCAAGTGACAAACGTTGGTTTTGTTGTAATCTAAAATCTTTCTCCTTTCTCCCTTCCCCGTGTCCATCATGTGCATGAGTGCATAGACTATTTATTAGCAAATTTAAAGCCACAAGCACAAAACTACTGTGGAGTCACCCTAAGGCCCCTGCACTAGAGGAGGAACATGTTGAATTAAAAGATACTTACCAAAGTTGAATTCAGTCTTGTGATTGCCTTGACTCCAGCTCAAGGTACTTATTGATGCTTTTGCTTTTAATCCTTATTTCTTCTGCAGTCTGATCTGCATTTTTGACAGGTGATTATTATCACTGAAAGAGCTGACAGCTCTGCTAGTCTCAACTGCTGCAGAAGTCCTGATGGTGGTTTTAATGCATGCAGGTTGTCTTTGAATATTTAGAAGGAAAGGCTGTAGAACACGTATGTATGAAGCTTGTCTGCGCTGCTCTGTTGGGGCAGGACCTACCCTGGTCCCAGAACAGCTCTGAGATCACAGGGTGTCTTGGACCTCAGTGAGGGGCACCCCTAATTGTGAAACCCGAAACAAAGCGATGCCCATAACAATGAGACAACTTCTGTAGGTATTTCCAGCACTTCCCTGGCTCTGTCCTTAGAGATGAGATCCTCTCTCTGCTTGTGTTTCTCAGCTGTACATCAGTGACCCAGCTTCTGGGTTTGTTCTTCACAGCAGATACCTCTTACAAAATTAATCTTGTTAGTGGGCAGTCTTTGACTTGTCTGACTCCAAAGGAGAAGCTTGTTGGTGTCAGACCCAAACCCAGACTGTCACTGTGCAAATACATTTCTCCTATGCTGAAAGACTGTAGGGACACTCAGACCTGTTGCTCAGGATGTCTCAATTAAGCCATGTTCAAAGTTGAACTGTACTGCACAAATGCTTGTCATACTTCAAGACCTGTTGCTGGGAAGAAGAATATTCTTAGAATCCTAGAATGGTTTGGGTTGGAAGGGATCTTAAAAGGATCATCTCATTTCACCTTGGGCAGGGATACCTTGCACTAGACCAGGCTCTTCCAAGCCCCATCTAACCAGGCCTTGAACATTTTCAGAGATAGGACATCCACAGTTTCTCAAGGCAAACTGTACCAATGCCTTTCCACCCTCACAGTGAGGGATTTCTTCCTAATAACTCATCCAAACCTCCTTTCTTTCAGTTTAGAGCCATTTTCCCTTGTCCTATCACTACATGCCCATCCATCATGATGGATGATGAATGCCTCAGTGCAAAGCCTCATGTGCAAGGGTTTAACAACTAACAAATACTAGGATGAAATTAATTCCATGAAAGGACCTATTTTTAACTTCTTAACATAAAAAATTCTTTGTAGCTGCAGTTTGGCAGGGTTCTGTCTCTTGCAACAGGGGTCACTGCTTCCATACAGTGCTAGAGTTGGTTTATCCTATTTTTACTAAGCTGCGAAAGTTGTTTTTCTAGTATGCTGTAACTGTTTGCTTCCCCACCCTTAGACTCCATCTGTACACTTCAAAATAGAAGGAGGAAGAGGGCAGAGAAAGAACAAAGGCTCATAATACGAATGGAAGGAAACTAGGGAAATTCAGGAGGAAATGGACAGTGAGAAATACAAAAAGATCCAGCTGCGCTGAATGCATGGGGTGTGAGTGCACAGGGATGCTTTCTACTTGTATTCAGAGCTCAAGACCTGCATTGTGGAACTGAACTTTCCTTTGAGTCAGTGACCTATTCAGACACCTAACAATGTCCATTATGTACAGTCAGCTTGTTTATGCCCTGTGCAGGGCTTTCATACCTTTTTTCCATGTACAATAAAACTATTTACAAAGTGGTCAGGCTTAGCTCAATTTTGCTGTGCAAGCTCTTGACCATCAGCTTTAAGCAAGCGTCTTGTAACTTCAGAAAGATTTAAGAGGACAAACTGTGGTGACAAGATGCTCAAGGAGAACATCTGCTGATGAAAACACTGTACCTAGCTGACTGATAGCAAATGTCTCTTCCCTTTAAAGGAGAGGGGAAGGAGGTAGCAAGAACTGGGTCCCTGCCCCTCATGGAGTTCTAATGATCAAATTGATACTGTGAGGCAGCCTGAAGAGGTGAGTCCAGAGCAGTGCTTGATGGCAGTGTGGGACCAGCCTGGCAGCAGTGCTTGTGCATCACTGTGGGGTGAGAACAGTGGAGAGGGGAAGCCATGGGAGCTGGAGGAGAACATCTCTGCCACCCCAGCAGTGCTGTTGCTGCCTTCATCCTTGCTGTAGAATAGGTGGGAGAGAGCTATGCTTACGTTTGTTGTACAGCTGCAGAGGAACCAGCTGGCCCATGTTTAACATAGGAGGGGATCCCCCAGGAGGCTTTGTATGCTCTCTGTGGAGTTCAGGGCAGCAGCTGCAGAAGTGCCTAAGTGTGCTCCTCAGCAGAGATATCCTCTGTGACCTTGGGCAGCCCAAGGTTTTAGCCCTGTTGCTTGGAAACAGCTCCCACCTCCACTACAAAGTTCAGCGTGAGTTTTTGGATCACATGGTGGCTCTGATTAACATGAGGGCTTTTGGGCTAGGAGGAATCATGACGTGACCTTAGCCTGTAGTTTTCAGCACAAGGATGTAATTCTCAGTTGAAGGAGGTGCTCTTTGACCGAGCCCACCAAGAAGCAACTGTAAGCAGTGACTGAAAGCTGAAGCTAGAAATAAGTTACACATTCGTGGTGAGAGCAGTTTGGGCATTGGAGCAAGTCTGTGCAGGCACTGGTGCTTTCTCTCTATTTAAAGACAGAAAGCATTTTGGCAACTTGCTTGTTCTGTCTTATGCCCTTGTTTAACCACCACTCATTCAGTTAGAGACACTTAGCAGCTTTTAAGGTATTTCTTTAGGGGAAAAAAAGGAATTCTACACATTCAGGAAAACATCTGTCATCTCTGGGAGCAGAAATTAGCTAACGTGGTCTCTAGAGCGTGTGGGAGAGCTCCAGTTCGTTAGTGCTTCTCTGCAGTCACTTCTGAGAGAACAGAACTGGTTGTGAAGGTGAAGAAGGATTTCGCAACGTTGCCCAACATTTATCAAAAAAAAAAATCAAGGGGTGCCTCTTTGAAACTTCAAACGTGTGCACAGCACATGACACACAAGGAGTGTTTTTATTCATGTTTGTTCTCAGGAAATTGTGTTGCTTTGTAAGCTGAGCTCTTTTAAGTGTCTTAAGTTTGGCACACTACAAGCTGGGCTTTAGCAGGCACTCCTGGAAGTTGTCAGCCTGAGCTATATTTTCCTGACTCAGATCCTTACAGTAAGAAATAAGGAATGGAGCATTTAAATGGGGGAAAAAAAAAAAAAAGTAGAAGCTACGGTGCAGCTAGATAATGTCAATCTTGTCATTGCTTTTAATATTCATTGCCAGGCACAGTGATCACACTGTCAGTTTTAACTTAAGCAACCCTTAGTCCTAGTCATCTTCTGCCTACGTACATGAAAAGGATGACTGAGCCCACAGCTGCTAAAGGCATCTCTGAATTACTTATATTTCACTGGGTATTTAAAGATTAGGTTGGGACATAGAGGATGAAAGGGTTTTTCTTTATCTTTTAATAAGAAACTTGTATTTGCAGGTATGAAAAAGACCAAACACTGAAGTGTCTAACATGTTGCTCTTTTCCCTGCTTCTTCCTCCAAATGGTGTGGGGGTAGGAAAGCATGTGGAGATCCTACAGGGAATAGAACAATGTTCCTCTTGGTCTACTGCTTACCACAGCCCAGCCCTGTTTCCCAAAATTGATGGGTAAGGATGTGCTGTGCTGGAGTTCTCATGACATAGCCTTGATTGCAATGCAGGAGACTAAGCAACCTACAGGGAATTAAATATATGGGGCTTTGCACACTTTAAATATGAACAACAAAGGGGAAGATGTAATGTGAGAAGCACTGAGAGATTCCTATAGTCTCTTGCTTTTGCTTTCTCGGCTGACTATCAAAAACTTTTTGGGAAAAGGACCTTTTCATTAGCCTTGTGATGGTCCACCTCTTCAATCAATAAATAGTCATCCTTGGGATCTCCAGAAAATTATTTGGCAAAATCAGGGAGGACCAGATTAACCTTGTCCAAAACTCAAAGAAAGAAGCAAGGAAAAGAGTTTGGAGAAGGTCTTCCAGCTGTCTGTGTTGGAAACTGTGGGAAGTGGATTGAAAGGCTTGGATCCCAGTGTTAAACAAAGCCAGCAGCTTTCAGATCCCCTTTAAGGGAGACGCATGTGGCAGGAACAAAGATGCTCCCCTTGCTGTAGCTGCATGATCTCAGAAATGAGTTGTGTACAGACTGCACTCGTCCCAGCGTGTGCTCAGGAGAGGGGTGTGAGCTGCTCCCACACAACCATCTCTAGAGCAGCCTGAAACCATGTTTAATGTTCTCCTGCCAGCCATTCAGGCTGGTTGCTATGTCAGCAGGTTGAAACAAGTGATGAAGTTGCTTGAAGAGGATTTGATGGTGAGCAGGTTGTGTGTGGTGTAACAGACTTACCCAGTGTCTCGGGCCACTTGCTTTATTAGTAGCTGAACTGGACATAGAAAACTCTGACTTTTCATGATCCATAGATTTGGGGATATGGGGGAGACCTGGGCACAGCAGACCCAGCACCCTCTGTATTACCAGAGGCACAGATGTGGAAGAGGACGTGAGGCAAAGCCAGCGTGTCTGGAGAATAGTGCAGATGCTGAGCAGCCCAGGCACAATGCTGCTTTGGGGAAGTTGAGTGAATCTGTGTCTCCTGCTGCTGGTGTGCTCCAAACCAGCTTGGGTTTTCCATGTGGCTCTGGGTGCAGCCACCCCATGCAGGGTGAAGGCCTGGGGGAAACCTGCAGCTGAAAGTGCCCTTTGTTATTTGTCTGATCTTGCCTTCAGGCCCTGAGGCCGTTACAACCGGATAAGCTAAAAAAGCAAAGGAATCATGGCACAGCAAGGAAAATCCCTGATCTGGATTAGACACACAGCTGAGTTACCAACACTTCCACAGCACAGCCAGGCTTTCTCAGACAAGCTGCACGTGCAGGTAGTGTGCAATCTGAAGGAAAGAAGTGCAGGGTGAAGAGGAGATGACCCTGTAGCCCAGCATAGCTAGGAGTCAGTACACATTGGCTGTGCCTCTGAGTTTGCTGTGTGACTTCATCTCTGCATATTGCTCTTCTCTTCCCCAAGTTGCAGGGCGTGCCTCACACCCGTGGAGGACTGAGAGGTTGTGTCTGTCCTCTTCTGAAGTGCAGCATCATTCCTTGTGGTGCTTTAACCCTGAGAGTTAATACCTCCAGGTCACCTTTCCTGTTACAAACCTGTAATTTCCTGTTACAAACCTGTAAAATCCTGTTACCATCACCTGTAATTTTGGCCACTCTGCTCCTGCATTCATGTCCCAGCAGTCATTTGTTGCTCCTGAGTTTGAAAGAAGTGGTTGCTGATTCCCACCTTCATCTCAAATGTGCAAGGTCAGGAAGCCAGCAGGGAAAGCCAGCCTCAACTCAAAGGAGAGAAAAGAGGTAAAATAAACACTTACCTTCTGAAGTTGCTACTTGGGACTGTACCCATGCAGACTTTCCCATCTGCTCTGTTCTCCATGGAGTTGAGGACAGCAGGTAAGCATCAGCCCACCTGGGAGATGCTCCTGTAGGATTTTGCTGTGAAGGAGAAGAAAACTGAAGGGGGTTTTTGTTGTTCATAATCTAAGAATCCTGCTTCTAAGCAATGCCTTTAGGCATATATTTAAATGGGAAAAGCTGTCAGTTTTTCTTCTGTCAGAATTCATTCCTGTTGCTGCATTCAGGCAAGGGTATACTGTGAAAAATTATCATCTCTAGTGGCAACTTCAGAGTCTTTTGCCATTCAAAATCAGTCTTGTTTAACTTTGCTGCTGAGAAAGGGCATTCAGGCAGTCTTGCTTTGTTTTTGTTCCCTTTGTACAGAGTCAGCATGGCAATGATAAGAGCAGAAAGTAAGCTTCAGTTTCTCTCTGCACATTGTCACCAGGCTGGCTATCAGGCTTTGGGCATCTTAGCATTCTTCCTGTTCTTTAAACCAGGAGAGTAAATTGGAGTCCCCAGGTTAGATGTCAGCCTGCAGAGATGTTTGTGGTAACCCACAAATGAGGAGGAACCCTAATTTGATGTGCCTTCTTATTGACTCTTCCATATTGACTGTCTGCTATGTCTCTTGAGTTTTTCATGTTGCATCAGAAGAGTGTTTCTCTGAAAATTCTGTAATTCTGTCGATGTTGCTGGGCCAGTATGGACAGATTTCATACCCTGCTCTTGCTGCTGCTGCCTGGATGGTTCCACTAGTAACCATGTTTTTCTGCAGCATGACATTGCACTTCACCTTTTCCAGCACAGAGGATTTTAGAGGGTCATTCACACGGTCTGTGGCCACAACATGGTTGTTCAGAGTCCATAACAGTTTAACCCTTTAGTCTTTCTGCTCTTAAAACTCTTAAAAAAGGGACACAGTGAAGAGCACTCATTTGGTGGCATAAACCTTTCCATCAGACTCTCCAGGCTGGGTTCTGGATAACAGCTCTGCTCTACTCTTAACCAACCAGCCCAAGCTGCTTTCTTGTTGCAAATTGAGTCACCTAGTGTCACATTTGACAGATTGTGGGAGGGGGTGATGCTAGCTCTGAATGAACTGCCAAGTCTGCAAATACTTGGCAAATTTTCCTTCTAAAGCTGAAGTCTTGAGGGAAAAGCGATCAGGTTTGGAGAAAGGAAAAGAAAGTTTCTGCCTGTAAAGGCTGGAAGGAAAGGACAGCCACTCTGGCTGGCTTAAGCTAGGGTAGGAAACTAGGAGGCAAATTATGGCTGCTTCTCATTTTGTCCTTTTTCTGCAATGCCTGTCTTCAAGCAAACATCAGCTGGAGAGGGTGTGGAGACTGACTGGGCTTTTCAACGTTGGAGTTGGCAGCTCTAGAGAAGAGCTCCCATGTGCTCTTGGTTACACTGATGTCCGTGTCCCTGTGAAACTTGGGTGTGTGCTCTGCTTTGCAGCACTGCTTGTTGCCATGTGGCTGGATGTAGGTGGCCTGCCCTTGCTGCAGTTTGGTGGGTACTAATACATCAGCACTATGCAAGTCTGCCTTTAGTTAGCTCTTCCTCCTCCCAGATGTGTGGCACTGCATGTAGGGTTTCGTTATCTGGAGCTGCAAGGGGAGACCCTGCTGGAGGATTGTATCTCACCCTAGTTTAGTTACATGCTCAGAGACAAGACTTTGTATTGAAAAAGTTGGAGTTTTGCTATTGACTTCTCAGTCTATCCAGCCCCCCTCTAGTCTAAAAAAATTATTATCGAGAATGTTACTACCCTGGTTGGAATAAAACTGCTGTGTGACTTCTAACTGCACCCCTGCCTTACCAGCTAAAGAAAGAGCAGATCAGCTGGCTTGATTTAATAGCAGTAGTGGAAGAAAGCTGACGGTGGTGCATTTCTTTTTTTTTGTCTGCAATGATCTTTAGCTCAGAACAGCACATCTCTGTTAATTGACTATTAAACAGATTGCTTGCTGAGGTGCACTGGCTTGCCATTTCAATCCTTTAAGGAATAAGCCTCTGATCAGCTGCACATAGGGCTCTTAAATATAATCTGCCTAATGACTGGAGGGCTTTGACCTTATGTTATTAAGGCGCTGATGTTTTGGGTTACAAACTAAACCTTTGGGGTGGGGGCGGAGCAGGGCTGGGTTTTTTTTCTGAAATGGTCCAAACAACAAAGGCTGCTTTTTAATCTCAAAGCAAGACTTGGAAGCAGCACAGAGTCAGTCTAGAGATAAAGTCTGTTTTAGCTCGAGGTTTCTAGGATTGCACACATGTTGCCACATGCCTGGACCACCAGTTAGACACCTACCTGGCCACAGATCCTTCGTCCCAGTTGCTGTGCATGCAAATAATGTGTGTTTGCGTGTGTTTACCCAGTTTGGAAAAAATCTGAGCCCTGAGGGATTCGAGTTTCCTTTTGTGTTATGAAAGGGGCCATGCTGAGAGCCAGCTGAAGCAACGCTCACTGCCTGCTTTGCAGACACTGCAGGCTCCAGGAGGGTTTTGGAGCCCATGCACTCAGTGTTTGAGGAAGGATGCTTAGTCTGGTGTTTCACGAGGATTCCAACTGCCATTTTAAAGAGCTCTGCTGACAGCTCCAGAGGAAATCCCAACGCAAGCCTGAAAGATAGCAGCAGCCTGGGGTCAGAGTCAGAAAAGGCTGGGCAAAAGGAGGGGCTAGCTGCAAACAGAGGCAGACTGGCTCTTTCTCTCTTCAAATCTGTTTTGTTCAGCTAGCACTATCCTCCTCCAGAAGCACGGATACAGAGGAGGAATGTTCCTTGTCATGGCAGGCTTTGGGTGCTCTCCCCAGGGTGTGGGGAGGGCACAGATTACTTGGATGCTTTCCGGTCCCACATCCCCCCACACCCCAGTTGGTTGATATACATCATCCTAAAGCCTTAATATTGTGTGGCAGCAGGCTAGAAATGGGAAGGGGGACAAGACTCACACTTGCTTTTCTGTTTTAGAGTAAATGCTGCAGGAACAGTTGGTATTTCATTGCTGATACTAAGCCTGGATGTGGGGAGAGAAGGGAGAATGTGGCTAGTGCTGAACACCTGCCTCTGACAAATAATCCACTAGAGACCCTGCAGTAATTTTGTAAATCACAAGCACATTTTCAGCCTTCCCAGAAATGTATACTTCTAAATGCTAATCACCAAATAGCCTAAATTACTGATCCAGCAGATTAATCTATAAATTGAGATAGGCTTAGAATAGCCATTGGAGAACAATATTTAGTAAGTGGTATCTAGTTCAGTGCTCTCTGTCTCTTGTTGTTCTGACCTGACAAATAAAGCAATCTCTTCTTTGTGTTATATTAAAATGTGTCATAGGAAGGCTGTTTAAATGGTGTCTTTTTTGACCCATCAAATGGCATGTGTGTGTAGGACAGAGGGCTCCTGCATGCAGCAGTGCTGCAAACTAAGTGGGAGACTGTGAAATGATTGCTGCCTAGAGCATCAAAATCCAGCCCACCTTGTTTTCCCTGCCTTTCCCTTCTTGCACTTGTTACCAGAGAGTATTGGAGGTTTGTTGGATTGCTCATAATAAAGCCTCAAAGCAAGGATCAGCAGTGAGAGGAATGTATTTCATTTGTTGTAACCTGAAGTAAAACTGCTCCATGTGTGTTCCACTAAGATGAGTCAGGTTGCCACCTCTTTCTAAGGTGACATTACAGGATGTCTGTCGGCGGACTTTGGCTTTTTATTTGAGAGGAGAGAAGAGGGAGTTGGTTTCCTTTGCAGCAGCAAGGGCAAAATAGGCTTTTAATAAAGCTTAAATTCTGCAGCTGCTGGCTAAGTTAAAAAAAGAAGTTCTGGCACTCTGTCCTCCTGGAGATGAGCCTTTTGCAGCTCTCTGCCATGACCCAGGGATGTGAGCCATCCCTTCTTGTCTTTTTCCCTTTGTGCCACTGTCTTGGATGAGAATAATGGAAGAGCTTCTTCTCTTGGCAAGGCTTTACCTTGCTTTACCTTTTCTGCCCATAGAAGAGGTTTAGGTTTGTGAATGGAAGGAAAAGAGTCATAGAAGGAGAAGTGCTGTAGCATAGATATCACAGAGGAGGCTCTTTATTGGTTATAAATAAACTCAAATCTCTGATTATAGATGCTGAAGAGAGCTAGAAACTCAAAAGCCAAGAGATAAGAAAAGGAGGAGCTTTATATATAACACTTTCCACCAAGGTGCACGTGGATCAGCTAAGTGTTGCTGGAGACCTGAGAACAGCCCAGCTGAAACACCAGATTACAGTCCAGATACGGGCAAGAACGCTTTGTCCAAATACTACTGTGATTGAGCCAGATAAGGGAATTTTTTTGTTCATGCAGAAAGTTTCCTGCTTCTTACTGGTCTCCTGGGAGGTTCAGCATGACCTCCTTCTACCTGGCTGTTTGCAGAGCTTGGTGCTGGTGCTGGAGGGCCCAGCAGCGTGAAGTCAGGAGCAGGGCAAAGCATCTCTCTCTCCTCTCCCTTCAAATGTATTTTTCCCCCCTTTGCTGACAGTAGCCTCTGAAGTGCATCAGAATTGTTCACAAGCAGATTCTCCGCTGGAAACCACCAAATGTTTTGAGCAGCTAGAGGCATCTGGTTTGACAGGAGAGGACTCAGAATACAGATGTAACTGAGTGCTTAAAATCAGTGAGCACACTGCAGTACCAGTGTAGGGCTATCCCAAAGTAGCAGACAGCCTTGTCCCTTGAAGCAGTTGTCACAGATGAAGTTAAAGAAAATGAGGAGTTATGCTATGAGTGAGATTCTGTCTCCTCTCTCTTGCCAAGGACTGCTCTCCAGGAACTGAGAGTAGGCAGAATGGTGAATGACCTGACTCTAGCAGTGTGGGTCATTGGGTGCTGCATGCTGTGAAGGCTTTCACTAGTCCTTATCTGGGAGTTTTGCCAAGAAACTGGTGCTGGGGGAGCAGAATCTCAAGCTATGAGGCAGAGAAACTTTAACTAGGAGATCTGGTTGTAATTGAAAAACAAGGAAACAAAACCAGCTAGAGAGGCTGACAAGGTTCAGAGGATTGCTCAGTAAGTCAGGTCAAAGGAAATTTAGCTGCCCTGAAGCAGATAACAGAAACAGCTGAAAACTGGGCTGGACAGAGACATGGAAAAGGAGCATAGCCAAGAAAAGTCTTAATTTTCCATGGCACAGTGCAAAGGGCAAGAATCTCATAGGTTAGGTGCTTGAGGGTTCAAAGTGCCTGCCTGGTTACCCTGTCTGAGCCCCTGCCTTCTCTGGAGTCATGGCATTTTCCTGAGAGCTCCCTGTGAGCACTTGTGGTTGAACTACAGCCTGCATTTCCCAAAGAGGCATCCACTCACAATGGAAAGACTTACAATTTGGGATCCACCACATCCTTTGGGAAGCTGTTCCCATGGTTAATGCATTTACCACGTAACTCTTACAGTTCCCTGAAGGAGTTGGAGTCCTCAGCTGGCAACCTGCCTGCCTTGCTCAGCGCTGCTGCATGGCTGTCTGCCTCCTGGGACAAAAGTCATGCTACAAGGGGACTAATGGCCTTCCTGGGGTCATGCAGGCTCCTCTAAGACAGCCAGGAGCTGAACCTGTTCCCTCCAACCGAGAGTGTGAAGTGAGTTTTGTGAAGCATTAGTCTGTTCGTTCATCAGCAGTCTGCTGGTCTTGTCTCCTGTGTGGGTGGATGTGTGCCCTCAACAGCTGGTAGGTCATGCAGGATTTGAGAAACAGCTCTGGCATTGTACCGAGCAGAGGCTGTGGGACACTCAGCGGTCAGTTCCAGAGATGATGTGTCATGAAAGCCCTGGCCCTGCCAGCCCCTCTGCACGAGGCTGCTGGAGGTAGTGGGAGCCTTGCCAGGTTGCAGTCCCCATCTTCAAGGAGAGCTTTGGCTTTCTGAGCAGATTTTGGTGGGTGGATGTTAGCTGCAAAATCTGTTTGGGAGCCTGCAGCTTTGTGTGGGCGGGAGGGAAGCCTTGTGCTTACCCCTCTGCCTGCCTCCAGCTGGAAGGTGACAACTGATCTTGTGGCTGGGAGAAGTCAGCTGTTTCCATTTTCTTCCTCTGGAGACTTGAAATCTATTCCCAGTGAGGTGGGTCCCTGGGAAGAGGAAGGGCAGTTCTTCTGAGTGCTGCCAAAGCCAAAAGGCACTGGGAGGTGGCCTTGCCAGCCTCAGACATTTAAAACTTGACTTCAGTCAAGCCCTGGAAGAAAAACAGGGTAATCTTAGTTTTTCCTCTTACGTACATTTTGGGCTCTCTGCACTGTCCTCTGGTTCATTACTAAGTTTTTCTGCAGCCTTAGAAAGTTGTTGAATCAACAGAGAAAGTTCTTGATGAGAAGAAGAGCACATCCTTTTATCAGTTGACTTTCTATTGTCTGTTCTCTCCTGGCTGGACATCATGTTTTATATGGCAAACATCTTTAAAGCTTTTAGGATATTTCTCTTCTTTCCTTACCCCCAAAAATACCCTCTTTGATCTGGATCATTGGGCCAGCTCTTAATCTGGGATGGAGCAGGAGAAGGTAATTGTGATGGATGCCCTAGTGATATTACCCTTCCCAAAAGCAATTAAATGTGGTCAGACCCTCATTTATGTTTTATTACTGCTTGTAGTAGTGGCCAAACATTTATGGTCCCCCAAAGTCCCACATGCTGCCAGGCCAGGCTTTCCACTGGAAGGTAATATATTATATTTATGCTGTTGGTTAACTTGCACAACACTGCAAAGCAACCACTCCACTGGGCTCTGGCTTGTTGCCTGCTGTAGTGGTGCATTTGTGCTGTGCAGCCCTGATTCTCCTTCACCCTCACTTAATTTCCTGGGAACCTTCCCCTCTCCTAGGCTGCTGAGCTTTGTGAACATTTGCCAGTGGAAGGCAGTGTATTTATTTTAATCAGATCTATTCTTAAAGCTGTCAGATTAATTCCTGGGCTAGGAGGGAGTCCCTCCCTGCCTCTGTCCTGCCGTTCTCACCTCATTTTGATCAAAGCCTGGCATTGATCTGATACAGTGGGAAGCTAACCAGGACTAAACACTAAGGCTGTCTAGGAGCCACAGGGACTCTGCAGTGCTGGGAGACATTGGGGGTTGTTTTCTCAAGCGTGGTTGGAGTGTTGGATCCTCCTTGCATGGCACACTGCACTGTAAAGAGCAACCTGGGAGTCACACCAGCTGCTCTGCCATCCACACTCATTCACTTTGAAATCCCTTTAGCACTGGAACAATTCCATTAGCAGGACTTTTAGGCCTGATTTGGAGGGGTTTCTCTGCTGATTAAAACTAAGTCTGCACACCAGTATGGAGAGCTTGTCATAATCAAGACATTCCCTGCGTACCTCAGGGTGCTTGCAGCTGAAGTCTTGAACAAAAGATCTGCTGTTAGACAAAGAAGGAAGGACTGAGCCTCTGAAGATAGGAACTTCTTCTCTGTTTGCTAGCAGTTTTTTTCTAAGTATTCTTTTTTCAAGGATTGGTCACCAATTAATCCATGTCGTTTTGCAGACAAAGCTGTCAACATTTTTAAGGTTGCATGGTGAAATAACTTCAGTGCTGTTGGTTGTAGCAGTTCTGAATGTTCTCAAACAAATGCCTTTTAAGATAAAAATGGCCTGTGCTTGATCCCAGCCCAGAGTTGTGGTCGTTACTCTTTTATTTGAAACATTTCAACTGAATCCAGTGAAGTCAGTGAGAGCTGCAAGTGTTTGAAAGTCAAGTCCCACTTATTTGCATGACTAAATATGGGTGTAATGCAGGGTGTTACCCTAAAATACTTGAGTGTGTGACCCAAGTTGGAACCCAGCAACTGTGCTGTGTGCCACAAACACTGCCTGCAAGTAGCTTCTGACAGCTTTCAAGTCATCAACCTGTTGGACCTGAGTACCAAACACATCCTGCCCTCTCACTTTTATTTTTTGCTCTTACCTGCTGTTGGAGTGTGAGATGCCTCACTGCCACATAGGAGTGTAAGCTCACTGGCAACTTGAATATGTGTGTACTTCCACTTGATTTCTGTCCATTGGGTCAGAAGTGAGAATGGCAGAAGCAGGCCACCTTCCTCCCCCACCCCTGCACATTTCCCACACAGTGTGCACTGATAGAGCTTTATAAGAGGCATTTCTTGCCACTCTTAGTGGCAGCACTAAGATACAAAATTAAGTGTAGCCCACCACCTTGGAGTGGGGTAGGTGCACTGATTCTCTGCTGGTGTAACAAAAGTCTATCTGAAACTGACACATTTATTATCCCTAAACGTTTGAAGAACTTAAGAGGAATGTAGAATATACACGAAGAACGTTCATAAGATTTTTTCAGTAAAATTAATTAATACAAGCAGTGCTTTGCAAATTCAATTTAGTCCATGTGGGAACAGTTTGGAGAGTTCTGGTGCATGTGTGCAGTCCTTCAGTGGCAGGAGCGGGTCTAGTTTGTATTGCGTGGATGCCCTGGGTGGAGGAGAGCTCACATGAGGAGTGACTGCAGCTTCCAGCTGGGAAGGGGCAGCTCCATCAGCATTTGGCTGCAGCTGCAGTGCTGTGTGTAACAGGGGCGTAGCTTTGGCTGTAGACCAAGCCCAAGTTACAGGTCCTTACCCGTCAGCCGAGCCTCAGACAGGGCTGGTTAGTGTAGCTTAGTCCTGGAGTCCTTAACGTCTTCATAGTATCAGAAGTCATTTGAATGCTACAGCTCTTTCAATTAAGCTCCTGTTGAACTCCATGCACAGATATTGTGATATAATTGGCTGGCCTGCTGCAAGTGCATTAGGAGAGCCTGCTGCTGAAACAGTCTCTGTCTGTGCTCCAGGCTGGAGGGGAGCCAGAGTGAGCTCTGGGCTCCGCACAATGTCATACTGATTAGGAGGGTGCGAGATTTTGTTTTTGCTAAAATAGTTCTGCCAGTACAGCCCGGAGGGCAGCTGCAGCTACTGGTACAGAGCAGGCCTTATGCTGCCCTGAATTGTCCCTGGCTCTAGGGCGGGCGGGGATGCTGCTGGGGGTACCTTTATCCTGCAGTAACAGCCTGTGCGTGGCTGAGTGCTGCCCAGCTCCACACAAGCAACTTTACTTCGCTGATATCCATCCCATAGCAACTTTGCCTTAAAGACCCAAGGGAAATATTTTGCTTCCTCTGGCTGTTAGGAAGTGGGTTCTCCATGGCAGCAGTCCCTTCACAAAGGGTTCGGTCCTGAGCAGGAAACCCTGGTCCAATCCCTAATGAGCCCTTCCTGCTGATAAGAGAACCTGTGGGTCAGGGGCTCTGCCTGAGCCAGTCAGCTCCCAAAGAAGTGATGTGCTTTTTGATGAGTACGTCCTCCAGAGCCTGTAAAATGAGATTCCAGGCCCTCCAGAGAAGTGGGTGCAGGCCTAGATGCCACAGAATGGGACCTGCCTGAGGAAAGGCCAGCTCTGGCAGAGCTGTAATATTGCTGCTGCTCTCTGGCATTCCTGAGCTAGAACATTCCATCTCTCCCCTGCTCAGCAAGTTTGCCTCTTACTGTACATGGAGACCCAACACTGGTTTTATTCCTGGAATTACTGTATTCATGTGTGCAGTATTATGTATATTTACACCTGGCTTATCCTCCAGTTTGGGAAGTGGACTGGAGAATAAGGTGCTGTCCTGTTTTGGAGCAAGGAGGCTCTTAGATCTCTTTTTCCAGCTTTGCACTTTGGAAAGGCTTATCCAGTACAGTCCATGACATGAGATAGGATGAAGTATTTCTGTATCTTGGAGAGTGCACTAGAAAGGAAGTCTCTGGCTCGTATCTGATGGCAGCCCATGGCACAGTGCTCTGCAAGCCCCTTCACCAGCTGCCATGTCAGTTTTGCTGTTCAAAAGCTGGTTCCATGACACTTATTTCCCTCCTCAAGGTGAGGTGCACTCTGCCAGAGCAGCATTGCACAACTTCTAAAGTCACACCTAAACTCACTGTGCTGGATTAATAACAAATCCAGCAATAAACCTGGAATACTGGAACATTCCCCTTTGTCAGGCCATGCTTGCTGCTGTTGCTGGGAATGGGGAGTGACATGGTTTTTTCCCCTGTGACAAATCTTTGTTCCCCCACTGACTATATTTAGACACAAATACATCCAGAATCAACTGCACCCATGGCAAACTGTGCTACTGCCTGCAGCAGCCCTCACCAAGGCAACATCACGTGGGCTTTTATTCTGTCACATCTGCCCTTGCCTCTCCACACTGATGGAAAGTGCATCATCTCAGCCAAGCTTCGATTGCTGGGCTGCTGGGATGGAGTGGTCTGACTGTTCTTGCCTGATGGTGCCTTTTATCCCTATCTTACACTTTCCAACATAGAAGCTGGCTGTGGGAAGGAGAGCTATCACTCTCCCTTCTGGAGAGGTTAGACTTCCTCTTCTATCTGTCTGTCACATTGCTATTTGAACACCAGTGTGCTTTAGTTGTGATCCTCCTCAGGGATTAGCTCCTTGGCTCAGTGGAGCCAGTGTCAAAGACTTCCTACGAGTAGAAAGAAGCTGTGAACATCAGTGTTCATTCAGGGGTCTCCACCATGAGGCTGTCTGAGGTCTCAGGGAGTATGGGGTGACATTAGAAATCAGAAAGGACCTGGGGCTCAGCTTAGCTCTTGAGATTGCAAAAGCAGTGATGACAAAGCAACTTGGGGTTAGCCTGGGTTGGCAAGCCTGAACAAAAGCCTGAGAAAAGTTAACTCACACTATCAAGTCGAGTTAAAACTCCCATTTCCTTGTTCCTTGTAAGTACTTGGTCTGCTACAGTCAGACCATGCTCCTTTTACATGCGTCAGAGCATTTTCACCAGGAGCTGACTCCTGTCAGCGCAGCCCTCCGTGCAGCAGAAGTCAGTCTGCTTTGGTCTGCTGGCAGGATCACAGGCAGGGTAATTCCCATTTTCCCACTGCACTTGCATCTCTTGCTGCCTTTGGACATAGCTGCCTGCTCTGCTGTGCCCTGTAGCACCACTCAATGGGTTTTGTCCCAGCCATGGCTGCTTTTCCACAGTGGCTTCATCCATGTTGCTCTTCAGAGTGCAGGAAGTTTGACAGCCCTCACTACAAAGATAGAACCCTGCATCAAAAATCCCCACTACTCCTGGGGCACTTCAGGCAGGTTCTTTGGCTCAGTTTGTGTGTGATTAGGGTGTAAATGCTGGGTACCTGCTACCAGCTCAGCAAGTGGAGCATGTGGACAGGCACCACTGGGTTGGCAGTGAGTTCCCTGGGCTGTGCCACCCTGGCTGGGTGGCAGGAATCCATCAGTCCTCTCCCTGCCAGCCTGATTTGGCAATGCCCTCCAAACAGGATCATTGCCAACCCTCCAGCGCCATCCACCCTGCTTTTATCTTTGTTTCCTCCTTGCTTGCTTTTTTTTTTCCACCTGGGATTTCAGTGTTTGTTTGTTTGGTGTTAAGGAGGCTTTCTTGTTTGCTTTTTTAAATACCTGTTGTGGCAGGCAGAGCTGAGAACAAACCAGGTTGCTCTCTGCATCCACCTGAGAGCCTGTTTGGGAAACAATGCCAAGTAGGGACAGAGGGGGAAAGTAGAAATGCAGTTGGGTTTTTCCTGGAAGACTTCCTGTCCTTGGCTGATTATGTGGGGTTAGGAGTGAGAAGAGTTGGTCGTTATAAGTTCTGAAGAACGAGACCTGTTACATCATTCTGGGGAAAGTTTCTGCAAGCTGGCAATACCAGGCCCTATCTTTCTGCTGCTGTCTGCCCCATCCAGCCAGACCTTCCTGACCTTAAGGAGAGGATGGCACTGCACTTGCCTTCCTGACATGTGCCTCTCTTGTCCTCTGCCAGCATTTTGACTCCTCTGTTGAGGAAGATGGTCTGGGAGTGAACAGCAGGGCTGGCACATGGGCACCAGCCAGGTCTCTGCACGCATGCCTCTCATGCAGTGTCTCTCACAGCCTTGCACGCAGAAGGAAGGACAGCAGGGCATGGTGCTCTGGGCAGGAATCTTCCACTTTATTAAAATGAAAGTATTTACTGGCTGCATCAGTTGCCCAGCTGTGGTTAGTTTGCATGGGAACCATTTCCTGCAGTTAAGGAAACTATTCAGCTTTACAGCAGATCGTGGAAGGAAGAGATACTACAATGTCCAAAATCCTCTCTTTGCTGAGTGGGCAAGTTCCTCACCTCAATCTCTGCCATCAAAGCACTTGAAGTGACAGGAACAGAGCTGCCATTGCTGTGCTGCAAGTAAAAATCAGAAGTTCCAGTGAGGAAGGGAGGGGAAGCAGGAAAGAGACAGCAGGAGAGCCGGGGCTGGGTGGTCAGGATGGTGCTTTAAGGGCTTTGGGGCCTGAGATGCCATCTTTCTGCACTTGGTGACATCTATTTGCCAGCACCCTGTCCTGATGGTGGGATCTGACGTGCTGCTCAGCCACCAGAGAGGTGGTTTGTGTTTGAAACGTGTGTTTGAGTTGAGTTTTTCTGCTTGAAGCCATTGGAAAGCCATCCAGCCACGCTGGATCTCCTGCTTGTCCTGTTCTGCTAGACATCACAAATACACTTGCCCTTGCCAGTAGTTTGATCTAACACACAAAAACTATCCATCCAAGTTCTGAACCTTGCTTGAAAGTGGATTTTTATAAGTTGGAGGTGTAACCTGCCTTTTTAAATGGTAATTGGTAAAGGTGATCTCTGATAATCTGCTTCCAAGGGCTGGGGCAGAAGGCATGGGGCCTTTCCTAGTCTTATAAGATTTCCTACTGATGAAGTCATGTCATCTCTGTGAGTCCACATTTGTTTCTGCAGAAGGAAAGATTGCTCTGCAGTGCCTCATGGAGAGTCACCAGATGTTTTGGATGGATGCTGGAATATGATGGAGTGTCCAGCACTAAATTGTCTCTGCTCTAGGAGGTGCAAAACCCTGCAATCAGGCCAGAGAAGTTGCCCCACTCTGTTGTCTTGTTTCCTCTACCCCATAGCTGCAAGGTATGCACAATGCCTTAATGGAATCAGCATAGTCTAAAAAAATACTCTTCTTGGTCCAAGTCTTGCAGCAGCTGCTTTGTCACAAGACCCTCATTGGCAGAACAGGTTATTTGCCACTGTTTAATTGGGGCTCAGGGGGCTGGTTTTCATTAGTGGGGGAAAAACAAGCAATTCATTTGTGATTTGCATACATCAGTGACTATCCTCTTCTGTGTGTTTGCTCACACTATTTCCCCAAAATGTGGCCTAACAAGAAGAGGGGTGAGGCAGCATTGAAGTGTTAGCTAAGAATCAGCAATACTCTGTTTCATGTTCAGCATTTTCTTCTTACAAATTGAGCCCTTCTTAAAAGTATTGATAGATGGCAGAAGTGGGGCCTTCCTGCTGCAGAAGTTGTTACCCACAGCAAGAAGGATACTACAAGGCAGATGGAGAAGCAGCACAGGGTCTGTGGAGCCAGCAGAAACAAAGCAGCAGAGGGTCTGTGATCCCCAAGGGTGGAGGTCAGGCTAAAGCTGGGGACACTGCTGGCTCCTTGGCCAACATTTGACTTTGGGCTGTGTTCTTTGGGCTCACTTTATTCATTGGTGTTGGATGTGATCTGTCAGCTCCTGCAGTCTGACCCTGCTGGTCCCTGCCTGCTTCTGGCCAGTCACCTTGATCTTCTTAGGCCAACTGGTGCTGGTTCAGCTGTTAAATAGTCTCCATAGGTATTTCACAAAAACAGGAGGTGCTTTCCCTAGCGTTCCTCTTCAACAGCTGCAGCATGGCTGTTGTGGATAGGAAAGGCTGATTCGCAAAGACATCCGAGATCCACTGTGTCAAGGGAAATGTGAGGACAAAACAGGAGGAGCAGCACAGAGCTCTGCCTCTGGATAGCAGGAATGTTCTGCATGGATGGAGGAAGAAAGTGGCTTGGCAGCAGTGGAGCAGACAGATACCTCAGTGAATCACAGGTTTGATGTGAGTCACTGCTGTCACATGGTTGTGAAAAAGGCACACGTCACAGGGGGACGGAAGGAGCTGCGTGCTTCCCAAGGCATCTGAAGCATTCTCCCTGCTCTCAGTGCTGGTGAATCCATCACTCGTGCTATTCCTGTTTTGGATGCTGCATTTTGAGGAATACATGGGCCAATAGCTGAGAGTCCATAGAGAGTGGTGAAAGTGGTCAGAAGGCTGGAAACCATGAGGAATGAGAAAAGCTTGAAAGGACCTGGGATTGTTTAGTCTAGGAAGGAGCAAGCTGCAGGGCAGGGGGGAGCAATATGAAAACCTTTCAAAGACATAAAAGGCGACTGCAAGAAGTGAGGGAGTGATCTGTTCTTAGTAGCTACTAGGAAGAAGATACCAAGCCATAGGCTGAGCATGGAAATTTAGTCATTGGGGAAGACTTACATAAGTGAAAGGCTGATGAAGTACTGAAACCTCAGTGCATGTGGGGTTGGTGTCAGGAGACCTTCAGAGCACCCGTCTCTGGGTGGGTGGGAGAGGAACTCATCTTGCTTTGGCTGGTGGGATGCACTAGGCGACCTTTATAGCCATGTTCCCAATGGCTGAAGATTATTTTCTAAAGCTTGTAATGAAGTCCACCTCTTTTAAACAGGCATACATTTCCCAGACTGAAATGCTGCTGAGCATGTTACAAGGCATCAGGGATTACACGTGGCAGTGACACTTTATCACTATTATAGCAGCAATTTTCCAAGCTCCTGGTCAGCTGCAGGCTTGCACCAAGATGGGGGAAGTGTCATCGTTAAGGACAGGGATACAGAGCGTGTTCACCTATAATGGGACAGCAAGGGAGCCCATGGCTTGCAGAGCTCCCCAGCATCTTTTTTTTTTTTTTTT
>VWZV01000842.1:156201-178416 GCA_013397155.1 Irena cyanogastra
TTTTTGCTGGTTCAGGGGCAGACTTTGGCTGTGCTTTTTAATTGTGAAAATTCAGAGCATGTCTTTGTGTCCTAAATAGGCCATTGTCCTGATCCTCATCCCTGGGATGCATTATGTCTTAGCAAATTACTTTCTCTCTTTTAAATGTCTTAGTGATTAAAGATGCCACAGCAGATACCCTTAATGAGTACAAAAAGGGTAATAATTCCTCTTGTTGGCACTGAATGCAATTAATCAGGCCCCTTTACTTGCTTTTTAAACAGATGAGGCATTTAAGGCCAAGCAAGTTTTTAATTGGACTTTAATGTTTCTCATTTACTTCATTTTGGCACAAGCGTAGGAATTCCCACCCCCAGGTTTGCTGGATTTATTCAGGGTGATAAAAGGCTCAGTGTGGAATGAAGACTCAGCATCAGTCTCAAACATATCCTTCAGCCTGTGCCTAGCCCCACCACAGAATTGTCTGGACAGGAGCAGAACCAGGTTACCTAGCCCAGAGCCAGTTTCCAGCATGGGACTGATGTTGGATATTAATAATATTTCTGGACTAGTCATCAACACAAGAGTGCAACATAGCCTGCCCTTTTTTGTCATGTTCCCCTGCCTTGAAGGAACTTTTGACTTGTGAGTATTCTTGTGATTATCTGGATGCCCTTGATGGAGGTCCATATCATAGCCCAGACTCTGTAGGTTCAAGTAAGGGGTGAATTATATATTTTAAGCAATATTCCTGAGATCCATGGCCAAGAGGACGTATAGAGGCCTTGAGCACCATTACAGATGGATGTGTGCATCCAGATGTTATTAATTTATGCCAGGAATTGCCATGGAAGAAAAGATACATCGTAAGCAGCTCTCATCTAATTTGCAACTCCTGCTCCCTGAAGCCAGCACCACCACTTTTTCCACCTCTGGCCATGAACCATCTTGCCTTTGGTTCCCTTTCCTCCCATCTGTCCTCCACTGTGGTTTGGGGACAGCAGTGGCCTGTCAGCAGGTCCCAGTCTGTGTTTCATGCAGAGACATGTTCAGCAGCCCAGCTTGGCCGACTGGCCCCTGTCCCAACTCAGCTCTTCCCTGCCAGCAGCCGACAGCCTGAGGTTCAGCCAAAAAGGATCAGTCTCAGCATGTATGAGCCTGCCTCTGAGCCTGCTTGTAACTCTGCAGGGCAGAGATTTCTCTAACACCCAGGAAAGATGGCAGAACTTTCAGTTGGGTTTTTCCAGGTGTGTGCTGTGTCCTTTACAGTCAGACCTGTCTGTATTTCAAGTGACAGTGACTGTGGATGGACTGCCACCCATGGATAAGTCAGTGGATGCAGATGAGCTGTGAGTGTCCTTGGCTAGGTGAGATGGCTCTTGGGCCATTGGGGTTTTTTGCCCCAAAAAAACGTTTAGGAGAAGTCAAAGAGCATCCAGCTTGTTCTGTGTCCCCACAAAGTGAACAACTGCTGGGTGTTGGGCTGTGCTTCAGCCATGGGCAGGGACTGAAGGAAATAAGAGGGCCAGGTCCTAGGACATTTCTGCTCCTCTGGCTGGTATTGAAGAGGGGCAAGCAGCCTTGTCCAGTTGCTATGGAGCCTGCCAAGATGTCCTTAATCCCAAATATATCTATGTCAGGAAGCTGCAACTCCAAGTGACTCTAGCCAGCCATTCTTTCATTGAGAATCTTCTGGCTGAGGCTTACAGAGTTGTCATTTTCTTTGATTTAATTCCATATAATATGCAGAATTATTTTCCTTTAGAGGCTTGCAAATTACGGAAGCATAAACCATGCTAATGATCCGATAAGGACAACTTTGGATACATGCCCAAGAACGGCTACCCCTGGGCAGGAGTGTGCTCAGAGAGCACTGATGGAGAGCAATTTGCCATGCTCACCTGGCTGCCTTCCTTGGGCCCCCCTTCCCAAATTCCTTCATCTCTCAGGAACGAGAGTAATTTCCTCTCTGGCTTCTTGCAGAGGCAAAGGCCCTGCAGACCTGAAGTTATCTCTGGAATGTGTGTAAACACGAGTTCAATGGGATGCTGTTTGCCCCCCATTCCTGAGGGGGGGAGGGGGATGGTTGAGAAGGGTTAATACAAGTTTGTTTTGCAGGTTCCTGTCCCTGAGAATTGTCTTCCTTAGAGGGCAGCTCAACTGACCTGTGCCTCTATGTGTGCATTTCCCAGCATAAAGGGGAGATTCAGGGGCCCCACCGCGCCGGTAGGATTTCACTTCTCTAAGAACAAGGGATGAAAGACCAAAGTGGTCTTCCTTCCCGGGAGATGGTATGGGATCACAGTGCACATGCACTGGGACTCAATGTGCAGCTAACAGGATTTAGGTGATGCTTGGACAGAAACAAATCAGAAGAAGGGTGGGGGCTACAGGCAGTTCTGTGCTCCCATCTTCAAAGAGCATTGAAATGTAAGCGGGGGGACAAAACATTAGAAGCGATGTATGGGCTGGGGCAAAATGCATTTCAATGAGAGGCATAAGGAACTCTATCTCTTTGCATAAAAATTATTTAGATGTAAGTTCATCAGTGGTGTACAAGTATGTCACTAATGAGACTTGACTGGAGACCAAAGTGTTCTTGAATTTAGAATAAGGAGCAGCAACCAGAACCTAAAACTAGAGAAAATCAAGCTTTAATACCAATGAAATGGTTAATTCCTAGATGTGTTGTCAGCACTAGTGACGCACTGAGGCTGGATGCCTTCCAGAAAACAACACTTTAACTGAAGACAAAGAAGCAGACTTAGCACAGAGGTGATCAGTGGAATGGCTTGGCCTGGTATATACAAGGGGTCAAACTAGATGATTTAATGATCTCTTTTGGCCTGAAAGCTCTCTGTTCTCTTAAGAAGATAAATGAAAAAGCCCTTTCACAAAAACCAAGCACTTGAGATATGTGTGTAATGAACTCTGCTGCTTCCAGGGGAACGGCAGAGCAGGATCTGCAGGAAGCGTGACCTTGCCGCCTGCAGGCTGCCTGGAGTTGCTGGCCATCTGTTTGGTGGCGGTGCTCGCCACCATCGAGGCCACCACTCTCACACGTGACGTTTCTCAGCTCTGTTTTTAATTGCAATCTCCCTGCATTTAACCAACATTTGCTCCTTAATCTCTGTCAGGGTGAAGAGGCCAAGTGGTATGAGTAGCCTCCTGGGGAAGATTGGTGCCAAAAAGCAGAAGATGAGCACACTGGAGAAATCTAAACTGGACTGGGAGAACTTCAAGGAGGAGGAGGGGATTGTGGAGGAGCTGGCAATCCATAACCGAGGGAAAGATGGGTAAGAGGGACTTTACCTAATAGTTGTCCAGAATTTCCCACCACCTCCTTTACATGTGGGAAGCCCATTGCTGGCTACAGAGTTCAAAAACCTATGGGATTTCTTAAGGGTTTATTCTAGGGATACATAAAACCAGTAGCTGCTGTAAGCATCACAGGGTGACAGGTAAGTCTGCAAACACCTATCACTCTGCTAACAACCTTGTGAGTTCTCTAAGTCCAGCCAATGTCTGTCTTTGTCATCTCTGCTGCTTGTGGCACAGAGCATGAACTGGTCTGATGCAGCCTCTCCATGAGGAAACACGATTGCCTTTGTCCTGTTTTCTTTTTTCAGTTTGGGTGGGTTTTGTTCTGTTCTTCAAATGACACGTTTCAGCTGCATCTGTCCTCCTTCCTCCCGCATAAAGATTTGTGTAAACCCAGAACAGCTGGCAAGGTGCGTCAAAGATTATGGCAGCGCTGGGCGTTGGTTGCGTGCATCAAGCAATGTTCACTCCAATGAAGTTAATGGAAGTATCATAAAAGTAAATGGGGATGCTGTAAATAAAACAGAAAGTTAATAACATGCACTGCGGGGAGTGATAATGAGATCAGAAGCAGCATTTCCACTACAAGTACTTTGCTAAGCTCTGGGAAAACATAACCAGCTTAGTGGACAGCTCGTAAAATGTAGATTTTATTATAAGCTGTTCTTTTACTGTGCAGGAAGAACTCAAAGCTTCTGCATTCCAACAGATTGGTTTTTCTATTTTAAACAGATATTTTATAACTGTCAAACTATCAAATAGATATTTTCAGTTTGGTCTTGCACCCTTCCACAAACACACCTTCTCCATCAAGTCTCCCCTGATTTGTTTCTGGTCTTGAAATGAATGCATGCCCTTGAAAAAGTAGAGCAATTCAGTAGGAGTGCTGGAGAGGAGCAGCTGTTCCTCTGAGATCCCTGAAGTCCAAGTAGGTGAATGATTTACCCCACATACAGGTGTGGCAGAGCAGTGTTTTGTGACATCTCTTGTGTGCCCAAACCCAGTATGTCGACTGTTCTTGGCCAGTGCTGTTTCCTTTCCCATCCCATCCAAGCAGGAGAGCCTGGCAAACCTTTCCGAAGACACTCACGTGATGGTCCTTGAAGGCTAAAGAAGGGATCAGCACATGGAAAAGACGAGCAAAGCAGAACAGCAATTCTAAGAGCATCTTTAATCTTGGACAGCTTTGGGTTTTGCTGCCTGTCACATCCCAGGCTAGAAAATCTGCTGAGCTCTTGGCAAGCAGTTTTTGTCATTAAACAAATGAGGAACATAATGCCAGGATAACTTAAGACACTCCTTACAAATATGTTTATACTAATCAGGCATGCAGTGTGAGGGGATCAACCAAGTATCTGCTCACTAGGAATTACTTCCACCTTCAATTTAAAGTGAGAAGGGAGGAGCACTGATGGAGGCACAGCCCACTGCATTTCTGCTTACAGGCCACCTCGGTGTGAAGGGTGCAGTACCCTCACAGAGCAGCCATCTCGCCTGGGGGGCAGGTCACACAGACACAGCTGCTGCCAGCCTCAGGTCATTTCACAGGAGCCTGTTGTCCCTTCTGCAGCTGCCTCTTCTCCTTTAATAATGTCAACTGTGCTCACCCTTCAGTGGGCAATCATTTACACATCTCTATAAAAATTGTAATGAGCTGTTGTTAACCCTTCAACCCAGGCAGGCGAGAGTGGGGCGCTGCCTTTAATCCCTGGTGCTGTTAGAAACCTCTGCTCCCCACGTGTCCTGCTGGGTGATTGTAAATGTCTGTCCGACAAGGAAGGCTGCAGCCCACTCCTGGAGATGTTTGCTCGATGCTACTCATCCTGTGCACTTGCAGAGATGGTCCGTGTGTGTCTCAAGGAAGGCAAGAAGCTTTACTTTTTGCTCAGGAGGGAAGACAGGCTGAATTCTTTTATTGTGTTAACCCTGTAAAAGTTGCTGCAGCCCAGGGCTCCTCATACCTCCCTGGCCCTTCTCCAGCAGCCCCACATACTCGGCCAGAACACAGCAACCAGTGGAGCAGTGGGGCTGTGGCATCTTTTGCTGCCAGTGTCAGTTATCAGCCAGCCACAGCCTGGGCCTAGAATTCCTGAGACAGAGGGGACATGTGCTGACCCAAGGCTTTGTCCTCCCTTGCCTCTGATTTTCCACCCCTTGTACCCCCAGCCCCCATCCTGGGATTTACATTTCCTTAGGAGTAGAGTCTGGGCTTTACAGCCTGGCTGTATCAGGTCCTGAGGGCCTGTCCTGGATTTGACAGGAGGGGCTGGAGTATGGAGCAGAAGCAGCTATCCTCTTTGCTGTTCATCTCTCTGATGTGCTTTATAAATGGAAATGTGTAGTGGCCTCTTAATTGGGCCACCTTTGTAGGGCAGCCCCATGGGGGAGCAGCCGGCTGCAGGCACTCCTGCACCGGGTGACTGATGGTGACTGACAGGGGACAGGCAGCACCAAAGACCCTCCCCAGAGCAGCTTGCAGCTGCCCTTGTTAGCAGAGACAGGCTTGCTCCCAATGGATTTACTTTGCTCTGCTGTGGATCACAGCTGCCCTGTTTCCAGGCGGGTTGATAATTTACAGGAAGGTATTGATTCAGGTAGCAAAGGTTGTTTAGACAAGCGCAGGACGGGTGTTTGTGCCTCACTCATGCACTTTGCACCGTGTTTGGTGGTGCCTTGGTGTCGGCTGCACAAAGAGAGCTGCAGCTCCAGCATAGGCTTCAGAGCATGGAGGGGCTTTGTGCTGACCTTGCAGCTTCCCTGTTCATGTCTGTCTGTGCCTCCAGCCCGTGTGCCTCCGGCACAAGCCAGCCAACCCCCATGAGCCCCAGTGTATGCCCAGGTAGTGCCTGGGGGATCTGCTCTGGTACCTACAGCACTTTTCTGTGGGCAGCCAAGGACAACGCCGTGGATGACGCGGTTCCTCCTCCGTGCAGCACTGCTTGGCTGCAGCTGTGAGACCGCATTCCTGGTTCATGATCCATATCGATCCCCCAGGAGCCAGGCCCTGCCCACCAGAGAGGCACAGCAGTCAGAGAGGAAGAGAAAAAGAAAGAGACTGACCCCTTACTGGGGTTGATAGATGGGTGTCACAGAGGGGCCAAAAGAGCTTTGGATTCAGTAGGTTGGGCTGTTGCTGCCCAGGCCATTGGGGTGTTCCCAGATGAACATCAGTAACTCCTGTCCTTGTCTTCCCAGCTGGGGTTGTGGTTGGTGTTTAGCAGTGGAGGGGGAGAAAAGCCACATGCCCAGCAGTATGACACTGAGCACACACAGTGTGACCTCTCAGCTTCCTTCCTGTGGCCTCTCTGAGCCCAGCCCCAAGAGCTGGTCACCTCCCTGCTTGCAGGGATGAAGGGAAGTGACACTCCCCTGCCTGCCTTTCCTGAACCAGTGTGGGGAGGGGGCCTCAATGCACAGCCCTCCTCCAACAGTGAGGGGCAGGAGCCACAAAAATGCCTCCTCCCAGCCAGCTCTTCGCCTGCATTGTGCCCTGCTGGTCCCTGCCCCTCGCAGCCGGCGGAGATGAGCTGACCCAGTTGTGTCAGCACGAGACGGGCAGGAGCTGCTGTGGGAATGGGGTGGCGGCAGGGACGCATGGGGCTGTTCACCCGCTTGGGGGAATCGCTCGCTGAAATGAATCCGGATTATTTCATTTCCAATGATGACTGGATAGGCACGAGTGACAGGGCTGTCCCTTGCAGCAAGGGTAAAGGCTCCCTGCTGGGAACACATTCAGTACAGGTTCGATAGTTGTAGCATAAAGAATTGCAGAATCACGGAATGGTTCAGGTTGGAAGGGACCTTTAAGGGCCAACTAATCCAACCCCCAGCAGTGAGCAGGGATTCTTTATCTAGATCAGATTGCTTAGAGTCCCATCCAGCCTGACCTTGCAGAGACCTCATCACCAAATGATCATCTGTCTCAGAGAGACCGCTGGTAGGAGAGGGCTTCAGCCTTCCCATGCGGGCCTTGGTTACTTTCATGCACACTGCCAGCCATCCAGCAGCCTGAAAAACCTGCAGAGCCTGAGATGCTCATCTTCCCTTAGGCTTCAGTCTTGCTTTAGCAGTGGGCTGCTCTGGTGAGCAGGAAAAGCAGTGACCAACAGAACAGCCAAATGCAGTGCTTCCCCACACAAGTTTAATGACCTTGTCATGGCAGTCCAGTGTTTGCCACCCTGGAACAAATGCAAAACAGTTGTGATTATTCAATTACAGCTCCTGTTTTGAATTGCAATTTCACTCCTGTAGGTTAATTAGTAGCACAGCCCCAGGCTGTCTGTGGCAAGGGTTTGCAGCAAAGTACGTTAAAATTCAGCTGCATGCCATTAATGAGCAGCAAGGTGCTTTTCCAGGCATAGGCGTGCCTTCTTCCTCGCAGCACTCAGGTGCCGTGCTGGGGGGCAGCACTAAATACTCGGTGGTTAGAAGCTGGTCTGTGGCTGGGAAACCCCTGGCCTGCATCCCTGAGGTGCTGTAGGCTTGCTGGGTGATGCTTTTTGCATCCCTAATGCTCCCTGTGCCTGTTCCTGGCTTGTATCGTGGGCCTGTCAGCTTGTATTGAAGGTTGTGGTTGGGTTTGAGATGCTTTGCTGGGTGGTGCAAAGACCTGCTCTGATCCCCTTCAAGGACATTTCTCAGCTGTAGGAGAAGAGCTGGAACCAGAATCAGCCAGTTCAGTTCTCTAGCCTCTGCAACCACCAGACCTCTGGGAGTTCCCAGATGACAGCCAGCAGACCACAGAGCAGTTTTGGTGTCCGTAGGAGATGTTCAGTGGAGTGATCAGTTCATGGAAAGAGAGGGAGGGAGACAGATGGTGCTCTCCCTCCCTCATCATGCCTTCGGGTGGGGTTTGCCCCAGGCTGGGGGCCACACAGGCTGCCACAGGCACTGCTCACAGCCTCTGCCTCTGCCTCCCTGCAGGTACATCGAGAGGAAAGCGTTCCTGGAGCGCGTGGATCACAGGCAGTTTGAAATTGAACGCGACATCAGACTGAGCAGGATGAAGCCCTGACGTGCTGGGGGTGGCCGTGGGGGATTTTGCTCCCTTCTGTGCCCCAGGGCTGGCTGGGGGCTGCCAGCCACCGACGACCACCAAGCACGGAAACTGTTCTCTACCCAAGACTCAGCCTGTATGTCTCAACATGCAGAGTTTTCCTTTTACTGTAATAGTTTGGGGAGGGTATTTGTCAATGGACAGGAGGCACTTCGAGAGTTAAATGGCCCACAGCTGATAGAAGACACTGCTGTAATTTTGGCAACAACTTTCCAAGGAGAAAAAGTTCCTTTACCAATCCCAGGTGCTTCTGGCAGCAGGAGGAGCCACCAAGGCTGGGAGAGTACTGGCATGTTCAGTGGTGAGAGTGGAGCTGCAGGAAGGTTTCATGGCTGCTGTGCATACGCAAGTTGTGGGCTGGAGTCCTTCTGCCTGCTCTGCCAGCCCCACAGCACTCCCTGCCCCTCCACCCTCTGCTCCTGTCCAGACAAAGCCAAACTGTCTGTGCTTGTTTGTGGGGTCTGATGATGCTGGGGGGGGTTAAGCAAGCTGGTGAAGAAATCCTTCCTTGTTCATGCTGTCAAGAAGATGGGAGCAGCTGCGGCAGGCAGGAAGGGCCAGGATCTGAGTGTTCACGTGAATAAAGTATTCCATCCCAGCACTTTTGCATGCTGGCAGTGTGGTTTGTGCGGGAAGCAGAGGATAAAGAAATTAAGGATCATATGCAGTAAGGAGTGTCTGATGGGAGTCATAAATACCTCTCTCAGAGGTGCCCAGTGTGTGCCCTGATAGCAGCTGGGGGTCAGAGCAAGTGCTTGAATCAATTTCTCTCCTCATTACTGGGGCTGGTGTTGCAATGAAACCCAGAGTTGGGGGTGACAAAGTCAATGCAGTCCTGTAGCAGTGCTGCAGGAGTAAGGAAACCCATCCAAAGCATGGCCACACAAGGACATTCAGCAAGTGCAGCTGCCTGGGAGGGCAGGCCAAGGCGCCTGGGTGTGGAACGAGCAGCTGGATTTGGAGACCAGCAACGCACCGTCATCCTGGCCCTCCCTGCTGGCCTGGCTCTGGTGGAGTTGGGCAGCTCCCGATGTCTGGCCTGTGCACATCCTTGGAGCAGAGGTACTCATCAGCATTTCCCCACAGGATGCTCTGGGCCCGCTTGGTGGGCAGCCCGTGCTGGGGGAAAGCAGCACAAGCCCTGTCCTTCCTGCTGTCACTGCCCATGGCCCCTTGCCTGCAGCTCTGAGCGTGGTCTGAGCCTTGGGCTCGTGTGTCTGCTGCTGAGTCAGCCCTTGCTCTGTGGCTGTGCTGCAGGGTAGACCAGAACAACACATCATGTGCTCAGGGGAGCTGCAGCCTTTCTGTACCGGGTGCCTTTCTGGCACCCTGTTCTGTACAGAATCAGCTGTAATGGACCTGCTTAAACAAGCCTGAAATTGGACAGAAACAAAACAATGGAGTGATGACATGTTTTCATCTCCAAACACTTCCAAGCCAATTGCTGCTCTGGCTTAGGTTGCAAAAACAACCAGAGTCCCTGTGCAGGGCACTGTTGTGGGAATATCTCAGCTTGGGGCTCCTGAGTGGCAGTAAATGGCCCTGGCAGGACCTCAATGTGGGCTGTGGAGCAAGGCAGGTGCTGCTGCAGTAGTTGGGCTGCTCTCCTGCTGGAATGGTCGTGCTGGACTATCTCCAGTCCCTTCTTTCCTTATGTGCTGTCCTGCCCTCCTTACAGGGTCCCTCCCAACAGCAACCCCAAGGCTGCCCAGGCTCGTCTTGCTGCAGATCCCCAAAGATGATGAGATGCTGAGGTAGCCACAAGCAGGGCTGGGAGGGCTGGGCCTGCTGTGAGGGCTGAGCAGGCAGCCAGGGGAATGATTTGCCTATTGCTCTGCTGTTGCTAAGAGGAGAAAAGGAAGTATTTGGGAACATCTCTGCCCTGTGTCCCCCATGACTGCTGCTGGACTGTGGCAGGGAAGGGTCGTGTCAGCCCTGCACAGGCTGGGACCCCGTTGCATCTGTGAGCTGCCAGCCAAAACCTTTGCTGCAGCATGAGTATCCCTGGTGCATTCTAGGGCCCATTGTGCTCCAGCAGCTGGGCAGCACCAAGTAGGTAAGAAATGGAAAATAATTCTGTGCATTTTATCATGAGAAAGAGCAGAATGGAGATGCAACAAGTACCCTTAGAGATCCCAAAGGCCAGAGGCACCAAACCCAGCCTTGTTTTTGAAATCATTAAAGAGCTCCAGGCTGTATCCAGAGTGTGTCCTGCAGCTGCATCTGGCTTTGGATGGCTTGGGGGTGGCTTTGGATTCACATGCACGCTAGCGGTGTGTTAGAGGGATGTGGCCAGCACAACTTCCCCTGGCATGCTGGCAAACTGGGAAAATTGATGCCCCCCAATTTATGGGATCCTGCCTGCCAGTCCCAGCTATGCTCTTCAGAAACCCTCCAGAGTTTTTTCTTCTTTTTAGCTGGGCAAATGTGGAAAACCTTGAAATCTTGGAAGCAACCTGACCTGCTGGAAAAGTGCAATGTAATGGCAGTGGCCGAGAGCCTCGACTCCCCTCTCTGCTGGGCTCCCCAGCTTATGAGAGCATGGTGTGCCCAGCTCAGCTTGAGGATGCTGGGCTGCAGTGCCAGCTCCTGGCCCAGCAAGCTGGGACAGGCTTGGCAGGATGGCCGGGAGGCAGCCTCCAGCCTGGGCTGATTCCTGGCTTCCTCCACGCTCCCAAGCGTCCCACGTTTTTGCTGGGTTGGATCATGTATTCCTCACCCCTCTTTCCTGAAGATGAGGAGTGATTTACAGGTCTCCAGAAAACACAGCTTGGCTGCTTTGGAGGGAAAAAAGAAAACAACCAAACCCCCTCTCTGCTTGCTATTTCCATTGCTCAATTGCCTTTCCCACAAAGGGGGGTGGCCCCAGGGCCTGCCAGCCCTCAGCGTCCCCACCAGCCCTTGATGTCCCCAGCAGCCCTACACTTTCTGCGAGGACCAGTGTTCTCAGATGTGGGTCCATCTTTTGAGACATTCCCACCTTGAGCTGTCTTCTCTGGGAAGCTCACGTTCTCCGTGGGTTGGGACCCACGCTGGGCATTTGCTTGGGGTAATTTTGGCCCTATAAGGAGTCCCTAATGGCCAGAGGCATCACCTCCCCGGAGGAGCTCCCCCTTCCCTGGCCGCCTGAAGGAGCCCCTTGTGCAGCTGAGCCCCAAACAAGGCTACATTGTGTCTGTGTGTCCTGATGGTTGGGGCTTCTGCCGCGGCATCCCTGTTCTGGGGCCATGGTAAAACCAGCTGTGTCCAGCCCACACCCACAGGCTCAGCTTAACTGGTCTGCTAGGCTTTGTGGGGGTTGTTACGGGGCCACGGGTATCATGACAGGGAGGCAACACTGCATTTAAAACTGCTTCAGTGAAAGGGGCACGGGAATAAATGTTGGGTCTCAGCATGGGAGGAGGTTGAACGCTGGCTGTCTGGGGGTGCATCCCATAGCCCCAGGCTGTCCGAAGGACCACAGTGAGATTGATGGACAGAGCTGCCATCGGGCAAAGCGTGGCAGCTGGGAGAAGGAGGGACCAGAGCGTGAAGCTGGCCTTAGGAGCATGTCCCTGCAACCAAGGCAGCAGTTCCCTGAGGGGCAGAGATTGTGTCTGGAAGGTGATGCTGGCAGCATCATATCCTCTTTTCCAATTTGTTGTTTTCAGCCTCTTCCCACCTCTCCTTCAGAACAATGTCCCCCCCAGCAGCTCCGTGGGATTCTGTTTGCAATGTGTTCAAAACTAATGGGGAGTAATGGAATGGCCTGTGGGTCTCTCACCCCATTTGAGGGTCTTCACCCTGGGGCATCCTTGTGCTGGTGGTGGGTGCTGGCACTGACATTTGAAACTGAGCTGATGGTGATGGCACAGCCAGCCCTTCCTGCTGCCAGCCCCTCCCGCTCCCAGCAGTGAGCCCCAGCTGGGGGCGAGGATCAGCGCCAGCCCTCACTAGGGATGAATGGGGAGACAAACAGAGCCGCTACTGTTGGGGCAGCCTGAGGCCTGCAGTCTGCCTTGGCTTGCTGGAGATGAGGGGGTGCCCTGCAATCCCGTTCTTCAGAAAGGCAAGCAGCCACCCCCAGCATCTTCTCCCCACAGCTAAGAATCAACCCAGTGCCACAGAGAAGCACAGGAATAAATCCTGGTTGTGATCCTGTTGTGTCCCATGATACTACAAGCCAAGAGAAATGTCCTCATTATTTCCAGAATATTGAAGTCTAATAAATCCTGTCCTGCCTTATAGGATTTATTTCTTCATTCATTGCTAGGAGACTCAGTCCTGTGTAATCCTATTGCTGCTCCAGGAGGTGGGGAGCAGCTTTCCCAAGCACAGACCTGGCAGGGCTGTGGGCAGGAGCAGGAAGCCGCAGCCGAAGCTGCTGGTCCTGGCAAACATCCCAGTGCCAGCCCATTTCCTGGTATGTCCCACTGTCCCAGAGCTATGCCCTGTGTTTGATTCACCAAGATGAATCTCATCCAATGGCTGGGGCACAGCTGGGCCAATGGGACATTAATTGGCTGCTAGCCAATTAATATGGCATAGCTCAGCACAGCCTGCTCCCCCTGTCCATTGTACATCTGCCATGCTCCCCCAAATCTCACTTTGGAGTCCTCCTACACCTTCTTACACCATATCCAGCAGGAAAAGCTGCAAAAAGCCAGGAATAGCTGGTCCCAGCACAGCCTGCAGCCACAGCAGCAGCCTGCCTGTGTGGAGCCAGCCGTGCCTGGCTCACCATACACCAGGGACACTCTGGAAGACAATGATGGACACGTGAATATGGCTGGAAATTTTGCCACTGAAGTGTTTTCCATAGCAACCGTTGCTGGGGCAACCTGCATCCCAAGGAGCATCCATCCCGAAACACCCAGCCCTGTGTCCGGGGGAGCTGGCAGGGAATCACGGCATGGGACTGCTGGGACCCTCGCTGTACCCCACCGGCAGCAGCACAGGGATGCTCTGGCAGCCAATCCAGCCCTGAGCATCCCCAGTGCTGCAGGGCCCCCGTAATGCTCCACTTTTCATCTTCTTTTTGGCATTTCATTTTCTCAAAGGTAGGAGAAGCCTAAGGAACGTGCTGGTGCCTGTCACCCCATGGGTCCTTGGCTGTGGAAGCAGGGATGTGTAGGAGCTGTTGCCAGCCCAGGGTGCTCAGCAGATGCAAGCAGTGATTTTTGGCTCTGATAGACCAAAAATGGGATTGAGTTTGACAGTGAACACTTTGATCTGAGTATCAACACAAGGAGAGGGAAAAGTAAAATTCCCACTGCTTTTAAGTCCAAAAGAAGGAAGCTTATGGCTCCTCAGCACCTGCCTGAAGTCATATGGCGGCAGCTTCACCCTGAGGACACCTCAGGATCCCAGGAGACCCTCACTGCTGGCCTGGTGGGCCCACACCAGACTCAGGGTCTCCAAAGCAAACACACCCCGGCTTCATGGGATCAGCTGCAGAGTGGTGGAAGAGGCTGGGGAGCCTGGAGCCCATCCCAAGGATGCCCACGGTGCTCAGTGCCTGCGCTGTCACCACTGTCACCAACAGGAGGAAACCACAGTCCTCAGGCTGCGCCCGCCGGGGCAGCTGCGGTTTGCGGGCACGACCGCAGTCCCTGCCACCGGATGTCTCCCACCCACAGCTGTGCCTCAGTTTCCCTTTCTGCAGTGATACACAGGGACACTTGCCTCCAAGCTGGGGACAGTGGTGGTGGCTCAAGTACTGCTTTTGGGGGAAGGGCACGTGTTTACAATCTGGCCTCAGCTCTGCCACCGCACGCTGGTGTGGCCTGAAAGTAACCCCGGAGGGTGAGAGGAAATGCTGTGATGGGGATGGCGGCCAGGAGGCACGTGCACAGTCAGGGGCACATTCCTGGCCTGTCTCCACATACACCACTCACTGGCCTGTGGCTCTCACACAGGCCCACTCATTGCCCACTTGTCCGTGAGCTCACTGGCCGCAGGCACCCCTTGTGTCCCTTCCCTTAGCTCCCTATGTGCTCTGGCTCTCGCACGCTTCGGGAGCACCATGGGTGTCCCTGCAGCCTGTGCATGTCCATAGGTGCTGTGCCCCCAGGCAGCTCACACATGTGCCTCCCACAGCTCCCAGCTGCAGCCGCCCTCCCAGCCTGCTCCCAGCTCTCTGCAGATGATGGCAGGGACTGTGGCACAGCATACAGTGATGCCAAACCCAGGCTTACCAGCTGTTGGGGTGTCCATGGGCCATGTAGCCAGGCTGTTGGAACAGGCCAGACAGGCAGCTGTGGTGAGCCACGGGTATCGTGGTGTGCCCTGTGTGCCAGGTGTCCCATGTGTGCCAGGGTGTGCAATGTGTGTCAGGGTGTGCTACATGTGCCATGTGAACCATTGCACCTACAGCTACTGATTACCTGCCCCTTGTACCCCTCTGCTATTACACACCACCCCCATGACATACCCCACAGCTCCCCAGTTACCTTACTGTTTTCCTTTATTGCACACCCATTGCACACCTGTTACACACCCATTAACCTTGAATGACCTTTTCTCATTACACACCCATTGCAGAGCCTTTTTCCTTCATTTGCACGCCCATTACACATCCATATAGCCTTTGCTGCACACCAAGTGCAGGCTCACTACAACACCTGTTGCACACCCTTCAGTGCGCATCTGTTGCACGCCTGCTCCACTCCCCTTACCCTTTGTCGCACTTGGTCACACCCCGTGGCCAGTGTGACACCCCCACGGCCTGTGTCACACCCCTTGGCCAGTGTCACACCCCCACGGCCTGTGTCACACCCCNNNNCTGTTAGAGGAGGAGGAAGGCCTCGGCCCCCTCACCGCTCGGCCCGGGCAGAGCTTCTCCTGTGCGGCCGATTCCACTGGCGTGACCTTGGCCGAGCTCCCCCGCTCCGTGACGGCCAGGCCTTGCCTGTCCCCACTCCCTCCTGGCGGGTCAAGGCGCTGCGGGACTCGCGGGGGGCCCAGCGGTGCCAGGGGCCTGCCCAGGCCTCCGGCCCACCGGGCGGGGCGGCACCGGTGCCGGGCAGAGCCGTGGGACAGCCGTGAGTCTGGCCCTGCCATCCCGTGCGGGCCGCGACCTGTCCTGCCGCCACGGCCCCGAACAGTGCTGGCAGGTGCTGCTCAGGCCCGGCTCGGGGACCCCGCGTGGTGGAAAGGGCCCGGGCCCGGCGATGGGTGCCGTGCGATGGCCACGGCCACGGCTGACTCACCGCCCCGGCACTTCCTCCCAGTCGGCGGAGGGAAGGGGCGGGAGAGGCAGAGGAGGCCCCCCGAAACCGGGGAGGCGGAAGGGCCCGGCCCCTTCCCAGCACCACCTCTGGGAAGGGTGTGTTTTGCTCTAGCGAGGGATCCCGCGGTGGCTGGAACGGGGAGATCTAGCTGGCGGGAGCTGCGCGGCGAAGCCCCCGTCCCGGTGCTGAGCGGCCGCCCCGCTGTCGCCCGCCGGGATGACGCCCCACCGGCCAGCGGGGCCCGGCTCACCGCCCCGGCGCGGGGCTCTCTTCCAGAACGTGCTGGCCAAGGCGCTGTACGACAACGTGGCTGAGTCCCCGGACGAGCTCTCCTTCCGCAAGGGCGACATCATGACGGTGCTGGAGCGCAACACGCAAGGGCTGGACGGCTGGTGGCTCTGTTCGCTCCATGGCCGGCAGGGCATCGTTCCCGGGAACCGCCTCAAGATTCTCGTGGGGATGTACGACAAGAAGCAGCCGCAGCAGCAAGCGCCTGCCCCGGCACAGGGGCAGGCACCGCCACAGCCATCTGTACCCCAGCCAGCGCTCCCCTTCCACCACCAAGGGGGCTACACCCCACTGTCGCCTGCCTCTCAGTACACACCCATGCACCCTTCTTATGCCCCCCAAGGGGACAATGTCTACCTGATGCCGGTCCCCAGCAAGGGACAGCAGGGTCTGTACCCGGGCTCAGCACCCACTGGACAGTTTCCTCCTGCCCCAGCTAAGCAGCCTTCCACCTACCCGAAGCAGGCACCTCCCCACACCTTCCCCAGCCTCGGCCAAGAAATCTACCAGGTGCCCCCCTCCCTGGGCCAGGCAGCAGAGGCGTACCCAGGGGGCTCTGCCAGTCCCCCTCAGGATGTCTACCAGGTTCCTCCCTCAGCTGGACAGGCTCAAGAAATCTACCAGGTGCCACCATCATTGGACATGAGGAGCTGGGAAGGGCACAAGCCCCAGGGAAAGGTAGGATGGTGAGACTGGAGTGGGGAGTGTGTTGTGTTTGTGGGGTGCTCTGTGGTCCATGGGTATGAGTGGGTGGCACAGGTTTGGCTTCTCAGCTTGCTGCTTTTGGAGCAGGCAGCCCCTGTGCCCATTGATGGGGGTGTGTGGGCATCCTTGCCCACACTGCTGGCAGAAGTGGGTGCACTGGGAGAGTCTGCAGTGGCTGGCATGCTCTGGTTGATGTGAGCTACCTCTCTTGGGCTGGCACAGCATTCAGCACTCTGGTCCTTGTGGTCTCTTGTGTGGGCTCTGCTGGTGTCACCCAGGGCATGGCAGTATGTTTGGTGTGGGCACACAGTGCTGGTAACGCAAGAGCTATTTTGCGATGCCAGGTTCTGGAGCTCTGGTACTCAGTACAATGCTGTGAGGTTTTGTTCCTCCTGGAAGCACATGCAGGAACAGACAGGCAGTGCTAGCATTTCCCAACCGTGCCAGGCAGCCTGCCAGTACTTGCTAGGTACACTGGTGAGGCAAGGGTGAGCCACCAGGCTGTCCCCAGCATGGAGCCTAACGGCTCTATCCCGGACACCTTCTGGCTCTGCCCCTACCCTGGCACGTCATCCCGGGGAAGAGGAGTGAGGTGCTTTCAGTATCGTGTTTTCTGGGAAGGCTACTCCAACTCATACCCCTGGGAAGCAGCCAGTGAGGGGAGGGAGCTGCCAAATCACAGCCAGGGCACAAGGAACATCCGAAAAGGAAGAACCAGTCAAACACCTCAGCCTTCCTTGGCACTGGTTGGACAGGGTGCCATTACCCTCTGGGTTTGGTTATTTTCCGCTCTGGTGTCACCATGAAATGACCCATTCAGGCACGGAGCTGTGGGTAGGGAGGGATCTCCAGGCTTTGGCAGACCCTGGCCCACGCCTGGATCGGCCGTTGCTTTCTGCATACCACGGCCGTGCTGGCCGGGCTTTGTCTCGCTGAGACTCTATCGCCGCTATAAATAACCGGTGATATCATCCGGTCCCCGGCATCGCGGCACACCCGGCCGGGGAGCGCCCTCCCGTGGCACTCGGCAGACCCTAATTCCAGGCAGTCCAGTAGGGAATCCAGCAACCATCCTCTCTCTAGCCCCATTGCTGGGTTTTGGGGGAATGATGCAGTGTGGAAAATGCTCGATGGTGCCCACATCATGTCTTCTCCCTCTTTGCAGGTGCTAGTGCCCACCCGTGTGGGCCAGGTGTATGTCTATGACTCCCCCAAGGGTGAGCAGGTTGAGTATGATTTCCCTCGCCACCTAATCTCCACGGGCTCCCAGGAGATCTATGACGTGCCACCTGTCCGAGGAGGGGTCCCGAGCCAGTTCAGCCAGGAGGTGAGGCTGCTTGGGGTGTCAAGGGGGAATCTCTGGCTCTGCCCATAAGAATGGGAGATGATCTGTCACAGCCTGAGATCCATACGAGGGTAAATTGCACCCAAAACTATACTTTATGAACCTCGGTGCTGCTTCTGAGCACCTCCACCATTCCCATTTGGTCCCTGAGAGGAGATGGGTGGCCACACCATCTCTGACACATCATCCTGTGTACTCCCTCCAGGTCTATGACACCCCTCCCATGGCAGTGAAGGGTCCCAGTGGGCAGGACCCGGGGCAGGAGATTTACGACGTGCCCCCCAGCGTGGAGAAGAACCTGCACCAAACCGTAAGTGCTGCTGGGAAGCTCCTAGCTTCTTTGTGTAAGGATGACAAACAGATTTTTACAGGGAGAAAAGTAATTTACTAGATCAGTCTCCCCAGAGATGTGGTGATGTCCCTGGCACTGGAGGCTTTCAGAATGCTGAGGAGTGGGTTGCTGGATGTTCACATTCAGGGGATGAGGTTGGACCAGATGATCTTTCAAAGTCCCTTCCAACCTGGGCTGCTCTAGGATTTTTTAATTCCTGTCCCAAAAGGCAGGGGCACCCCTGGGGTGCATGGCTTCATCCCAGTGCCATCTTGGATGCTCAGTGCTGGCACTTGCATGCCTTGCAGCTCGAGGCAGCCAGCCTACATCTCCACACCTGCCCCTGGCCAGCTCTCCCAGCAGTGCTGACAGTGCCGCTGCTCTGTCCTTGCAGGTGTACGATGTTCCCCCCTCAGTGAGCAAGGACGTGCCAGATGGCCCAGCGCGGGAGGAGACCTATGATGTGCCACCCGCCTTTGCCAAGCAGAAAGCCTTCGACCCTTCCCGCCACCCGCTCATTCTGGCCCAGCAGGAGCCCTACTTGCCAGAGGATGTCTACGATGTGCCCCCGGCAGCTGGGAAAGGTGCTCCTGAGCTGCCACTCTCCCACGAGATCTACGATGTGCCCCCCAGCCTCAAGAAGCTGGGAGGATCCACCTTCCCCTCTCAAGAGGTGTACGATGTGCCTCGGGACCTGCATGCCCCAGGCAAAGGCTCTGTGGACACAGAGGGCGAGTACATTTACGACGTCCCACCGCAAGTAGACCGCGAGGCCAAGGGTGCTGATGCCAAGCGCCTGTCGGCTTCCAGCACAGGCAGCACCCGCAGCAACATCTCCACATCCTCGCTGGACGTGGTGCCTGTGAAGGAGCCGGCTAAGGGAGCCGGCAAGGAGTTTTCCCTGGACTTGGATGCCGCCATGGAGACACTGGCCAAGCTCCAGAGTGGCGTCAGCAGCGCTGTCTCCTACCTCATGTCCTTTATCAGCACCAATTGGCGCAGCCCCGAGCACATGGAGGCCAATGCTGCCAACATCCGTGGGGCAGCCGAGGGCGTCCGGACGGCCCTCCGGGACCTGCTGGAGTTTGCTAGGGGGGCAGTGGGCAATGCTGCCCAGGCTTCTGACCGCTCCCTCTACACCAAGCTCAGCAAGCAGCTGCAGAAGATGGAGGAGACCTACCAGGCCCTGGCACGGCACGGCCAAGCGCTGGATGCTTGCCACTGGGCCCCCAGTGCTCTGGCCAGCAGCAAGCCAGGCACAGATGACTTGGAGCACTTCATCATGCACTCACGTGGTGTTCCCGATGACACCAAGCAGTTGGCTTCCTTCCTGCATGGCAATGCCTCCCTTCTCTTCAAACGGACAAAGCCGGTGGTGGAGAGTGGTGGCCATGGGCCCCCTCACCCCTCCGACAAGGCCAGCAGCATCCAGTCACGGCCCTTGCCCTCCCCTCCCAAGTTGCTGGCCCAGGAGTCACCTGACGGGCCCTACGAGAACAGTGAGAGCGGCTGGATGGAGGATTATGACTATGTCCATCTCCAGGTGGGCACGGGTGTGGGGGCCACTTCCCACAGGGAGCGTTTATGATGGTGGCTTCCTGGGACACGGGGGATTTGGCAGCTGTGTTTCTTCCTGTGTTTTGCTCTTACCCTCCAGCTTGAGGGCTGTGTGGACCAGGGGTGCCCCAGGGCAGGTGGGGGCTCTCTGGCAAGGCTGATGTTGCTGACCCATTCCATGTCATGCCCCTGCAGGGCAAGGAGGAGTTCGAGAAGACCCAGAAGGAGCTGCTGGAGAAAGGCAACATCATCCGGCAGAGCAAGGACCAGCTGGAGCACCAGCAGGTAAGGGCACTGGGGCAGGCAGGTGGGTGCTGCTTTGCACAAGGCCCCATGTCTTGTTTCTGTTGTAATGTCTGCTGCTGGTTTGACCACAGCCCTCTTCCCTGGATGTTCTCGTGGTGCATTCTACCTTGCCTTCCATACCAGTGCTATGCCAGTACAGAGGGGTGTAGGCACCTTGATTCTGGAGAGGAGCCTGGCACAGCTGTCCTGGGGCTGGGTGCTGTCTCTCACTGTGTTCCCTGAGGCTGGTGACCATGGCCACCTGTGCTGGTGGCTTCATAGAGGGGAGCAGGTGCTGGCTCAATGACCACCCTGCCCCACACCTGTCTCTCCCACAGCTGAAGCAGTTTGAGCGGCTGGAGCAAGAGGTGACGCGCCCCATTGACAACGACCTGTCCAACTGGAGCCCCCCCCAGCACTACAGCACGGCGCGGGGCGGTGGGACGCTGTGTCCTGCTGACCGCCAGCTCCTCCTCTTCTACCTGGAGCAGTGCGAGGCCAACCTCACCACGCTCACCAATGCTGTTGATGCCTTCTTCACTGCTGTCAGCACCAACCAACCTCCCAAGATCTTTGTGGCCCACAGCAAGTTTGTCATCCTCAGTGCCCACAAGCTCGTCTTTATTGGGGACACGCTGTCCCGCCAGGCCAAGGCCCAGGACGTCCAGCACAAGGTGATGCACTACAGCAACCTCCTCTGTGAGATGCTCAAGGAGATCGTGATGACCACCAAGGCAGCTGCCCTCCATTACCCATCTCCTTCTGCCTCCAAGGACATGGTGGAGCGCGTCAAGGACCTCACCAACAGCACGCAGCAGTTCAGGATGGTGCTTGGTCAGCTGGCAGCCATGTGATGGCCTCAGGGCCACTGTTCCCTCTCTGTGGCCCCACCCTTCCCCAGACATGCATTTCCCTCCATGCAAGTCCTCTCTACCCGGTGTAAGCAGACATGTACATAGAGACTCCCACGCACACCGGGGGGCTGGGGCTCTGTCAGAACAGAGGTGAGGGGCTGCAGCCATCATACCCCTTCCTCCTCCCTCTGGCCAGGGGCCAGGAATGGTTTGAGCTCTGCCCGTAATGAAGCAAAGCTGGGAGGTGGGTCTATGTCCACTCCTTCCCTGCTGTCCTCTCTCCATACAAAACCGGCAGCCCGTTCTGGGCTGAAGGACATGGGGCCGTGTCCCTGGTGGGGCAAGGATGTGCCTGGCAATTGGAGATGCCCTTTGTGATGCTGTGGGTGCTCTACTCTCAGGAGGACTCTTAACGTGCACTCCGGAGAACTCCATGGTGGCCAGGATATTCTAATGGTGTGGAAGCCATCCCCTGTGATGGTGGGACAGTGTGACAGAGATGGGTTGTACTGTCCCCTTGTGTGCTGGAGGCTGGGGATAGGGGTCCCCAGGAGGGTAAGGGGTGGTGGGGAGCTGCTGGGACAGGAAGGGGCTAACTTGTGCGTTCTCATGTCTCGGGTTGTGCTACAGTACCAGCTGTAACTGAAACGCGAACTGAAATTGGTGCCTTTTGAACACAGGGGAAGCTTCCGCTGGTTCCCGGAGCTACCAAGTGGCAGCCCCCTCCAAAACTTGGCCCCAAGTCCCTCAGCAGTATAAAGATTTGCCTAGAAACACCCCTTATCTACTGGGTATCTGCATGTGCCTGCTGTGGTGAGGGAAAGACCCTGTGGCAGGGCTGTCCTCCTAAAAGATCTCCTAGCCTTTGGAGAGTGCTGGTGCATGAGAGTTAATGGGGCACAAAGAATGGGCCTGAGGGTTGGGGGGAAATGAGGGGTTGCAGTGCAGGTCACTGGGGCTACACGAGCCCTCAACCAATATGGGGTGAGTGTCCCTCACAGCACCTTGCCAGGGGCCATAGCCACCATGGGACCTATGAGTGTGGTGTGGCAGAGAGGATGGTAGCCTGCACCCCAAGCATTCCACGTCCTTGCTATCTCTCCCTTCCAGAACTTCAGGAGCCATGGCACCCTCAGTCCTAGAAGCACCTCTGCTACTGCCCTGGAATCACAGCACACCTATGGACACCCCACAATCCACAGTTCCTCAAGTGTGCCCTCATCAACAGCCCCTGCAGTGCTGTCACCCCCAGCCCCATGACCCCCTCACGCTCACGGTACCGA
>VWZV01000843.1:195-12578 GCA_013397155.1 Irena cyanogastra
GCTGCCTCGCTGCCGGTTCCTCCCGCACAGCTCCCTCTGCCTGTCTCCCCACGAACACGGCGGCCATGGCAGCCCCCAGACCCCTGTCCCCGCCGGTGAAGCCCCTGTCCCTGGCAGCTCCCGGCCGGGATCCTCCCGGGGGATGCCCCAGCCCGGGTGTGTGCCCCAGCCCGGGCACCTGCGCTGCTCCTGCCCCATCCCGGGCTGGACACGCGGGTGCCAGGACACGGGCTTGGTCCCGGGACAGTCCCTGATCATCCTGTCTGCATCCCTGGCTTGATCCTAATTGAGTCCCCGAGTATTCTGCCTTGGTCCTTGGCTGGGTCCTGAGCTGGTACCTGATCGTCCTGGCTTAATCCCTGCCTTGATCCTGATCCAGCCCACGAGTACCCTGGCTTGGTTCCCAGCTTGGTCCTGCTCTGGTCCCTGAATGCCCTGGAATGGTCCCCAAGGCCCCTGATCTGCTCCCAGTCCAGTCACCGATCACTCTGGGCTGGTTCCCAGCCTGGTCCTGATCTGGTCCATGGCTGCCCTGCTTAATCCCTGCCTTGGTCCTGACTGAATTCCTGAACATCCAGGTTTGGGCCCTGGCTTGATCCCCAGGTGGTCCCTGAGCACTCTGGTTTAAGCCTGGCCTGATCCTGGTGCAGTTCCTGATCCCCTCAGCCTGGTGCCCGTACCAAAGGCATCCGGCACAGCCGTGTGTCCTGTCTGGGGTGGGCAGGGGGGATGGCAGCACCTGCTGACATGGGGGCAGGTGGGTGTCCCCATCCCCGGGACCTGGGGTGCCACTGCTCCGGCACCCAGCCACAGCAGCTGCCCCAGAGGTGTGGGGAGGCTGTGGGGTGATTGTGGGGAGGCTATGGGGTGCAGTGGGGTGCAGTGGGGTGCTGTGGGGAGGCTGTGGGGTGGCTATGGGGTGCTATGGGGTGCTGTGGGGTGTGTCCCATCCCTCCCACCCCCTGGCAGCGCTGGCCAGAGGAGCAGAGGGCCAAGGCTGGAGCGGTGCCTCTGCAGAGCTTCCAGGCTCAGCATCAATAATTGATGATTTCCTGAGGGTATTAATCAAGGTCCCTGCATCATTCATGGCCAGCGGTGCAGGCTGAGCTCGGCTCTGCTGCGCAGTGGGATCTGGCATTCCCCAGAGAGGGGCCCGAGCCAGCCCCTTCCCAAAGGAAACCCGGGGTTTGACCGTGACAAGCTGGGGTGCCTCCCCAGAAAAGGTTTTCCCGGGTGCTCGGGGTCACCTGCACTCCTTGGAGTGGTCCTGGCTTGGGATTAGGCTCCCACACACTGGGAGGGTTCACCCGAGGGTCACCCTTGAGTGCTATGGGGGTGTGAGATTTTAGGGACACATCTGAGGGGAAATTCAGGATTTTCCCTAAGCCAGGTTTCCTCCCGGCCCCTTCCCACATTCCATCTCTGCTACCAACTCCCCATCCCCTGCCCAGCTTCCCACCCCAACTCCACAGGGTCTCCACACTCCACGTGAGCTCGGACTCTGCTGGGACACCTGGGACACTGGATTCTGCTGGGACACCTGGGACACTGGATTTCCTGGGATTCCTGGGACACGGATTTTCTGGGATTAGTGGTGTTCAGCCCCGAAATGCTCCAGCTCACAGGTTGGCAAAGGGCTGAGGGGCGTGAGGGAATAAGACTGGGTTACCCCTCTCTCCTTCATAATATGGTTGGGGGGCAGATCCCCCCCTCCAGGGCTGCTGGAGGGGACAGAATCCATCAGAAAAGGAAAGAGCAGATTGCAGCTGTGCCCCTCCCCTGCCTCAGTTTCCCTCCCTCTGCCAGCAAAGGCCATCACCCCTAAATCACCGGAGCATCCGTGACAATGGCCCTGGCCCTGCTGCTCCCCTCCCACGGGCACCTTCCCCCGATTAACGGAGACCGAGGCGTGCCCCATCCGAGCACCTCCCACTGCAAGGAGGAGATGTTGGGATTTCGTGATTGTAACTGATTTTCAAGCACCAGAGGAGGGAGGTTTTGCCATGGGAGGGACATTCCTGGCTGCAGCAGCGTCTCCCGTGCCATCAAGCCCCCGGAGAGGGGAACCAGCGTCCCTCTCCCATCTAAAATCCCAAAGGGAGACAGCAAACAGCTTCCCTTCGTGCGTCCATCCTGCCTGGATCTCTCCAACCCTGGGGCCGAGCCAGGCTGGGAGTGAGGAATGGGGACCTCATCCCATTTCCTGAGGGTGAAGCTGTGGGACATCCACATCCCACTGGGAACCAGGATCCCGAATGGGGGCTCTGGGCTGGGCTTTGGGGTCCCCACGGGAGGGGGGCAGATCCCTCCAGGACTCAGCCCCATCGGAACAAGCCCAGAGCCACGTGCTGTGTTTGGAGGCAGGCCCAGCACAAGGAGCAGGGATCCCTGCTCTGCCCCAGGATGGAACCCTCCTCCCGGGATGAGCCCCCAGCGGGGCTTTGGGGACGCTCAGGAGGTGTCACCAACCGCCCCCTGCACTGATGGATTTTTTTCTCCCTGCTAATTATGGAAGCACCTTTTCCCCCCAAAATACATCAGCAGAGGTCAAAACCCCAATGGAAATACAGGATGGAAAGGCAGTGAGTAACCTCAGCGAGGGCTTGGATCAGCTCAAATCTTTAATTAGAAAAATAGACACAAATTTGAAATGTTCCTGATAGAGGCCTTTTCTTTTTACAAACAGAATGATAATAATAATAATAATAATACTGAAATCACCTTTCCCAGGGGCCTGTTAGCACCGCTTGCCAGAGCCTGGGGACGTCTCTCTCCCTGGGGAGAAAGGACCGGAGCAGCCGCAGCTCCGGAGAATCTGCAGCCAGGAGCATCCTGCGAAGTGCTGCCTTGGGAAACCACAGCCCGGGCGCTACGAACGCCGAGTGTCCAAAAAACCCACCTGGGTGGTGATTTCTGTCTGTACACGCTTCTCCCTTCCCCTCCTCGGAACGGGAGCTGTAAGATGGCTCAGTCCCTGCGGTGCGAGATGGCTCCGGGCGGCCGGGGCTGCCACACGCCATCGCCGCCGGGAGCGGCCCGGCCCGCGGCACCGCCTCGCCGCCCGCGGGGCCCTCTGTGCCCGGCACGGCTCCGCCGCCGCCTCTCCTCCGGGGCCGCCCGGGACGGAACTTCCACCCCGGCTCTCCCCTGAGACGCTCGGGGGACCTCGGGAAACGCCGCCTGCCAGCGCTCGGGCCGCGGGCTCAGAGCGTCCCGAAGGAGAGCCCCACGGAGAAGAACCCCAAGCCCTTGAGCTTCTCCTCGGTCCGGGCTTTCTGCTTGAGGTGCACCTTGCTGTGGCGCTTCTTCTCGTCGGAGCGGGCGAAGCGGCGGCCGCAGGTGTCGCAGGAGAAGGGCTTCTCGCCCGTGTGCGTGCGGATGTGCGTGGTCAGGTGGTCGCTGCGGCTGAAGTTGCGCAGGCAGATGCGGCACTGGAAGGGCTTGTGGCCCGTGTGGATGCGCAGGTGCCGGTTGAGCTCGTCGGAGCGCGCGAAGCTCCGGACGCAGTTCTCCACCGGGCAGGCGAACGCCTTCTCGTGGGGCTTGGGGCAGAAGCACTTGGAGGAGCACTTGCCGCGGCGCGTCTTCTTCTTGGGCTCGGCCGGGGCCGGAGGGTTGGCGGGCAGCAGGGAGGGCAGCGACGAGGATGCGGGGTGGCCCAGAAAGTCCGCGGGGGGCACGGAAGGAGAGGGGTGAGGGTGCAGGAGCTCGGCGGAGCCCATCAGGCCCGGCAGGACCTCGGGCTGGGCCAAGGAGGCGTCGAAGTCCGGCAGTAAGGGCGCGGGGAGGGCGTGGAGCTTGGCGTCGGCGAAGTCCCCGCGGGCCGGGAAGTTCTCTGGCTCGCAGCCGAAGCCCAGATGGGTTCCAAAGCAGGCGGCGTCCTCTGCCAGGCCGCCGAGCTCCGGCTGGCAGCCGACGGACAAGACGCTCTCCATCTTGGAGCCCGGCGGGTGGAACAGCCCCTGGCCGCTCTCGGCGGCCGGGAAGCCTTCGGGAGAGTGGAAGCCGGCGGGCAAGTAGGCCTGGTGCGGCTGGGAGATGGGCTCCCACTGGGCACAGGAGGCTTTGAACTTGTCCAGGGGCGGGGAGCCGGAGGACAGCTTGATGTCCTGCTTGCTGTCCAGGAGCTTGGGCTGGAAGAAGCACTGGGAGGCGTTGGCCAGCGCGGGCTGCGCCTGCAGGGGCTGAGCGCCCTCGGCCGCGGGGAAGGCGCCGTAGCCCGGCTCCGGGAACGGGGCCGGGCTGGATCCGCTCATCTCGGCCTGGCACGACGAGTACAGCTCCAGCTGGCTCTGAGCCGCCTCGGGACAGGGGTAAAGAGCGTCCAGGTGCCTCTGGTGGCCGTCGGAGGAGGCGAAGGGGGAGATGCCCAGGATCCCCGACATCAGGTTGAAGAGGGATTCCTGGTCCTGCGGGTGCTCCGGTACCGCCTTGATGAAGAAGCTGCCGGTGTAGCTGAGGGAAGGGGAGGGCTGGCTGCCCAGCAGGGAGTAATCCACGACCCCGGCCCCGCCGCTGCCGGGGACACCCAGCAGCTCACCTGGGAAACAGAGGAGATGGTGGTGAGAGGGCTGGAGGGGTGCGGGGCTGGGGGCGGGATGCGGGGAGCAGCGGGAGCTGTTGCGTCACTGCGAGGTCTCCGTCCCTGGAACCGCACAGGGAGCCCTGGGATCCATCCCCCTCCCCCAGCGGGACCCTCAGGACCCCCGCCCCGAGCTAGCGGGGACTGCTGAACCCCCGGGCCGGGGCTGAGGGCGGAGGAGGGGAAGGTTCCCGATTCCTGGATGCAGCGGTCATTCCCAGCGGGGTCCCTCATCCCTGCCCGTCTCCCGCCGCCCTTACCTCCAAGGAAATCGGCCTCTGCCAGAAGTTGCTGCTCAGGCTGCCCCAAGCCCTGCAGGTCTCCGGTTTTCATCTCGCAGCTCTCTTCGTACTTGGAGTAAAGCGGATCCGGGCAGGAGAAATCCATAATGTTGAGCATCTTCCCTGGAGACGCGGCCGGAGCGGGGGGGCCGGGCTGGGACGAGCCGGGGATGCTCGGGGAGAGCCGGGAGGCGCTCGAGATGAACCGGGGAATGCCCAGGGAGAGCCGGTGGACGCTCAGGGGCGAGGCGGGAGATGCTCCAGGCGAGCCCGGGATGAGCTGGGAACGCTCGGCGTGCCCGCACCGACCCGAGGGATGCTCAGGGATGAGCCGGGGCACGCTCGGGCTGCCCGGATTGATCCGAGGGGTGCTCGGGGCAGGTGCCGGGGACCCTCCAGGTGATGCTCTGGGGTGCTCGGGGCAGTGNTTTTTTCTCCCTTCCTTCTCTCTTTTTAACTAATAATCGCGATATTTTTAACAAATCTCTGCCGCTCGGTGTGCGCGTGTGCCCGGCACCCCCTCCCGCAGCCCCGGCCCCGCAGGGCTGTGCACACGCGTGTGCGAGCCCCGGTGTGCGGGAACGAGCCGCGCTCGCAGCCTTTGCTCTCCCCCGGGGCCGCTTCGGCCCCCGCGGCTCCCCCGGCTTTCGGCAGGCTGCGGGGCATCCCCGCGGCTCCGGCCCTTGCTCCGCAGCCTTGGCTCCTGTCCCACCGTGGGCTGCTCCTCTCCCGGCTCTGCATCTCCCCAGGCTCTCCTTCGCCCCGTGCTATTTTCCCCCCGTGGATGCCTTTTGTTGCTCTTGTTCCTTCTAGAACCGCCAAAGGTGCCGGGTTTGCTCTCCCTCCCCCCTTGCCTTCCCTCTCCTCGTCTCCCGGCCGGATTTTGCGATACTTTCTGCTGTCGCGTCGCGGCCGTTGGGTGCGGAGCGGGAGGTGGATGCCGGCTCCTCCTGCGGCACGGCGAGGCCAGGAGAAGGCACGGGAGAAGGCACAGGAGAAGGCACGGGAGAAGGCACAGGAGAAGGCACAGGAGAAGGCACGGGAGAAGGCACAGGAGAAGGCACGGGAGAAGGCACAGGAGAAGGCACAGGAGAAGGCACAGGAGAAGGCACAGGAGAAGGCACAGGCTGTCAGGAGCTGCCTCCCCCAGCACTCGGCCAGCCCAGCCCACGCTCCCACCCAGGCCGGCGTGTGGCAGGCTCGGAGCCGGGCTGGAGCGGGCAGATCCACCCTGCAAACCCCACCGTCTGCCGGGAGCAGCTTTCAGAGCGGGCTCAGCAGGGATCGGGAGGGATCCTGGCAGCGCCGCCACCCCCGAGCATCCTCCGGCTCCGCGGGCCCTGCCGGGGCTGGCCCTGCTGCCGGCCCTGCTCGGCCCTTGAGGATTGCCGGATTTCCAGCATTGATTTGGAGCTGATCCTGGACACGCAGGGATGCTTTGGGGAGCAGATTGTCACCGGCCTCTGGCACCGTTTGGGCGGGGAGGGGAAGGTTTGCTCCGGGCATTTTGGCTGCTGGGCTCGAACCCGCAGTGAAGGATGTTCAGACGAATATCTGGGTGTAAACCTGAATATCTGGGTGTAAACCCGAATATCTGGGTGTAATCCTGCTGTCTATGCAGCACACAGCAGCTCAGGTGAGCTCGGCGTGCTGGAGAGGGGCTGTGTGTGCAAAGGAGCTGGAAAAGAGGAGGGGCCTCTCCTCCTGCCTCCAAGTGCTTACAGCCCTGCTGGCAGGCCAGCTGTGCAGGGGCTGTGTCCCAGGTGTGCTGCAGCTGTGTCCCAGATGTGCAGGGGCTGTGCTCCAGGTGTGCAGGGGCTGTGCCCCAGCTGTGCAGGGGCTGTGTCCCAGATGTGCTGGGGCTGTGCCCCAGATGTACAGGGGCTGTGCCCCGTGGTGCCCAGGCCATGCCCAGCTGGCAGCAGCAGGTGAGGGCCCCTCACCCGAGCTATTCCTGGCTCCAGGATGAGTCACGGCGTCACCTTGGGCAGATCCCCGGGATTTGTGTCTCACTGGGGGCAGCTGCTGCCTCTGCAGACACACCCAGAGCACGGCACAGAGGCAAGGAGGCAGCAGCCCCCGGGCATCCAGGGAGAGGCAGGGAATGAGCCCCGAGGGTCGGGCTGGAAATAGAAGAGGATGGAGAGATGCAGGCAATGACCAGAGTGTGGAAATGTTCTGTGGCATCCCATCCTTCCCCGTTTGTCTCCTCACAGGAGATGAGAGGAGCCCCGGGCAATGGCCAGACCATGGGTTTCAGTAAACCAAAGGCAAAACTTCACCCTGCAGTGCTCAGTGACCCTGGAATCTGGAGCTTCAGGACATCATGGGGACCAGGATGGTGACCAGGTTGGAAATGCTGCCCTGTGGCCCCTGAAGCCAAGCCCAGCCTGCTGTGAGGGATGTGCTGGATGCTGCTGGGATCCAGCCAGGGGAGGGACTCGGGGTCCTGGATCTCTTCCCCAGCTCTCCTTGGCTGCAGCCCTGGAGCCACCAGGCCCCAGTCACTCTGGTTTGTTTGGCTGTGCCCATTCTGGCTGCCAGGGATGCCAGGCTATAGGATGTGCAGGATCTCCAGGCTGGCTCTGGCACTTGGGACAGCTCTGCTGCCAGCACAGGCAGCTCCCCTTCCCTCCCAGCCATGGAAAATGCTGTCCCTCCTTTGAGACAGCACCAGGGGAGGCTCCCTGCCACAGGGGCAGCTCTCACAAAGCTCCCCTCACCCTCAGAGCTGAAATAGTGGCAATGGTTCAGCTGTCCAGGGAAGGAAATCAACCATCACTGGGTGGATTATAAACCTTCAGGTGCCTGTGCAGGAGTGGCTGCAAAGCTCCTGTCCCATGTCTCCACCTCCCCTGGATGAACACTTTCATCCTTTAAGCCTGATATAAACAGAGATTTCTATTGAAAAGCTTTTTATTTTCTGTTTCTATGTGACAAAGCCCGGACGGAGCAGGGTGGCTGTGCAGGTGACAGCACGCATGAGGTAATGGGAAAACGTGACCGCGGCCGAGCCAAGCCTGGATCAGGTGCTGGCACCGCATCTCCCGTGCCAGAAGGGGCTCCTGGCTGCCGAGGAGGCGGGATTGCCTTCCTGGGGGGAATCGTGGCGTCACAAGGACAGGGAGGAAATCCGCGCCGTGTCCGTGTGCCCCGCCGCCCCACACCCGGACCAGGCTCGGCTCTGCCCCGTTTTTGGGGCTGTCGCTCCTTCCCCGGCCCGGGGGTGCTGCAGGGGCTCCGCTCCCGGTGCTGGGCTCCGGAGGGTGCCGGGGCAGCTCCCGCCGTCCGCGGGGCAGAGCCCAGCCCGGGGCCAGCCGGGCACAGGGATTTGGGCCAGAGCAGGGCTGGCTGTGCCCCACACGGAGCTGGGGGCTCTGGGCTTTCCGGGGGCTCGGGCGGCTCCAGCCCCTCGAACGCTCCGTGGGCTGCCAGCCCGGGGCTCCTGCCCGCCCCCAGGTCCTGCCTGGCCAGCTCCTCGCTGCTCCTGCTGGCCCCGAGCAGGGCCAGCTGGCCCCGGGGTCACCTTTGTCCTGCCGCGCTGCCAGCAGCCCATGGCAGCGGCACCGCCGCCCCCTCCCCTCCCTCCCGGCTGCCCACCCGTGCTCCAGCCGGGCTCACAGCACCGAGACCCAGCCTCAGCCCTCGGCTCCGTCTGATCTCCCCTGCTGCTCATCTTTGGAAGCCTGGCTTGGCCCTGCCCTGTACTCTGGCAGGTTTGGGCGGGGGCTGGAGGCTCCCGGGACTCCCAGCCCCGTTTAAGGGAGAAGCTGCCATGGAAAGGAGGAGAATCATCCTCTTCCTCCCGCCTTGCCTTGGCACCAGCCAGAGAGGAGCTGGGCAAGCTCTGGGAACAGCTTTTCCCTGGAACACGAGCCCCAGGCAGGGCCAGGGCAGAGATGGCAGCGCTGATGTGAGGCTGGAATTCATTTTTCCACAGGGATGGCCTGGGGTTGGTTCTGGCAGCCAAACTCGGGGCTGTGTGCCCAGAGCCCGCGGGCAGCCGGGCAAAAGTGGAAATGCCAGATGTCTCCCCAGGCTCTGAATATGCATGGCACCTCTGCAGCACCCCCTGCCCCACATTTAGCGCTCCTCAGGGGCTTTTCCCACTGACTCCTCCCCGATTCCTGTGCTGGGAGCTGAGGCAAGTTTTAGGTGAAGAGACCCCTGTTCCTGAGCCTCTGGAGCGTTCCCAGGGTTTCCAGCCCTGCAGGATCAGAAGAGCCCTGGCTGTGTCTGATCCAGGGCTGCTCATGCCCTCCTCCTGGGCAGCAGAGCCCCTCTGTGCTGGTGGGAGAGCTGGGAATTCCCTGCTGGAACACTGAGCCCTTCCAAGGCCACTCCCACGGGCAGGACAAGCTCTGAGACACTGGTCCTCGATGTTCCAGAAGATGCTTCTGGAATTCCAAGGTGGCTTTTGGCCCTGGCAGCTGAGGGAAAGGCAGCAACCCCCAGCACCTCCCAGCCCCCCAGCACTTCCATCCCTCAGGGAACGGCGTCCCTTGGAATCTGCCCTTGCCCAGGAGTGCTCTGCAGAGGGGGCGGAGCAGCCGATGGAATTTTAAAGGGATTTTATTTTATTTTATTTTATTTTATTTTATTTTATTTTATTTTATTTTAAAGGTATTTTAGAGGAACCGCCCGTGGAAGTGCTGCTGGTTCCCCCGTGGCACGAGGGGCAGGGCGGGCACCCCAGGGGCCCTGCACACCCACGGCTCAGCAGCTGCAGTTTGGGTGCTGCAGCCAAGCCCGGAATCCCCCTCCCACTCCCAGGTGCATCTGCCCTGTGCCACCCCCACCAAAGGCAAGCCCGGAGCCCAAACCCTGCAGTGCCCACCCCAGAGCTGCCTCTGCCAGGCGTGGGGGTGGAGAAGGGAGCAGCATTCCAAGCTGGCAGTGCATTGCCCAGGGGCACAAGGTGACCCAGCAATGATCCCCGCTGGATGGCACAGAGAGCCCAGGGATGGGACACTGGGCCAGAGAATCCCAGAACGGCTTGGGCTGGGAAGGGACCTTAAATCCCGTCCATGGCAGGGACACCTCCCGCTGTCCCAGGTGAATCCAATCCCAGTGCCCAGCCTGGCCTTGGGAATTCCCAGGGATCCAGGGGCAGCCCCAGCTGCTCTGGGAATCCCAGCCCAGCCCCTCCCCGCCCTCCCAGCCAGGAATTCCTTATTCCCAGGATCCCATCCTCCCCTCTGGAGTGTGGATCTCATCTCCTTGCCCTCCCTCTCCCGCTCCATCCCTCTCCCCTTCCAGGAACGCTTCCAGAAGAGCGCCGAGCTCGGCATTGCCATGGAAACCCCGGTGCCCGTTCCGGTGCCTGCCGAGGCTGCTCGGGTGGCACACAGACACCTGCAGAGCTGGGCCAGGGCTCCCTCCCGCTGTCCCCAGCCCTGGGCAGGGGAGGGGACGCTCCAGGGATCTCCTCCAGGGAGGATTTTCCTCAGGGATTTTCCTCAGGCACGTCCGGGCAGCCTCAGCAGACTGGAGCAGCACGCGAGGCTCCGTGAATCGCCGGCCACAAGGGGCTCTTCATTTTTAATTGCTGGCCACGAGGCTGGAATTTCAGAGCCGGGCAGGGGCAGGCCAGGGTGGAGGGTTATCTCCCTCCTGGTTTTAGGTTGCTGCACATCTCCACGCCCTCCGGGCGCTCCACAGCTCGCCCTGCCCCTCCAGTTCAGGGATTCCTTCTCCTGCATCCTTGCTTTTTCACCTCGAGCCGCTGATTTTGGGGTAAAACCCCTGAAATGTGGCAGCTGCCTGCAGGTCCGGAATGCCACTGAGCACAGGAACGGCAGAGCAGCTTGGCAAAGCACCGCTGCTAAAACCAGACAGCAGTGAGAAAGAATCCCTGCTGCCCCCAGTAACCAAATCCCAGCCAGACCGAGGGCAAGGCGCTCTGGGCAGCTCTGGCAGCAGCCAGGAGTGGGATTTCTGTCCTCTGCTTGCCCACACACCCAATCCCAGTGCTTCAGGGTGGTTTTGCACGCAGCATTGGGGCAGGAGGGTGAGCCTGGCTCCCAGGAACACCAGGGTTTGGCCCTGGCAGAGCCAGAAGGCAGGAGGGGACATTTGCTCAGCCTCTTTCTAAAACCACCTCTTATCCTGAGAGTCTGTGTGCCTTGGTATGATGACTGGGAAGCTGCAAACATTTCCATGTCTTCCAGTTTGACTGAAGTGATTCACTGAGCCCCAAATAGGGCTTTCTTCATTTATCTCACGCTGCTTTTAATCACCTCTAAACAAATTGTGCGTATTTTTAAATAAACCGTGGTTTAAACCAAATCATGGACTGCTTTATTTAGAAAAAGCCCGGAGCAAAACACTGAGCTTTAATTTTTCAGGTTTCAGCTGGAGCTGTCCAAGGAGCCCTGAGCATCATTAGGCTCCTAATTAGCTGCAGGCACCCAGCGCCCCCCCCGTGGGCTGGGCGCCCTCCCGGCTCCTCCTGCTCGGCCCACGTGGGCACGGACCAGCTGGGCCGGGCTTTAGGGCAGGCAGGGCTGGGCAGGGCCCGGGCAGGGCCCTCGGGGCTCCCGGGAGAGGAGGTGACCACTGCTGGGATGGCAGAGGTGGGTTTGGGACAAGGAGATGTGCGGGGACAATGAGGCATGCGGGAATGGCCCAGGTGTTTTGGGGACAATGAGGCATGCGGGAATGGCCCGGGTGTTTTGGGGACAATGAGGTGTGCGGGGACAATGCAGTGTGTCAGGATGGCCCAGGTGTTTTGGGGACAATGCGGTGTTTTGGGGACAATGAGGTGTGTGGGGACAATGCGGTGTTTTGGAGACAATGAGGTGTGTCAGGATGGCCCAGGTGTTTTGGGGACAATGAGGTGTGTCAGGATGGCCCAGGTGTTTTGGGGACAATGAGGTGTTTTGGGGACAATGAGGTGTGTCAGGATGGCCCAGGTGTTTTGGGGACAATGCGGTGTTTTGGGGACAATGATGTGTGCGGGAGCCGGCCCTGCAATCAGACCAAGGCGTTCCTGTGGGAGCCCTCGGAATCAGCCCCTGGCGAGGGACAGAGCCCGAAAGCCGAGCTGCGGGACGGGGAGGGGCCCTTTCCCCCTCCAGGGGGCTTTGTCCCCAGCCTGCCCTCCCTGCCCCGCACCCAGCCCGTTTCCAGTTCCACACCCGGGGTTCCAGTGCCCACGGGGATCGCTGGGAGCTGAGTCTGGCATGGGCAGGGAGCTCCTGCAGGTGGGTGAGGACATCCTGCAGCTCTGGGGGCTGGGACAGCGGCTGGACACGAGCCCAGGTGTGCCCCGGTGGGCAAGAGGCCACTGGAGGCCACCAGCCCCTGGGCTGTGCCAGCTCTGGGGTGGCAGCAGGGCCAGGGCAGTGCCCTTGTCCCCTGTGCGGGCACTGCTGGGGCACCCCAGTGCTGGAGCAGCTCTGCAGAGCCCTGGAGGGGCTGGAGCATGGCCAGGGCAGGGAACGGAGCTGGGAAGGGGCTGGAGAATCCCTGAGGGAGCTGGGAAGGGGCTGGAGAATCCCTGAGGGAGCTGGGAAGGG
>VWZV01000843.1:13679-30137 GCA_013397155.1 Irena cyanogastra
CCTTCCCAGCTCCCTCAGGGATTCTCCAGCCCCTTCCCAGCTCCCTCAGGGATTCTCCAGCCCCTTCCCAGCTCCCTCAGGGATTCTCCAGCCCCTTCCCAGCTCCCACCAGACCATGGCACAGGACCAGGTTTGCTCCCAGGTGCCCTCCAGGACTCTGCTCTCTGGGCAGACCCGGAGCTCCAAGCCCAGATGAAATCTCCAGGAGTGGGAAGGAAATGCTGCTGTGCCCCTGCTGCGTGCCCAGAGCTCTGCTGGGTGGCTCCAGGGGAACTCCTGGGTCACAAGGATTTCGGGGGGACTCCTGGGTCACCCCACAGGACAGAGCAGGGCCTGGCCCTCGCTGCCCTCTGGCAAACACAAATAAACAGAATTAGCATGGAGCACCAAGTGTCCCTGCAGGAACCCCTGGCAGGGAGCCTGGTGCTGGTTTGGGCAGTGCTGTTGATGCTGTAAAGTCCCTTTTGGAACTCCTTGTGCCACTGCTGTCCTGAGGGCAGCGGGATGTGGTCACCGCATGTGGGGCAGGGGACGGACACGTGTGACAGCCAGGGTGACAGATGCAGGCTCAGCTCCCACTGATCTCTCCTCCCCTGCTCCAGTTCCCAACTAAAAATAAACAGGAGAAGGAGCCGAGCCTGCTTCAGGGAATTCTGGGGCAATAGATAAATAACAATAAAAAACGGTGTTCCTGAGGGGAGACACCTCTAAAGCTCGATCACCTTTTCTAGTGCTGGCCCTTCAACCCTCTGCCCAGGAAAAAATCACCAAATCGATGATTCTCTGTGAAAAACAAACATTTCCTTCCCTTACAGGAGGGAAAATACCCAGAAATGAGGATTCAGTCAGAGCTGTGGACCCAAAGTGTTCAGGTGACACAAAGGTGACTCCCCAGATTGCTGGGTCTGCATACAAAGAAAATAATTTTATTTCCTATTTTTAAAAATGCTTTCTGCTTTCAGGTCTGGGAGCAGTGCTCGCCCTCAGCCCTGGCTGTTGTGAGTCCCGGAATCTGGGTTAGGCAGTGCCAAGCAGAGGCTTTATGTGAACTGGGAAATCCCCTCCTGTCTCTCCCAGCTCTGGCTCCATCCCAGCCCCTGCTCCAGGGAATCCTGGCCAGGCCCTGCCCATCCCTGAGCTCAGAGCTGGGCTGGGCTGGGGGATCCTGGGACACGTCCAGCCAGCCCTGGGAATGGCCCCCTGGAATCACAGCTTTTCCTGCAGGGATTTCAGCTCCAGGGCAGGGTCTGACTGCCCAGGGCCGCTGAGATCACCCTGCCCAGCAGGGCAGGACCCACCCCGGGCTCTGCTGGTGAAACCAGGATTATCTCAGGCCTGGAACCTGCCTTGGCCCCTGAGGGGAAAGGACCTGGTTGAACATCCTCACCTCAGGAGGGAAAGGACCTGGTTGAACATCCTCACCTCAGGAGGGAAAGGACCTGGTTGAACATCCTCACCTCAGGAGGGAAGGGACCTGGTTGAACATCCTAGATGCAGAGGGAAAGGGCCTGGTTGAACATCCTCACTCCCCAAAGGAAAGGACCTGGTTGAACATCCTCACCCCAGGAGGTTAAAAAGGACCTGGTTGAACATCCTCACCCCAGGAGGTTGAAAAGGACCTGGTTGAACATCCTCACCCCAGGAGGTTGAAAAGGACCTGGTTGAACATCCTCACCCCAGGAGGTTGAAAAGGACCTGGTTGAACATCCTCACCCCAGGAGGTTGAAAAGGACCTGGTTGAACATCCTCACCCCAGGAGGTTGAAAAGGACCTGGTTGAACATCCTCACCCCAGGAGGTTGAAAAGGACCTGGTTGAACATCCTCACCCCAGGAGGTTGAAAAGGACCTGGTTGAACATCCTCACCCCAGGAGGTTGAAAAGGACCTGGTTGAACATCCTCACCCCAGGAGGTTGAAAAGGACCTGGTTGAACATCCTCACCCCAGGAGGTTGAAAAGGACCTGGTTGAACATCCTCACCCCAGGAGGTTGAAAAGGACCTGGTTGAACATCCTCACCCCAGGAGGTTGAAAAGGACCTGGTTGAACATCCTCACCCCAGGAGGTTGAAAAGGACCTGGTTGAACATCCTCACCCCAGGAGGTTGAAAAGGACCTGGTTGAACATCCTCACCCCAGGAGGTTGAAAAGGACCTGGTTGAACATCCTCACTCCACCCTGGTCACCTCTGGAGAGGGAATCCAGGTGAGTGCTCCAGAGCCCTGGGTTATCCAGCCCCGCTGCCTGAGGCTCCAGACGCCTCCCATGAGAGCTCTGGGAGGGAATCCTGGAATGGGTTGGGTTGGAGGGACCTTAAATCCCACCCAGTGCCACCCCTGCCATGGCAGGGACACCTCCCACTGTCCCAGCTGCTCCAGCCCCAGTGTCCAGCCTGGCCTTGGGCAGTGCCAGGATCCAGGGGCAGCCCCAGCTGCTCTGGGCTGAGCCCAGGAAGGTTTTCTGATGCCCTGGTGCAGAGGGACACAGTGGGACTGAACTCAGTGATGTGGAGAAGTGTCTTAGAGGGGGCTCTGGGGTGACAATCCCTCACCCAGCGGGGATGGGGCCTTGGCTGGAGCTGGACTGGGTGATGTCCAACATCCACTCCAGCCCTGAGCACCGGGGTGATCCTGCCCTGCCTCTGACTTCCCCCACACTGACACTTGGTGCTGTGCACAGTTTTGTTTCCTCAGTGACTGACGGGTGCAAATTCCCCTTTCCTCTTTTCCCAATGGAAGAAATGAAGCTGGTTTCTCAGGAAATACCCATTTCCTGACTTGCCTGGTTTGTCCAAGGCATCATCCCTGTGTCCTCAGGGTCTGAATATGCTCATGACTATTTACTCGTAGCTCTAAACCAACCGGCTCTGGTACAGAACATTTAAATATTTTCTATTTTAACCTCCACATGGCATTTTCTTTTTTTTTTTCCCTGTTTTTAGACTCCATCTTCAAACACTGATAGCAAGAGCTGTAAAGCCCAAGAAGCTCGAAGGTTCCCAGGCAGACACGTGCCTGTTTTGCAGGAGATGAAATGAGGTCATGCTTTGCTGGCACTGCTGTGACCTTCCCGTGTGCAAGGCTTTGACATCAGAGCTGGGCACTTTGTCCTGGTGACTGCAGCCTCTCCCTGCCCTGGGCAGTGAGGGGATGGATGAAGTTTGCTGCTTCTCTGTGTGCTCCATGAAGAGCTGGGCTGCTTCCCAAACGTCAGGCTGCTCCTGCCTGGGCCCAGCCTGGAATGTTTGCTAAGGACTGCCAGGTGTCACCTGCCCTCTGCCGTGGTTAAGCTCCTGGAAAACAGAGAGTCCATTCCCCTTTCCATGGAATCACAGGGCCAGGGCAGTCCCTGGAGCTGTCTGGCACTGAGGAGCTGACCCGTGTGGTGCCTCGAGGGGCTGGAGCAGAGGCTGGATGGAGGTAAGGGGAATAAAGTGGGGATTTATACCCTGGCAGAACCCAGATGGCTCCAAGGTGGAAGCAAAAGAGGGTTTGGGCATGAGAGCTCATATTTTGATAAGTTTTAGTCCATTTGCATACAGGAGCTAACTGTCCAATTAACAGTTTCAAATGATGAAGTTTCATCTTCCTCTTCTCACCTTGTTTGTGCTTTGGGCCTGGAGTTTGAAGAGATTTCCCTTGAGTCTCCAGCCAGAACAGGATTGGTTTCTCTTCCCCACCCTGTGAGAAGATCCCAGGAACACTGAATATAAAGCTAAAGCTGCACCCCAAAGCAGAACAGGAAATCTTAAACCCCAAGGTACCCCCAGAGCTGGCTGGTGGTGAGTTACCTGCTCAGGCTGTGACTCCCCAGAGGTGCTCAGACCCTTCTGTGCTCAGTGCAGAAGGTCTGGGTGTGCTGTGCATTATCACAGGATCATCTCTCCTTACCAATAATAATAATTATCTCTCGTTACCCAATAACGCCATCTGTAGCGCGTGTCGTAGCGCCCATTCCAAATCACCCTGAGCCGTGGGCAGATGAATTGTCACAGGTTCTGCCCCATTTATTGCGACAATCCGCTCTCGTCCCTTCTTAATTACTTCTCCTACTTGTTCCATTGTTGTTGAGATGGCACACCAAGGCTGAGCCACAGTAAATATCCGTTCCAGAACAAATAACCAAGTGTCTCCCCCGTTTTTCTTTTGCCATTGAGCAACAATGGCACAGATGTATTTGTCCTGCATGACAATCAGGAGCCGGAGTGGCTCTTCTTGCACGCGGCGGGACGCCCAACGATGGGTCAGAATAGTGGAAAGACAGCTGAGACAGTCGTGTTGGCCTTGGGCCAGCCGGATTTCTGCGGCAGGATCGGAACCTTTCAGTAGGGGTAAAAGGGGTGCTAAATCTTCATTTGAAATTCCGACAGCGGTTCGTACCCGTTGAAGGTCGCCCATAAGTGTTTGGACAGCAGTTAAGGTGTGTAACTCAGTTGTAAGCATGACCTTTTGCGGCCGAACAGTATTGTCTGTAATGTGCCATCTAAGGTACTTCCAGGGGGCCGTCTGCTGCACCTTTTCTGGGGCAATTTGCAGCCCAGCTGCAGCCAGAAGGCGTGTCAACTGTTGTACCTGTTCCTCTGTGAAGGGAGTGGACTGGGCTACCAAAATGTCATCCACATAGTGGTAAATTACAGTATCAGGCCAGGCCTGCCGGACCGGCTGCAAGGCCGTTGCTATGAAAATTTGGCACATTGTGGGGCTGTTTTGCATTCCTTGAGGAAGAACCACGCATTCATATCGATCACTCGGTCTGTCCTCATTAATTGCTGGCAAAGTAAATGCAAAGCGTTGCGTATCCTGGGGGTGGAGTGGAATGGTAAAAAAGCAGTCTTTGAGGTCCACAATAAGCAGAGGCCAGCCCTGGGGCAGCATTGTGGGTAGCAGTAACCCAGGCTGTAATGCACCCATTGGTTGCATCTGATCATTGACCTTTCGTAGGTCGTGTAAAGGTCTCCATTTTCCAGGCTTCTTAGGGATGACAAAAATGGGAGTGTTCCACAGACTAGTTGAAGGTTTGATAAGTCCTGCTGTGAGTTGTTCCTGCACCAATTCATGAACTCTTTGCAGCCTTTCTTTGCCCAGCGGCCACTGCTCTACCCACACTGGTTCTTCTGTCCTCCAGGTGAGCTTTAGCGGGCTTGGCTGCCTCGCAGAGGCCGCTGTGAAAAAACCGAGTCCACCGTTGTCAGCAGTAGTCCCCCTTGAGTTAAACGTTCCCTTCCAATAAGCCCATTCACCCCATCAGGGAGGGGAAGTACCGTGACTATGACACTGGCCACCTTGTCTTCTAGCCAGAAAACCACCGGTTCTAGGGTAATGTATGCTGAGGAAGATCCTCCGACCCTTGAAATGGTTTCTGGCAAATTCTGGAGGGGCCAGTGTCTGGGCCAGACTTTCTGGGAAACGATGGTAATATCTGCTCCTGTGTCAAGCAACAATTTGAGTCAGCGCTGCTCTCCCGTGTAACGCATTGTGATAGTAGCCGTAGGTCTTGACTGCATGCTCATGGTGAGGCAAGCTACTGGTCCTGTAGAGCCAAAACCTGCGTCTCTTCGGAAGGGTCTTTGTACTGCATCTCGTGGTTGCATGTCCATAAGCAGGTTTTTCATCAGTACAAGTTGAGCAATCTTGCTGCCACAAGGAATGAATATTGGAGGGTGTAACGTATATGCAACAACGTGGACAGTTCCTGTAAAATCTGCATCAATGATGCCCAGGCAAACCATAATGCATTTGAGTCCTGCTGAGGATTGTCTGATCAGCAGGGCCCCCAGGGACATCCCATCAGAATGAAGGGGACCCTTAAAGGTGGTGGGGATTTTCTGTGGTTCATTATTAACCAATGTCACATCAATTGTTGTTGCCAAGTCAAGTCCCAGGCTCCCTGCAGTGGCTGGAGTCCCCCAGTGGCTCCCGAGGTGGCTACTGTTGTCTGCACATGGCTCGCCCTTGCGTTCTTCGGCCTTTTTGCCAACTTTCGGCAGGCTGAGGTGCCATGAGTATTAGAGTGACAGTTGTCACACCAAACAGCACTGGTGCAGGTTTTGCGCATATGACCGTGCTTACCGCAGCGAAAACACGCTCCTTGGTTTCGGGGTCGTCCCCCTTTGCTCCTTTGTATAGCTGCAGCCAGTGCCTGTGTCTGAGCGGCCATGGCTTCTGACATGGCTTTTCCCTGCTCCTTGACCGCAGAGGTGACCGCTTCAGTNGCACACCAAGGCTGAGCCACAGTAAATATCCGTTCCAGAACAAATAACCAAGTGTCTCCCCCGTTTTTCTTTTGCCATTGAGCAACAATGGCACAGATGTATTTGCCCTGCATGACAATCAGGAGCCGGAGTGGCTCTTCTTGCACGCGGCGGGACGCCCAGCGATGGGTCAGAATAGTGGAAAGACAGCTGAGACAGTCGTGTTGGCCTTGGGCCAGCCGGATTTCTGCGGCAGGATCGGAACCTTTCAGTAGGGGTAAAAGGGGTGCTAAATCTTCATTTGAAATTCCGACAGCGGTTCGTACCCGTTGAAGGTCGCCCATAAGTGTTTGGACAGCAGTTAAGGTGTGTAACTCAGTTGTAAGCATGACCTTTTGCGGCCGAACAGTATTGTCTGTAATGTGCCATCTAAGGTACTTCCAGGGGGCCGTCTGCTGCACCTTTTCTGGGGCAATTTGCAGCCCAGCTGCAGCCAGAAGGCGTGTCAACTGTTGTACCTGTTCCTCTGTGAAGGGAGTGGACTGGGCTACCAAAATGTCATCCACATAGTGGTAAATTACAGTATCAGGCCAGGCCTGCCGGACCGGCTGCAAGGCCGTTGCTATGAAAATTTGGCACATTGTGGGGCTGTTTTGCATTCCTTGAGGAAGAACCACGCATTCATATCGATCACTCGGTCTGTCCTCATTAATTGCTGGCAAAGTAAATGCAAAGCGTTGCGTATCCTGGGGGTGGAGTGGAATGGTAAAAAAGCAGTCTTTGAGGTCCACAATAAGCAGAGGCCAGCCCTGGGGCAGCATTGTGGGTAGCAGTAACCCAGGCTGTAATGCACCCATTGGTTGCATCTGATCATTGACCTTTCGTAGGTCGTGTAAAGGTCTCCATTTTCCAGGCTTCTTAGGGATGACAAAAATGGGAGTGTTCCACAGACNAAGGCGTGTCAACTGTTGTACCTGTTCCTCTGTGAAGGGAGTGGACTGGGCTACCAAAATGTCATCCACATAGTGGTAAATTACAGTATCAGGCCAGGCCTGCCGGACCGGCTGCAAGGCCGTTGCTATGAAAATTTGGCACATTGTGGGGCTGTTTTGCATTCCTTGAGGAAGAACCACGCATTCATATCGATCACTCGGTCTGTCCTCATTAATTGCTGGCAAAGTAAATGCAAAGCGTTGCGTATCCTGGGGGTGGAGTGGAATGGTAAAAAAGCAGTCTTTGAGGTCCACAATAAGCAGAGGCCAGCCCTGGGGCAGCATTGTGGGTAGCAGTAACCCAGGCTGTAATGCACCCATTGGTTGCATCTGATCATTGACCTTTCGTAGGTCGTGTAAAGGTCTCCATTTTCCAGGCTTCTTAGGGATGACAAAAATGGGAGTGTTCCACAGACTAGTTGAAGGTTTGATAAGTCCTGCTGTGAGTTGTTCCTGCACCAATTCATGAACTCTTTGCAGCCTTTCTTTGCCCAGCGGCCACTGCTCTACCCACACTGGCTCTTCTGTCCTCCAGGTGAGCTTTAGCGGGCTTGGCTGCCTCGCAGAGGCCGCTGTGAAAAAACCGAGTCCACCGTTGTCAGCAGTAGTCCCCCTTGAGTTAAACGTTCCCTTCCAATAAGCCCATTCACCCCATCAGGGAGGGGAAGTACCGTGACTATGACACTGGCCACCTTGTCTTCTAGCCAGAAAACCACCGGTTCTAGGGTAATGTATGCTGAGGAAGATCCTCCGACCCTTGAAATGGTTTCTGGCAAATTCTGGAGGGGCCAGTGTCTGGGCCAGACTTTCTGGGAAACGATGGTAATATCTGCTCCTGTGTCAAGCAACAATTTGAGTCAGCGCTGCTCTCCCGTGTAACGCATTGTGATAGTAGCCGTAGGTCTTGACTGCATGCTCATGGTGAGGCAAGCTACTGGTCCTGTAGAGCCAAAACCTGCGTCTCTTCGGAAGGGTCTTTGTACTGCATCTCATGGTTGCATGTCCATAAGCAGGTTTTTCATCAGTACAAGTTGAGCAATCTTGCTGCCACAAGGAATGAATATTGGAGGGTGTAACGTATATGCAACAACGTGGACAGTTCCTGTAAAATCTGCATCAATGATGCCCAGGCAAACCATAATGCATTTGAGTCCTGCTGAGGATTGTCTGATCAGCAGGGCCCCCAGGGACATCCCATCAGAATGAAGGGGACCCTTAAAGGTGGTGGGGATTTTCTGTGGTTCATTATTAACCAATGTCACATCAATTGTTGTTGCCAAGTCAAGTCCCAGGCTCCCTGCAGTGGCTGGAGTCCCCCAGTGGCTCCCGAGGTGGCTACTGTTGTCTGCACATGGCTCGCCCTTGCGTTCTTCGGCCTTTTTGCCAACTTTCGGCAGGCTGAGGTGCCATGAGTATTAGAGTGACAGTTGTCACACCAAACAGCACTGGTGCAGGTTTTGCGCATATGACCGTGCTTACCGCAGCGAAAACACGCTCCTTGGTTTCGGGGTCGTCCCCCTTTGCTCCTTTGTATAGCTGCAGCCAGTGCCTGTGTCTGAGCGGCCATGGCTTCTGACATGGCTTTTCCCTGCTCCTTGACCGCAGAGGTGACCGCTTCAGTGATGAAGGCCGTCTGTTGTTGGACTGCTGCATGCGCCATCTTGTCAAGCATCTCACTGACAGATGCTTCGCGGGGCAACGTGGATAGAATCACCTTAGTCTTAGGGTTGGCTTTTTCAAAGGCAAACGTTTTCAATAGCTGTGCTCGGATATCATCGGTCAAATCCGGCGCCACGTCCAGTGACGCCACTGACTTATTCACAAAACTGTCCAACGGTTCTTGCATCCCTCGTTTGACTGCTGTATAGCTTGGTGGTTTCTTATCTGCAGGGACCCTCCAAAGGGCCTGTTTTGCGGCTTCTGCCGAAACGTTGTGAAAGGCTGTTGGGAACTGCAGCTGTTGTGCTGCGGCAGCGTAAACCCCTCTGCCCATTAGCATTTCCACAGTTATTCCAGCAAGGGCGTCAGTGGCTGGCCTGGGAGTATTTACAATCTTCTTGCATCCCAGCTCCCATTCTTTTTCCCATAAAAGGAACTGAGCTGGTGTTAAAATCAGCTTGGCTACGGCCATACAGTCATCAGGTGTTAGAACGTAAGAGGCGAATAAATAGTTAACCATCTGCTTGGTCAGCTCCGAATGCAGGCCCCACTGTGCTACTGTAGCTCGTAGCTGCTGCATCATCTTCCACTCTAAGGGTGTGTATCGAGCTCCTGGCTGCCCATTTACTGTGGTTGCAGTGGCTGGGAAAGCATGTGGTGCACAGGCAGCTGTGGCTTGCCATTCACCTTCCAGGATAGCATCGCGAATGACTCCGCTCCACCTGCTTTGTGGTTCTGCTGGTCGCAGCTGCATTCCTTCAGATGTTATTACCTGGACATCTCTGTCTCTACCGGCCTCCATTTTCTCTAACTTCTTCATCACTTCTTCTAGCAGGTGGTCAGATGGTCTTGGTTTTGTTGAGAGAGGGTCAGGTGGAGGGGGGAAATCTTCCTCCAAGGGCGTATTCCCATCACCATCACTCTCCCCCCCTTGGGAGTCTGTTGGTTGGTCCCGGTAACTCTGTTGGGCAGGTCGGCAGGAATCGCCCCCCAAGTTGTATGTCAGGGATCCCGGAGGGTCTACACCTGACTCTGTAGCATCCATCATCCCCTCTACCCGGGCGATGGCCTCCGCAGCGTTTTTGGCCATTGGTACTGTTATGCCTTTGGCAGGGGAGGGGTCTGAAAACAGCCACGACTCAGCGGGTGCCTGTTCTGGAGCTCCGTCACCCAGCAGGGCTTGTGCAGCTAGAGCCACGCGTTTCTCCGCCTGGTACTGTTTAATGCCATTGATTACCTCTCGCCAGGTCAACCCCAAGTCTTTAGCAGTCTCGCTGCCTTCTATCGTGGCCTCCCAGAGTGCAGTGCCTACCTCTCGCCATTCCGCGGCACTGAACAACAAGGCAGGATCCCTCAAATGTCCATGCTCTTTGGCCCATCTGCACAACTCACAGAGTTTCTTTGTACAAACGCTGGCTTGTCGCTTAGCGAGAAAATCTGCCAGCAGGNGCCATCACTCTCCCCCCCTTGGGAGTCTGTTGGTTGGTCCCGGTAACTCTGTTGGGCAGGTCGGCAGGAATCGCCCCCCAAGTTGTATGTCAGGGATCCCGGAGGGTCTACACCTGACTCTGTAGCATCCATCATCCCCTCTACCCGGGCGATGGCCTCCGCAGCGTTTTTGGCCATTGGTACTGTTATGCCTTTGGCAGGGGAGGGGTCTGAAAACAGCCACGACTCAGCGGGTGCCTGTTCTGGAGCTCCGTCACCCAGCAGGGCTTGTGCAGCTAGAGCCACGCGTTTCTCCGCCTGGTACTGTTTAATGCCATTGATTACCTCTCGCCAGGTCAACCCCAAGTCTTTAGCAGTCTCGCTGCCTTCTATCGTGGCCTCCCAGAGTGCATTGCCTACCTCTCGCCATTCCGCGGCACTGAACAACAAGGCAGGATCCCTCAAATGTCCATGCTCTTTGGCCCATCTGCACAACTCACAGAGTTTCTTTGTACAAACGCTGGCTTGTCGCTTAGCGAGAAAATCTGCCAGCAGGTGTTGTGCCGCTTCCCTTTCCATTGTTCCCGAGGCAGTGGTCTTACCAGCACCGGAGGACGGCCGTCTCTGCTTCTCTCTTTGTGCCGTGTCGTGCCTTCTCTCCCCTCCGCTTCCTTCAGTGGCGAAGGAACAGGCGCATCGTCAGCCTCTCGTTAAGCGTCGGTCCCTGTGTTCGGGCGCCAGGTGTGGGAAATGGGCTTTGGAAATCAACAGACGACTCAATATGAGTTAGCAGATTGACTTCAGCTTCGTTGGTTCCACTGATGCATTTTTGTAAGCAGTCCAGGCAATCACGCACATACAGGTTCGTGATGATTGGTAAACTAGGTTTGTTCACGCGCCTACAACTACCTTATCATTGGCTAAAAGCAACAAGCCACGACTTGAGCAATTCTGGAGAAATGCATGCCTTGCGGTTTCAGAATCCTGTTCAAGCATCCCGTTTATTCCCTTTTGTTGGCCAGCTTCCTTATTCTTGTGGGGTCAGGAAATGTTCAAGGTTTAGCAGTGGCCTTATGCTAAGGGCTTAAGTTAAATCAGTATCATGGGTGTGCAGTGCCTCCAAGGAGCCATGGCCTCAGCTTAATTAACCAATTCCCAACACTGTGCCAGCAGGAGCGGGGCTTTGCAGGGCCTGGAGAGGGACTGGGGACAAGGGACAAAGGGACAGGACACAGGGAATGGCTGCCAGTGGGAAAGGGGAGATTGGGCTGGGATCTTGGCAAGGAATTCCTGGCTGGGAGGGTGGGGAGGGGCTGGGCTGGAATTGCCAGAGCAGCTGGGGCTGCCCCTGGATCCCTGGCAGTGCCCAAGGCCAGGTTGGACATTGGGGCTGGAGCAGCCTGGGACAGTGGGAGGTGTCCCTGCCATGGCAGAGTGACACTGAGTGGGATTTATGGTCTCTTCCCAGCCAAACCATTCCAGGGCTCTCTGAAGGGCACATTCCCCTGCCTGCAGGGTGCAGCTGCCCTGCCCCTGACTGCCCTGCTCTGTCCCCTGGACATTGTGACCCTCATGGCTCAGCTCCATTTGAGCAGGGAAAGAACCCAAAAGGCTTGGGTGGGACTTGTCCTTCCCAGGCAATGGGATCCCAGCCTCTCCCAGGCCTGGGCTTTGTTCTGCTACAGAAAACCCCAAATTCGGGTCCCAGGGATTTTCAAAGGAGCTTCTAAAACGCGAGTGGGGTGGATGACAAACAGCTCAGCCAAGGGCATCTTCCCTCCTGGGTAGGAAACCCTGCTGACAGAATTACTGAAAGGTCCCAGACACCCACAGCACTCAGGCCACCAGAGCTGATTTTCCACAGGCACCTTCTGGGTGATCCCACAGCCAAAACTGGCAGCGGGAAAAGCCACCTGAGGGGACACGACACGAGTCCTGCTGTACCTGTGTCCAGGAGTGACGTGGTGCTGGGATCCGTGCTGAGCCAGGGGCAGCGACTCAGAGCTCGGCCCCCTCAGGGATCACAGGCTGGGGTTGGCACACTGTGGGCACGCCAGGGAATGGGAACCCAACAGGGAAAAGGGCACTGGAGAGAAAGAGGGGCTGAGAAGGAGATGGGGGTGGAAAGGGCAGCTGCTCACAGGAAGAATTGTGTGGGAGATGAGAGAATGTCAGCCCAGGGCTCCACGGGGCCGAGCCTCTCCCTGGAACTGCTGGATCTGATTCCTGCAGGGAGCAGGGCTGGCAGGAGGATCCCAAGCCTCCCTCCTGCTCCATGCCCAGGTCCTGCACCCCGAGGGCAGGAGCTGCTCTGTTCACAGCAATCTGAATTTCCCCTGCAGCCAGCCCTGCCAGCTTCCCTGCCTGTGGAATTGGGGTGATGGCAGGGAGATGGGGTGTGAATTCCCATCTGCCTCACATGGCTGCTTTGGGCTTTAATTAATACTTACAAACGACTTAAAAAGCCACATATAGGAGCTGTTATGTAAGCAGGAGTTATCATTATTAAAAAAACATTACGAGAGAGTTATCAGTCTGACAGATGGAATTATCAGCGGAATTATATTTTTATCAATCATCTCACATTTCCTTTCCTCTCATCTTTCTTTTATCACCCTTCAGCTCAAGGCTGGCAGCCCAGCACGGGGTGTTTGGAGCATCCATCACCTCTCAGTGGCACGGGTGAGTAACCCTGGGCTGCCTCAGAGCCCATCCTCCCGGGACGGGAAACTCTGGGATCCCTCTGGGGCACGAGAGGGGCACGAGGGGATCAGAACAGGGATGGCTGAGTGTTGGGGAAGATGAAACAGGAAAGCCTTATAAATATGATTGCCTGGCAAAAGATTTTGAGAATATGGAAACTATAAGCGAGACTGAAACGAAAGCAAGCTTTGACATACCAAGTTTTAGTTACTGAACAACTGGAAAACAATGGTATGGCCAGCTGAAGGTAATCCCCTTTTTGATTAGACAACACCCTCTGCCTGCAGACAGGCCCAAGGGTCAGAGCAGACCCTACTGGCCTGGCAGGAGGGGCACAAAGAGCAGTTTTTAGGGTTTAAAATGTAACACAGTATGGTAATGTGTGGGTTCTTACAGGCTATATGTTAATGCTATAGGATTTGTATCCTGTATCAGATTGGTTAATGCGAATCAGAATATTCAGCACAGAAGAGGATTTATTGCGTTGTAATGAGAACCTCGCTCTCTTTTCTCTCTTTGTCTTCTTCCCACTCTTCCTCCTCTCCTCTTCTCTCCTCTCTTTCTTTGGGGCCTGCTCCGAGCTGTGGCTGGCAGCTCCAAGCAGGGCCCCTGCACCCACGCCCTTGGCAATAAAACACAACTTCCAGGACCTGGCTGCAGAGATCTCTGTCTGTCTGTCTGTCTGTCCCAGCTGTCCAACCCTCCCATGATCCTACAGCTGAGGTAGCCATCAGAACCAGGATCAGAACAGGGATGGCTGAGGTGGCCATCAGAACCAGGATCAGAACAGGGATGGCTGAGGTGGCCATCAGGACCAGGATCAGAAGAGGGATGGCTGAGGTGGCCATCAGGACCAGGATCAGAACTAGGATCAGAAGAGAGATGGCTGAGGTGGCCATCAGGACCAGGATCAGAACAGGGATGGCTGAGGTGGCCATCAGGACCAGGATCAGAACAGGGATGGCTGAGGTGGCTATCAGAACCAGGATCAGAACCAGGATCAGAACAGGGATGGCTGAGATGGCCAGCAGGACCAGGATCAGAACAGGGATGGCTGAGCCCTGGAGGTCACTGTCCCCAGCCCTGCTGGCTCTGGGCTCAGGCAGAGCTCCACGGGAGCCGGGGCTGGGAGGAGGACACCTGCCATGGGAACATTGCCCGTTGCCCAGCAGGAATTCCTGCATTAGAGCCGGAGCTGCTGTGCTGGGGCAGGATGAGCTCCTCTCTCACCTTCTGGAGACGTTGGGATTGGGGAGTTCCTGGAACTAGCACACCAATGTAGTGAGGGAAACTGCTGGGTGCTGCCTTTGGGCAGGAGCAGCACAGCCCAGGCTCCCCGTGCCTGCTCTGGGCTCCAGGAAAAACCCATGGCTGCAGTGCCAGGGGACTCTGCAAGGACAGCTGGGGTGGGATTTGGGATTTGGGATTTGGGACGGTGACCTGCCAGAGGGCAGGGCTGCATGGGATCTTGGGAATCAGGAATTGTTCCTTGGGAGGGTGGGCAGGCCCTGGCACGGGGTGCCCAGAGCAGCTTAATCAACTTACCAGTCAACTTATTCAAGTTACCAATAATATAATATATTATATTATAGATAGATATAGATCTATCTATCTATATATAGATATAGAATATAGATATTTATAGATAAAAATATAATATAATATAAGATATGAGATGATATGATGGGGACAGACACCTCTCCAGGGGCCTGGGCTGCTGAAAAGCCCTGGGAAGTTTTGGGAGCAGCCTCCTCTGCAATTCCCACTGTGGGAGCCACTGGGAGCTCTCCTAATTACTGCATCAGGGAATGGCCTGGGGTGGGAGGGACCCCAAATCCCACCCAGTGCCACCCCTGCCATGGCAGGGACACCTCCCGCTGTCCCAGGCTGCTCCAGCCCCAATGGGCACTGCCAGGGATCCAGGGGCAGCCCCAGCTGCTCTGGCAATTCCTGTGCCAGGGCCTCACACCCTCACATGAGGAATTCCTTCCCAGTATCCCAGCTAAACCTTCCCTCTTTCAGTTTAAAGTCATTACCCCTCCAACAGAAAATAAAATAAATAGTCCATGTAGAAAACATCTCACAATTCCTACTTCTGTGCAGGAAATCCCATTTCCTTCTTTCCTGCACTGGGAATGACCCCGTGGGACAAGTGGCTCCTCTGGAGCCCCTTCCTGGCACCCTGCTGCTCTCACAGCAGCCCCTGCCCAGCCACCCCAGCTGGGAAACCCTTCACACATTTGCTATTGGCTCCACGTCTGCTTTTAATTGCTCTGTTAATTCATGATGCAGTTACAGACTGAAATAGATAACCTGCTTGGCAGCCTGCCTTCCTAAAATAATCAACTTCATTAATATGATTAACAGCAACATCTTTTACTGCTTCAGGTACTTAGTACTCAACTGAAGAATGAGCACTGAAATAGTTTCTCAGGTAGGTCTCATTTTTACAAAGTATAAAAACTCAGTTAATTTTAAAGGTTTCTGTCCCAAAATAGCCCTGTACTGTACCTTAATAGTAAAGCAATAAAAAGCCTTTCCATGAAGAAGGAAAGAAAGAAACACAATGTAAAATATTACAAGTTCCCAGACAGCCAGGGCATGACTAATACTGGGATGAGGATTTTCTGACTGGTCAGAAACCAGAAATAATGAGAGGATGCTCATGCAATTAACAGGGGGCGATGCTTTGTCATTTGTGGCATTTTAGTTACCAGGCTAAATTTAAACCCTTAATTTACCTAAATTAAAAGTGCTCAGTCTGCTCACAGCCTTTTCTCAGCCAAGTCCAAGAACGAGCTCCAGCTGCACGTTATTGCTCCTGCCTTGGAGGTTTATAATTGTGACTCCAGCAATTGCAGGGTGATCGGGTGGTCACATCTGAGGCAGCCAGCCACTCGTTACCCTGGGGAGGGTCTGGGGAGGCCGAGTCCTGTACAAATCCAAGGCTTCTCTTCTGTCTCGTTCCAGGCGAAGGCCAGGCCCATGGAAGGAGCTGTTAGCTCTGTATCAATGACATAAAATAAGGCTTTATTTACTGGATTTCCTCTCTGCAGCGCCCGTGGCTCCCAGGCAGGCCGGGCTGCAGCTTCTGGTGCTCCGAGGCAGAACAAAAAAGCACAGTTTGTGTCTGAGGTGAGAGGAGCAGAGCAGATGGGGCCGGACAGATGGAGCAGGAGGGACAGGGACAGCTCTGCTCCCCGGGGCTCCTGCAGGAACAGCAGGCACCAGGACAGGGCTGGGCAAGGGCAGGAGGGGCTGGAGCAGCACTGGGGGAACAGGAGAGCAGAGCCTGGGGCTGGGGGGAGCAGGGGATGGCTGAAGGAAGGGACCCCAGGCACTGCCAACCCTGCCAGCCTGCCACCACGCCAGGCTGCTCCAGCCCGGTGTCCAGCCTGGCCTTGGGCACTGCCAGGGATCCAGGGGCAGCCCCAGCTGCTCTGGCAATTCCAGCCCAGCCCCTCCCCACCCTCCCAGACAGGAATTCCT